>QEYC01000009.1:0-172424 GCA_009935795.1 Pholiota adiposa
GAGTGAGGCAAATCTGGAAAGAGATCAGCGACAGTTATGCTTTGAACAAATAACTGACCGAGAAGCACAGTAAGTAAGAGCAAACTATTGTTATTCGATTCTGATGAGTAGTTGGAAGTCCGTGGTTATGTTGTCAAGAATATCCCAACATAAGATCTCAAATGTTTATTCCGTTAGTAATCAGATAAGGTAAGATAAATCCAAAGGATAAACCTACCCCTAGTGATGCAGCTTGAATATAGCCTGAGATAGACGTTTGGTACGTCCATTCCGAAGGCAGAGGCGTCCGTTCCGTTGTCTGGTACTATTGGCATCACAGAAAAGGGTGTCGAAGAGGGCAAGGTGTTAAAAATTTGAATGAAATAAATGTCGCAAGCCTATAAAAATGGGTCATTGGAGCGATTTGAGAACTTCTCTGCTGACCGCAAGACCCAGTAGAACACAAGTCAAAGTAACATTCTAGTCGAGGTGCGCGTCCGCATGCCACAATCAGTGAGATGCCGTGACGGCGCGAGCCAAAATTAAATGGATAGGCAGATAGCGCTAGGTAGCATTTTGGCTAGCGTTTAAAGCTGGCACCTCAGCTCTTATCAGAGCTATCACGGTGATACATCGTCCACCTAAGAATCAACGCGCAAGGCACTCCCTGTTGATCGGAAATTCGGCATGCCTTCGTTGAACTGCAAGTGGAGGCAAGCCTTCCGCAAAGTCACGTTCCTACAGACAACGCCCGGCCGCCTTCGATCTCTATGAGCTGCTGCCCCTCCGGGGCACGAACGGTGAAGGGTAGACGAGAGGGATCATGTTGGCGCGTGGAGTCACTAAACGCGAAACAAAAGGTGTGCATTCACTTTCATTCCAGACCAAAGATTTACTTACCGACACCTCTCTTCCACACCACACTGCGCGAGCTTGACTGAATCTGCCCGTCCCAAGTGAAATTGAGAGGGTGCGACGAAGGAGGACTCGCTGAGTGACTCAGTGAAGAACTTCAGGAAGCAACTTCAAATGCCAAAGTCTCGTGACCAGTCGCGACGCGAACAGTAAAGTTAACTAGCTAAGTTTCTTCCCTTTCTCTCTTTGTCCTTACTATCATCTTTGAAGAGCTAAAACCTACGCAAGAAAGAGCTCAGCTAATTTAGACGACGTCGTGGCGGCACTGGACCGCGTTGAACTACTTTGAAGGACGCATGTGGCCATCGTTGCATTTTCTCCCACATATATTGCGCTGAAAATCATGTTATGAAGCGCTCTGCTAGTGAATGGTCACAGTAGCGTGTATCAGAAGGCTGGACGCGACCCTTTCGAGCTTCCAGAGGACGGTTATTGTCTGATTTGGTGAATTTCTACGCATATATGCGCTTTATTTTGTCTTATTGAAACGATAACTGTAGGTGATATTCTATCTTTACATGCGGCCCTATAACGCCTACAGCTCATCAAGCATCACATAAACCTTCTTTCTCGACGGATTCGCCAGCGTTGGCGGATCAATACGTAATAACGGCACTTCGGCACGTAATGGGAGGGCTCCGGCGTCAAAAGAGTACGCGCACAGTCAAGAATTTGCGCCACACTAAAAGTAGTTGAGAATTCATTTGATATTTATTCGGCAGTACAAATATCCACTCTCTGCATAGAAACTTGGTCAAAAAAGTTTCGCGCACTGAATTGGCACTGAATCAAAATTCCGGGGAGCAAAAATTTCGCGCGGGGTCGCTGAATATTTCCGGGGCACTCAAATTTTGCTTTTGTAGGTTAGAAATAAGGTCGATATATCCGCGGGCACACTACTAAAGCGTGTTCCGTATATGTCTCTAGTTCTGAAAAAAGTCGCGGATTTTTTACCCACTTGGACCGCCATACTGATAAAAGTACTTCAATAATTATAATGTCACACCTCAGCGCGAGAGACGGCGGCTCAAGCCACACCTGCTCAATTTAACAGCGCCGACAGGGCACGGACGCTCGGACGGAGGTACTTCCAGTTTGTCTATGACGCGTTAAAGCACAATGCAGCACGACAACGACAGATAAATTCACCTGCAGCTCGCCTGGGGCACAAATTGAAAACCCCGACTTCCACATGTCCCGTTACCGGACAATTGGCGGCTGTCTTGCTTCTAAACGTGATGGGGGTCGTGGAGAGTGTGGATTGAGGCGATGCATTGCACAAATCAAGAAAACAAGATGTTAGCGGACAAGGTCCCTTAGAAGCTAAATGCACGACGTACAGCCTAGTCTACAGTGCAGATGACGAATAATTTTTTCAGAGAGAGAAAATGATACTCACGACGTACTAGATTATGGCTGTCCAAGTGGGGAAATATTCCCCGTAAAAATATATTTCCATTTTGTCTCTGCGCCAACTTTATCTAAGTGTTATCTACGTGCGCGTGAATTTTATTAAGGACTTGCGACTATATTCAACACGTTTTTACTGTGCGCGTGAACATTTATTGGGTGCGCGTAGAAACATTTGAGTGCGCGTGAACATTTTGGGGGTCCGCGTAGAAACACTTCAGTGCGCGGACATATTTTGACCATTTTTTGAGTGCGCGTGAACATTTATTGAGTGCGCGTAAAAAGAAACGGGATCCTGTTAGTGCGCGGAAACATTTTGAGTGCGCGAATTCTAAGTAAGCCGTGATGCCGTGATTAGCTAATTGATCCTTTTCCGGCATCGGCTAAGCTTTGCCGTCGTTGCCGCAGCGGAGATTCAAAATATTGCATTAAGCGCCCAAGCCAGTGCCCTCCTACCAGCTCACTACCTTTTGGATCACTCACATGCTAGCTATGTAGCACCTTTATATGCATATATATTATTTGAGAAATGACTATACCTACCCAGGAGGCTCTCTGTTCACAGAGATTCCTGTGACCTTTCCTGTGATCTAACTGGGTGTAACTACTATATGTATTCCACTCAGCCTCTCCTTCAAATTGCTAATTTATTGGACTCTGTTACCATCTCACGGCATAGACAGGCGTAGATGTGTGCTTCGCTGCATAGGTGGAGGCATTGTTGAAGAGCGAGAGTGGCACCTAATCACGATTAGATAAGCGAGATCAATCTCCGCTGCGGCAACGACGGCAAAGCTTAGCCGATGCCGGAAAATGATCAATTAGCTAATCACGGCATCACGGCTTACTTAGAATTCGCGCACTCAAAATGTTTCCGCGCACTAACAGGATCCCGTTTCTTTTTACGCGCACTCAATAAATGTTCATGCGCACTCAAAAAACGGCCAAAATATGTCCGCGCACTGAAGTGTTTCTACGCGGACCCCAAAAATGTTCACGCGCACTCAAATGTTTCTACGCGCACCCAATAAATGTTCACGCGCACAGTAAAAACGTGTTGAATATAGTCGCAAGTCCTTAATAAAGTTCACGCGCACGTAGATAACACTTAGATAAAGTTGGCGCAGAGACAAAATGGAAATATATTTTTACGGGGAATATTTCCCCACTTGGACAGTCATATATCAGATTGGATATCCATCGCCGTCCATATGCTTGTGTGGCTGAAATAAACCATCCTGTGGTCTCGCTGTCGTTACAGAGGGTGTCTTGGGCTGGGTGGGATGCCCCCGATCTGGAAACGCTGCAGTGGTATGGGAGATCAAGTATTCGATGCGTAGTATGAGGTGCGGCGCGGCGTATCTAGGTGAGTCCGTCGTCGTGCTACCTTGGGCCTTGATGCACCCTGTATGTTCGCCTTCTGAACTGTAGATGCGCCTAGCTGTAAAACAAACAAGTCAACAAGAAATTTCTCCAGGTAAAGTTGGGTAAAGTTCAGGGAGTCATTTAGAGTGTGTGTGCCGCAAAGTGCCGCTTGCAATTTGTGGCTGATGCGTCAGCCGCCGGGCCGAGGGCCAGCGCTCTGTTCTCAATTCCCCGCTCTATACTTGTTTTTCGCTGGCAAGCTCGCTCTCTCCTCCTGCGCCCACCTCCCAAGCACCACCGGCCGTACCACCCCAAAAGATGACGGACCAGGCTGCCCCGCAACACCCCAATTCCCAGCTTCTGCTAAGTGCCACTCAGGGCTTCAACTACCTCTTTTCAAACGACATCGTCTCCGCACGCGAACACTTCAAGAACCACGATGATCCGTTTCACTTGATGGGCTTGGGTGTATGCGCGTTTTTGGAAGCAGCGCTCGGGATGGAAGTGCGTCGTTCTTCTAACACCATTTCGTGTGCCAGCGCCTGACACTTCTGACTAGTCTGGGTTAATGGCAGAAGCCACCCGATGCCTTGCGTTATCGGAAGCTGGGACGCGAAAGCAGATGAGGGCTCCGAAGCCTCAGGATATGTCGTACCACAGTCGGTTTCACCATGGTCTGGAATGGGAGATCCTTAATGCAGACGCGGTTGTCTTGCTAGGATTGACGCATGCGCTCAGGCATGGCCGCCCATTCATATTCGCTGTTACACCCTCTGACTCTTTTACAGTGAATCGTACATGGGCTATCTACAATGCATGTGAGTCTCCGAACATCGCCCACCAGCTTCTCTTCTGATTACCATCCTTCCAGGTATTCCTTGAATAGGTAAGACTCAGCTTGATCCTCGCGGTACCACCTCTAATTCTCCTTTAGCGCGCATTCGAAGTTCACTAAGTGTGTTAGCCTTCTATCTATTCCGCGCGAGGTACTTACCCCTTTGCGCACTGTCCTCTAGACTGTACAAGACCGTATTCCCCAATGGCCTGCCACACACCCCGACCTTCGATCGTAATGTGGCTGCGCACCTAGCCGGAGCTAGCGCCCACACCACTGTGTCCCCATCACTCCCAGCGAGCCTCAGGCACAAGCCCTCCGGCCTCTCTCTCCTCTCTGCGCGTTCAGCGAACATCTCTGCAGCAGCATCCACACCGCCCTCCCCTATCTCGGCGGTGAAAGCGGGGGGCTTCTTCTCGCGCTGGGTTGGCACGTCCTCGACAGCCAGCCTGCCCATCCAATCGGAGGATGTCATAGCGCCTGACGGGCCGGTTGAAGATCTGATTGTAGCTGGTACAGCCTTCGGGTTTGGCCTCTTCAACCTCGTCTTTTCGCTCCTCCCAAAGAAGGTTCAGTGCGTGCTCTTTTCTCGTCGTTTCGCTCTTCCTTGGATCTATCTCTGACGATATGCCTCGTCACCAGAGGCCTCGTCGGGTTCCTCGGATTCAAACATGATCGTAAGCTCGCATTACAGGCCCTGTTGCTCGCGGCAACGAAATCCGACGTGCACGGCGTCTTCGCCGGGTGAGCCCATTTTTTAGACCCTCCCGAGAATCGAGAGGGAAAGGGCAGTGTTACTCACCCACCTCTCGCTCAGCCTCGTTTTGATGACATATCACGGTGTCGTGCTTCTCCTTTCGGGATACCAGGCGAATGAGGAGAAGATTCTGGCGGAGTACCAGACTATCGTGGATAAGTAGGTTTTTCTTTTGCCTATCGAGGATAGGTATCTTTCGTTCTAACTTGGTATTTTCGTGTCCTAGAATCGCATCACGGTACCCTGTAGGAGCGCTCTGGATCCTAAACCGTGTAAGTCACAAAAGATTTCGATAGCCTTACCTTGTCTAAATTCGATTTCTTATCAGGCCAAAATCTTGCGAATGTCGCACAAAGCCGATGAAGCTATCATCGTCCTCCAAGAAGGGCTCGAAGCCGCGAAAGAGCATTCCTTCGCGCAAGCTGACATGCTGGTACGCAAATTACATTGCTAGTTCACAAGCGTTTTTCTCCGTTGTAATGACAATTACACTTTCCTTTTTTTGCTTATAGTTGATATTCGAGATGGCGTGGACGCTCCTCAGTCAGATGCGCTATCAGGAAGCGGCGGATGCGTTCTTGAAGATCACGGAGCTGAATTCATGGTGCGTGCTAGTGCTAGTGCTGATCTATTTCGAGACGTCCATTAACTTTATTTGGTAAATTGTAGGAGTCATGGGACCTACTACTTCATCGCTGCTGGTGCGTCTTATATTTTATTCTATCTAACCTATTATGGCGCAATGGGAACGTTGATTTCGATCTTTGGGATGCAGGCTGCTATTTCTCGATGGGAAATATGGAGAAGGCGCAGAGCCTTCTCGACGCGATCCCCGAGCTGATTAATAAGAAGAAGATTAGCGGGAAGGACTTGCCGACGGAGGTGTTCATCAAGAAGAAATGTGCGTTTATCTTCTCGTGTGTTTTGGTGTGTTTTGGTGTCCGAGGGTTGTTAATTGATGGTGATTGTATTTTTAGTGGCTTTCTATAAGGAAAAGCACATGCGGAGGACGGGGAGCGACAAAAGCTACATCCAGAGTGTGAAAATTAGCTCAGCTGAAGGTTCGTCATAGCCATATGTTTGCTCTTCCCAGAAGCTCATCCAGATTTTGTTATTGCAGAAATTGGAATTTGTAAGCTTTCGCTTCGTTTCTATCATTCTCGTTCCTAAATTGGCATGAAAATTTCTTATAGTCTGGAACAACCATGGTCGCATCGACCCTCGCATCGCTCAAGCCCACATTGACATCCTCACATCGGTCACCCCTTCCGTTTTCGTCAGCACCCTCGACTCCTCCACCAGCACATCCTCCCTCAAAGCCCCCGAGACCCCCACCACCCCCTCTCGCTCCACCTCCAAATCCTTCGCCGCCTCCTTAAGAAGCCTCGACACCGACCTCGACACGCCCGACGAGCTGGGCATCCGGGCCTTACTTCTAGGCATTCACTACCGCACGGTGGGCGACTTCGACGTCTCGAGACGCCTGTTCGAGGAGGCGGTGAACTACCAAGGTGCGATCAAGGTCAGCACGTGGGTTGGTGGGGTGGCGTCATTTGAGATGGCGGTTCTGGAATTGAAGGAGATGCAGGCGCGGGATGACTCACCGCCGAGCTCTGATGCGTCGAGCGTGGCGTCGTCGGTTAGCGATACGACGACCAGCGATACGACATCGACGACGACGACGACGCCACCCACTGCCGTTGATGCTGAGGTATCCGTGAACGGGACTGTATCGCCATTTTCGAAGGAGGAGCGCAAGAAACTTTGGACGGAGGCTATAAAACGCGCTACTGCCCAGTTGGACGTGGCTCTCAGCTTGGCGACGAATTCGGTAGATTTATCGTCAAGGCTGGACAGCCGCATTGCGATGTTGAGGGATGAGATTGCTACCAAGAAGGAGATGATGAAGATCGTCTCTTGATTTGTGTGGTGTTAATACCCTCTCTTCCTTGCGGACATTCAGTCGCTCTTTTTCGTTTATTGGTCTATCTTGGTCGCTTTCGCTCATTTATTAATTGGACTCCTCATCGACATCCCTCGTTACATTCTAGATAACTGGAACCCGACCCCTCATTAGAATATAATCTGCGGTTCTTATACTTGGACACATACGAAATGTTCATATCGAGAGAGTACGATTTTGGGAAAATCTAATCCGTAAATATAGGGCAAAATTACAAGACCCTTCGTACAGAAATAAAGCTATGATCGCAGACTTAAATGGAGATATGTACAATTAATGAAAAAGGACATCTAATTCATCTTGAATTCATCATCCCTGGACTGGAGACTTGCACCCGAATGACGTCGCCGCACCGCTCAATTGGAACGTAGATTTGATGGACTCCCCAGCACCCCACATACCGAGGCAAGCCATCGCTAGTCCACCGAGGCAGAGGATAAGGTTGAACAGTTTGAAGAAGACGCGTCCGCCGAAGAGGCCCTGGCGTATCGAGCGTGGTTAGCCTTGTATTCTCAGAGCAATGAATTCGATGGAGATTAAACATACACGCTTCCAGCGGGACCAGTCCTGCCAAGTGTCGATGCGCGCTGTCGGACCCGTGCCAGGCGTATGGAGGTGGTCATGGGCCATAGCGTCGGTTATGACATCGTACCCCAGACGCAAGAGCGGGGGGAAGCTGTAGGTGAATTGCATGATGGCGACGGCGGCAATGAGAGCGCTGATAGTCTGGACTTGGGGAATGGCAGAGCCAACGACGAAAGCTGCGGACCCGGAGAAAAAGTACGATCAGGCAAGAAGATGGACGTCTTTAAATTTGGCTTACCCAGGGACCAGTATGCGAAGACGAGACCTAGTGAATTATGAATTACAATTAGATCCTGCCTCCCCGTTGGGTCAATAGAAAAACTTACTCGACCAGATAATGCGTCCCTTGGGTGTCATGAGCCGAGGTCCATTAAACATGCCCTCGACGATGTTGATGTATACGACCTCTACAGGGGGGTTTTAATTAGCATGGCCAGCTAAGGTAATACTACCAATTTATCACATACTGATGCCAATATTTCCGTACAACCCAGCAGCAATGATACCAGTGATGAGGGCGAGGACGTTGCCTAATGTCTGCCAAGAGTGCTTGCTGACACCCTGGAATGCGAGCGGGAGCGTAAATTGTCCTTGGAATGCCTGAATCAAATTTTAGATAGAAGAGATGTTAAGAAGAATGGGCCCACATAGACGAAACAACCATAGAGCAAGTAGGCGACAAAAATAAGTGCTTGTGCCAGAGTCTATTGGGTTGGTCAGTATAATGCCGATGGCATGCATGCATGAGTCTAGTCTCTTCGCATACCATTCCTTTCCAGAAATCCATCGGACGCCTCATCTCGGCCATCTATCGAAATTGCATCAGACATCATCCGAGTGTACTGAAGCGAGTCCCTCACCATCTCAGGGAAAATCATGGCTCCACCATATGCGAAAACCTTGAATCAAGTTGATGAGAATCTTGCGCATAAGTACTAGTATAACTCAGTTATGTTACCATTTGCATGATACCGTTGACCTTGAATTCAAGCCATTGAGAACACGGGTAAATATCCAACATAAACCTGACGCACCTTGGCAAAGAGTGGTAAAGAAGTAAATGTGTGGGTCATGATTGGACCTTGATCAATCCCCAGGGAAGTCTTAGCTGCATCGAAGTTGGGGGGACTGTGCGCCACAAAGCCCATAGATGTAAAAATGATAAGCAGGTTGAGCCTAAAGCAGGCAATAAGTGGGGCGTCCTCGAGTGCCATTGAGATGGAGATCATTACCATACTGCACTGTTGGCCAACCAGCCGTAGGCCTGGAAGAGCAACGTTGGCGCTGGAGCCAAATAACAGAATTAGAGACATACCTTCAATGTGCGAATTTGACCTACTATAAATCCGACGATTGCCCATATAACAATGCATACAGAGAAGCAAAGCTGAGAAATCAGTGCGTGAGATTCGCCAGGCCATCTGGGAACGGGGGGAGCACATGTACCTTGAAATTTGCGATTTGGGAAAGAGCCTGACCATTGCTTAGACAAATCGTCGCGACCTGATCGCTGAAATCAGAAAACAGAAAGACAAAATGCGGATAGTAGACCTCCGTACGTTGATTATCAACTGAAGACTTTGTAATAAGTTCACAACATGGCGAGCGGCACGACCAAAAATACGCTCCGCTATGTCGGCATAGCTCTTGATCGGATAACGGCAGAATCAAGCGTGATGAAGAGTCTCCACAAGATAAGGCCTGTGTAAAGGGCCATTCCACCCACTGGAATATCAATGTCAGCGTAGTTAGACTTCCTGATGAACATGACGGACTTACTGACGAAGTAAAGAACGACGCCTGAATTAGATAGTTCAATCAGTCACCCTTGCTCATAGCGAAATCAATTCAGAAGAGTGGAAGAGCGCACCTGGTACCCATCCGACCTGGGAAATCGCAAAAGGTGCATTAAAGGGCCCCAAGATGTCCGTCGTGATCAAGTAGAACACAGCAGCCCACGAAGCCAAGCGCAGAGCTTTCGACGCATTCGCTGTGTCCCGTTCATACTCCGTCATAGGATACGACTTGGCGTCTTGAACATCGACGTTAACGTTCGGTCCCTTATGAGCAGAGAGTCTGTAGAACAAGCTCTTCTTGAGCGTCGACTTCTCGATGCCGCCATCTTCCTCCAGACGCTGTACAGCAGCGAAGTGCAAATAGTCCTCGAAGACGATATCTGCAGTCCGCACAGCTTTTGGTAGGGATTCGACGGACGAGCTGTGCTCATTCTTCAAGTCCAACTTCTCGTCTACTACATGGACGGGCTCCGTCATCGCCACATTCGCAATATTGGACGCCATAACAGTTGTAGGAAGATGGGTGGAAGGGGTATCGATACGGTTGCTCCATAAACTTCCTTTTATTTGGAGTCTGTGAGAACTTCTAATCCAGTTTTCGTTCTACTCGGCCATGTGAGTTTACGAGAATAGAACGTACGCATGAATACATTCTTGCAAGTATTTTAGTCCATCTCTTGAGATAGCATGTGGTGCATGCAGTGGGGCATGTGATATGCAAATAGTAAGTGTTACGCTTGAAGCTCCCCTTTTCTCATTGAATCGTAGTCCAACGCCGTAAAAATGGTACCTCACGGTCTCTAAAACGCTTAATTGTGTAACTAATAAGAAATGTTGTAGAAATACTCAGTTGAAAATCAAACATACTCTACGAACGATAATGTTGACAACCATCGTTCGTCTATGGGATAAGACCAACATCAGTAAATGGTGCTCCGCAGTCGCAAGAGTTGATTGCAAACATTATTTATATGGCGGATATGTGCTATATTTAGATCGTGCTATATATAAACTAAGGTCTATTCGACGGTAGCCAAGTAAACCACTACTCGATAAGAAGGATAGAAAAGGAAACATTCAATAAACTCTATCATCGCGGAGGACAGATAAAACAAAGCGGAACTCTCCTGGTACAAGATATGGTTACGCAGTTCGTACCCTACGCAATGCGAAACATCTATACAGGACGCCAGAGCGTCATCGACAACCTCTTCTGGAGCGACGTTAGGTACGGATCGCGTCGAGGAGGGTTGTACGCCAGATGAAGTGGCTCAGAAACACCGGCGATGAACAACAACTGGCCGATGAACAACCATCGCAATTCAGGGAAGTGAGCGTCGTATCCATCTGCTATCGCCTGCATCCTTTCTGCGTGCCAATTTTCCCATGCAAGACGTCGCATCTCAATCTGCTGGGTAGTACCAAGTGCAAAATCAACGTTTTTGCCTTGATAGACATCGAACTCAGCCGTTGATAGATATTTAGAGATGTCCAAATTGACTGAGAACGCCCTGCTAGCATAGTAATCGCACGATCTAGGCGCGAGGGGGTGGGCGTTGACTTTATAGGTATCGTGTGACAGAGCGAACGTCTCAAGCTTGACCAGGGGTGAGAGCCGTGCAATAATTGCCTGGTGGTCGACTTCCCAGGTGTTCCGTAAACTATTCTGGTTCCCAGCGGATAACCAAAGATGCCGGAGTGTCGGGATAGAGGAGATTGCTTCGAGGGCATCTTCGTCGATATCTAGTGCGTCCCACACGAGATGTAGAGAAGTCAATCCATTAAATTCTTCGCGTAAAGTCGGAAGAAGTGAGCCTTGAATGAATAGTGGAGAAGCGGGACCGGGAATATGGAGGGCATCGAGGTGCGAATTGGCTCGGAAAAACTCCAGCATCGTGTCATACGGCGATAGACCCCCTTCATTATGATTTAACCAGCAGAACTTCCTCAAAGAGGATATGTACCCTCGTGAGGCGAAAAAGTTCTCAGTCGAGAGAGTCATGGAATCCATGGCGAGAGTTTCCACCCGCGTAGATGGTCCGAGAAGGAGCTGGATGACCTTTTCACTTTTAGATGAGATGATGTCGAGCGTCACTGATCGCAGATGAGGGAATACGTAGAGATCGCTATTAATATCAAGCTCCTCGTCGTTTAGGTGCCCTATCCAGATAAGCTGTCGAAGACTCGCTGCGGAGGAAAGGAATATGTCCTTAAAGAGGAGAGGGGTTTGACGGCGATTTGGGGTGCGAGTGAATGACACATCAAAGCATAATGATTCGAGTGTTGAGTTATCGGCGAATAGATACGTTGACCCGTCGTCATGGATGGTGGCCCCTTTTAAGCGCAAATGCTTGACGGGGGACGCGAGTATAGAATTGAGGGTGATAACCGAAATAAGCGTGGGGGCGTCCCAATCCAGGATGTGAATGTTCGGATAGGAATTCTGGACGACATGAGAAGCAGACTCGACGAAATGATTCAAAGATGGATCTATTTTTGCGAGCGACAAATTGTCGTATTCCGAGAGGACAGTGGCGTAATTCGGGACAATCCTGTTGAAAGGTTCAGCGGTGACCGCCAAACGTCGAACGCATGACGCGATATATGAGGATGGCGAATGTGGAACTGTGGTCGAAAGCGGAGTGTTTTTCAAAAACGCATCGAATTTGTCGGGAGTGAAGGACAACATGACGTCTTTGAAAATGGATAGTAAGGCTAGTCGACGACAATCTCTATCGACTTTGCTGAGAGCCAAGAGGTCCTGGGTTGACAGATGCGCCAAGATATGCGAAAACAATTCCACCGGCATCTGGAATAGAGGGAACGACGACGTTGTAACGTGGCCTCCATGAACGCGATCGAAACTCATTGGGGGGATATCGAACACCAGGTCGGACGACCTTGCGTCGAGAGGGTGAGGGACCATATCGAAAGGAATGAACGAATTATAATGCATGCTGTCGTTGGAAAACTTTTAGCCCGAACATTTCGCGACGGCATAGCAACTTACCCTGTCGCCCTGTTAGTGGATGAACTCGACGGTGACGAGAGGTGGGAAGTGGACGTTGGTTTCGCTTCATCGTCTGCTCTTTTATATTTCGCCATTCCAATGCCTTCCGACCCTGTTAGATAAACAACGCACGTAAATCCTTTAGATAAGAACTTCGTGTGGCTGACGACGTCGAGGGAACGAGGCAGATTATTTGTGGTTGCTGGTGAGGCCGGTGAAGGACGGTCGGTATTTGAAGTCTGCTTGGAAGCTTCAGTGGGCTGTTTCTGAGTCAGCCGTCGATCGATGAGACATTCGAAACTCGCTGGAGGACATGTTTTTTCACAGAACAGGTTCAACGAGCTTTGGGGATATGAATTGATGGACATGCCAAGGTGCTACCTAAAGGACCCTGGTTCAATTTCGCGGCCTCGAGGATAGATGACAGACCTGTACGTACGATTGGACATTGAGTCTACCCAACCATTGTCCGTCCTTGACCAGCGAAAGATAATCGGATGTCTGAGCACCTCTAAAATTCGGCGCGTTATATAGAGCTGAGCACCATGGGTGGAGGAGAGTGAGGAAATCATTGGGAAATCATAAACCGTGTCACTGTTGTCGTAAATGTCAACGAGTCGATTCCATCGAACGACGAAAATGAGATTCCCACGAGCGCGTCGGCCGGGCCGATCGTAAAGCCGATTTCGCCTTGAGGCGTCTTTCCGAACGTCCACGACGACTCCCATGTCTCCCACACGCTCGTATACCATCGCAGTGCTTCCAGGAGATGGTATCGGTGTTGAGGTCATGCCCCCAGCCCTGCGCTGCCTGGAGGCAGCGAGCAAAGTCTTCGGATTTCATCTAGAATGGCGCCAATATTCGTGGGCTTCGTGCGCTTATTATCATCAGCACGGAAAGATGCTCCCCGACGACTGGAAAAAGGTGCTGCAGGCTTGCGATGCGATATACTTCGGAGCAGGTACGATAATCGCTTCCAGATTTCATACAGAAGAAGCGGATATTGAATCTGAGCGTCGTACCTCCTTGTGGAATAGTCGGCGACCCTGCTACAGTCCCTGATCATATCTCCTTGTGGGGAAGCTTGCTGCTCTTCCGCCGCGAGTTCGACCAGTACATAAACCTGCGGCCGTGTCGCCTCATTCCTGGAGTAACTTCACCCCTCGCCAATCGCGATGGAAAACCCATCAATTTCATAACCGTAAGAGAAAACACAGAGGGCGAATACAGCTCCATCGGAGGAAGGATCTTTGAGGGCACGGATCGCGAAACAGTCATCCAGAACACTGTATTCACTAGGATCGGCGTGGACAGGGTGGTGCGGTACGCTTTCAAGCTTGCTAGAAGCCGACCAGCCAAGAAGCTGACTTCAGCGACGAAGTCGAACGGGATCTCTATCACCATGCCATATTGGGATGAACGCGTCGAGGCTATCGGGAAAGAATACCCCGACGTCAAGGTCGAAAAATACCACATCGACATTCTGTGCGCTCATTTCGTTCAGCGGCCGTATATCTTTGACGTCGTGGTTGGCTCTAATCTCTTTGGCGACATCCTCTCTGACCTTGGTCCAGCGTGCACCGGCACCATAGGCATTGCGCCCTCTGCGAATCTCAATCCTTCGGCGAAACGGGGAGACCCCACTAAAGAGTGGATGCCCAGTCTCTTCGAACCCGTCCACGGAAGCGCGCCCGACATCGCAGGCAAGGGCATTGCGAATCCAATTGGGATGATATGGGCAGGCCAAATGATGCTGGAGCATCTAGGAGAAACGGACGCTGCGAACGCTGTCATGGGCGCTATCGAGAAAGTACTCAAGGAAGCGAGGGATGCGCAGCTTCGGGGGGAGTCCAATTTGTTGACTCCAGATATGCACGGGAAGGGGACTACGGAGGGATTGGGCCGGGCGATCGAGCTGGAAATCTTGAAGGCTGCAGCGTAGCATTGTAAATCATTATGGATCGTCGATCAGTCCGCATGTAACAGTATTTGTGTAGTTGATTTCGACTCAGACACCTGTATTCACCCACGTTGACATCATTGTCATCACAATGAACTGCGGTACTGAGGATGGCAACTGATATGCTTACAAGTGGGCGTACAAGTGGGCGTATGCATAGCCACCAAATCATCATTATCAACAATATGGGTCCAATTGTTGAACATTTCGTTCCGGAAGGTATTCTTTCAACACTGGAGTTGGGATAATTTTGTATATTTCCAAGTATTAAGTACACTCTTGTATAGTAAAATATGTAAATGCAGTCGTTCGCAGTAAAGACGCCCAAAAATACACAAAAAGAAGGTCAAAAATACAGATGAAGGCTCGAGCTCGGCGATTTGTGAGGATCATCATCTTGAGGCCTTTAGCAAAAGGCCTTGGAGGAAAAGATATCTACTTAAGATATCTAACGTCTCAAGAGACGGCGTGTACAAGGAGGCTATCGTGAAAGGTTCATAATGGGTACAGGGGTTAGGGTATATTTGCAACGCCAATTGAATATTCAGGATATGTTGAGCTGCCATTCATCGGGACGCCGGGCATTGTTCGAAATTCCGAGCAAGCGGGTATGTCCCATGAGGAAGTCAATGCGCTTCATCCCACCTTTCTTCTCCGCTTCGTATTCCGTGGCTGTTTTCTTCTCCCTATACCGGGCCTCGTACGCCCGGGTCGCACGAATCTGGGCCTTTGGTGACTGTAGGGCTTTGAATTCGTTGGGAGTAATGTTCCGACGAAGTGAGTTATAGATGGCATGGAATAAATCATCCAGCGTTACGAAGGATCCATTCGATGCATAGACGGTGATAACCCATGGGAGGTGCGGCGAACGTATGTGTAGCAGCGCCATTGGCGGGGACGTGGCGGACTCCGACAGAACACGGCGCGAGAGCCTTCCTCTGCTGTATACGATTGCAGAGGGAGGATCCAATAAGTTCCACGTAAGTGCGCCGAGCTCTAGGAGTGGGTGCGGACGTATAGGGACGTTATACTTGGGCACGTAAGGAGGCATTGTTTTGAAATTATAAGGGTTGGGTCCTGGAAGGACCTGAGTCGGAAATGGAGGCGTCATGATCTTTTCGGAGTCCGAGCTGATAGATGATGAAAATGATAGTGCGGGCGTAGGCGGCGACTGGAAAGTGTTTTTATATGCGAAGCGGACTTTCTTTGAAAAGAAGGTCATCGGGAATATTGGGGTGGTAGAACGAATTGAGGTGTGTATGCGTAGTCGGCCATGAAAAGTCCACCTTATAACACAGAAATCTACGTCATTTGTCGTCAGTGGGTATAATGTTTCGGGAGGCGAGAGGCGACGAGTACCGCCCCCTCGCCTGCGCAGAAAATGGTGGGCATTGGGCAAGGGCATACGCTTCTACGCCTTGTCTGTCCTTTCATGCCCATGCCGAAAACTGTATGACGGCCGCAAGGAAAGGAATGAATTCGTCAGCCAGCTTTGTGGACACCCGGAATACTGTTCCGTAGCAGGAGACCGACGTGGGCGTATGCAATGTTGAACCTTGTGACTTCGTTGTTAGTCAACGAATTGGCCACAGCTGCATTAGATTGGCGCCCGTACTGCCTCGTGTATCCCAAGGTTCCAAAACAGGACTTACCGCCGGAATACATCAAAATCCCTTTGGTACACAGCATTTATGCGTTGCTGTTTGCCACTCCGAGGTTTTGGCTATGTCGAGACTTAAGCTTCATACCGCATTCTGTTTACACTGTTGCTATGGCCGAATTCACCAATCAGGGGAGACATTGCGGTCTTTGTCAAGTTTGTAGTTTATTAACGATAGAGTTGCAAAAATTTCGTCGTTATGAGATGATCTCGCCGCAGCAGGCTGGTAAACTATTAATAGCAACCTTGGGTGATCCATCCAATTCATCAGCATCTGGCAAGTGCGACTCTCGAGGAATAATGTCAGAATAATTGTATGATTGAGTCGTCCATTACTAGTAGCCAAGCTAGTATATTTTTAAATTGGCGTATAAATCTATATGCCTTTTAAAGCTGTTCGTGAGATCCAGTCTCAACGATCGCCCCATCCTTCATGCATCTGGGAAATACAAATAAGCTTTTGAATGCAACGCCGAAGATTACCAAAACCCAGTCCAAGCAATGCGTTATAAAAACCAAAGTCTTGCCTTCCTGAACGTTCATCAGCAGTTTCACAATTTACTTTTTTTGACTTGTGCAAGCGTAAAAAGCGCAAAAAAAGCGTAAAAGCCCCGTTTGGAAAAAGCTAGTCCCAAATGCCAAAAAGTCACACCATCTCTCGTTTTCCCACCAAAATAGGCGACAAATCGGAACAATCCGATACTCCACGGGAGCTATTTTTGAACACCACTCAAAAACATAACGTGTCGTGAATTCTGAGGACTAAGCATAGTAAATGCATTCATAGAAAGAAGAAATACTTGGTTTTATTTTTGCCCAACTTTTTGCAAGCTGAAAAGCGCGGAAAAGCGGAAAAGCAAATTGCGAACTTGCTGATGGGGCCCTTAACAACGATTAACCGAGTAAACAGCTGAATTTCTCCTTCTGCATCTATCGCACAATTAGGCTCGTCAGCGGCAAACTTGACCTTTCCAGATTTAAAGCGCACGAATAAATGCGAGCTAGAAAGTAATCAGCACTAAAATAAAAAAAACACTGAACCTATACTACTTAAATCTAATCTACTCACCTAATTGACACCCGCGTTCCGAACTTGACGCCCAACTTGAACATTTCTACCCAAATTAAAACATAGCCACATGCTTCTAGAGTCAGCACGTACTAGTGCTCGCAGCGCTAGCAGACAAAGTTTCCCGTCCACTTACTCGAGTCACCGGGCCGGAATAGGTTCGGTAAGGATGGACTTAGGTTTGAAAATGTAAGCTGCCAATGTGCTCTAATTTATATCTGTCAGATGGGTGCGTGGTTCTCTTTGCTTAACGAGTATAGTCTAGACGGTTCTAAAACGGAATTGTTCCCTGGAAACTTTTCTTTAACTTCTGTTGAATAGCCAATAGCGTCTCCACTCTGTTTTTATACCGCGGGACAATTTCTCCTGATAGGCTCTGGATGGCGCCATCCTAAACTTCGAATTATATCGATATCAGAAGGCGTCCAGCTGATTGTGAACAACCTGCTAACAGCATATATATACCCTGCAGTGGTATTAAATCATGAATACTCACAGACACTCACTGTAGCCACCATGCCCAGGCCTCGTGCAACCCGAAACCCCACACTATTTGCCTGCGCCGTTAACCCAGGCAGAGCGTGAGCACTAAATCATTAACAAGCATCTTACAGCCGTGATCATTCGCCGTATAGTGGAATATGCAGACCTTCCTATCATTGACTTGGCCGGAGCTGGGACACAAGAGGGACGTGTTGCTCTGGCAGCACAGGCGCGGGACGCGATGGCGAACCATGGCTTTTTCTATGTCATAAACCACGGGTACAAGACTGAACAGGTAGGCAAATATCTCTCTGTTGGCATTATGTGCAACTTCACAAGCTTCACATGTTATACTTGATATCCCTATCTACAGACCAAAAGAATATTTAATATCGCAGATATACCCTTCGCACGAGTGAGCGACGAGGAGAAAAAGGTTTACGAAGCGACGATAAAAAAAATTGGCACATATTAAGGTTATAAACTTCGCCAATATTGGGTAAGTCTCGCATTTACATCTGAAGAGAATGTCAATTGACACTACAAATTGCATAGCATATTGACAACGGTGTTCGGGACCAAATTGAACACTATAACAGTGAGACACACTCTCACCCTAACATACATAACCTTCACTTATTAAATGTTAAGTCAATCGCGATGTAACTAAATTCCAACACCCAGAAGTTCTGAGGCCTTTCCTTCCCGAGATAGAAGAATTTGCGCGTCACAACCACGAGGTGCTGCATTCTATCCTACGGCGAGTATTTCAATGCTATCACCATGATCGTACTTCTAAAGCATATCACAGACTTCTGTCCCTTGGACTAGAGCTACCAGAAGAGACGCTGGTAAAGCTGCATAATTATTCCGCCGTTGGAGAAACTTCTGGTGCGCCGTATCTTACACGTGTCTCCTAGAACCTGCTCATTTCCAGCTCCTAGTTCGTTTTATGAAATAGTAAGTAAAATCGACTCTCCATAGTACATCCTGGACCCTAATTAATCTCACCCGACAGCTACCCTCGTTCCAAAGAGGAGGAGATCACAGCGAAGAACGTTTGGCTCAAGGGACACACTGGTACGGACAGTGATTCATGTCAGTCTCCTCACACCAAACATCTTGCTGAATAGAACCTTTAGATATTGGAACAATTACTCTCTTATACAGTCAACCCGTTGCAGCACTCCAGATTCTAACCAAGGACGGATCTTGGAAGTGGGTAAAACACGTTGAGAATGCATTGGTACGCCATACCCATAACTTCGTACCCTCAAGTAATCGTAAATCATATCCGCTAATATGATGAAGGTGGTGAACGCCGGTGATGCTCTCCAATTCCTCTCTGGAGGCCTCTACCGAGCGACGATTCATAGGTGGGCCGGTCATATGTGCAGTATCTGGAACAGTCTAACCAACACCCCCGGCAGAGTCATACAACCACCTCCAGACCAACAAAAATACACGCGCTTGGGTGTATTCTACTTCGCGATGACTGATGACAATGTCCAGCTTGAACCCCTCCTTGAAAGTCTAAGCCCAGTCCTTCAACGAGCAGGAATTACCAAGGCACCCGACGGTGTCGAATCATCCACAATGGAAGTATGGAGGAAAGGTAGAACACAGGCTTATGGGCGAACCGCGCTCAAGCCGGCAGGGAATGGAATCGAGGAAGAAATCATCAACGGCGTGGTGGTCAAGCATTACAGTTAGAAAAAGAATGGCGAGTCGAACTGGCTAGTTTTTCTTACGCGACGACTCTCTCAGACTGCCGCTCACCGCCTTCTCTTGTCTTAATATAGTGGACGCGCTTGGTTTTATAAGTCACTCGCGATGTTGTTGTAAAGTATAATGATTCCAGAAATATGAGGTTTCCTCAATTTGCAAGTTCAGTAATTCCAGAGAAAAGAATCTGAGGAGTCGACGTACAACTGAGTTTCTTGAAATGCCAACATTTCGAATTGAGAGCAGAAACGTCGAGATAGCGTGAATCTAAATTGTAAAGGATGGTGATTGGACGGCGCGCATGTTATCCTCTTGGTGCCTTCGCATTCCAAAATATTAATGGGAGGATCACCCAAAGGCCATGTTTATTGCATTCTATTGGAGTCCTTTCGTTGAAGTTAATCAGCCATGCAAGGTCAGACGTCGTAGGTTTGATAGATGAAGCACACAGGATTCAAGTGATGTCCAACTCTTCCATTAGAATTCGTAGGCAGAATGGTGTAAGAAAAAATGCTGGGAAATACGGCCGATATGAGGAGAGCGACACAATAATGCCTCCCAAGTCCGACTTGATGCGATTCCACATAAATTCGAGTTGATATATTCGCTGGAGCCTGGCACTCAGAGTCGAGATGTGTAGAATATGGTAAATTTGAGGGACAGAGAGCAGGGTAACAAGCGAATGCCACTGCTTTGAGAGTGGTGCAATCGCCCTTTCATATCTTCGTAAACATCTAAGGGAAATGCGCCGGACATGAGGGCCAGAAATTGGAGCGAGGCAAGAGCGAGGCAGAAATTACGTCGCGATGCACTCGGTTTATATGCTCTATGCCCCTTTTGAAGCATGCAGTTACATGAAAAGCGCTCATTTCCACCTCCTAAGGCAGCATATCCCGAATTGCAAGAAAGACAAGCCATAAACAAGCAAGCGACGTTGAGTACCAAGTCACAAGAAAGGTAGATACTTCCAAATTTGGATGATGACGACTGTTAGGTGGTGCTGAGAGGTTCGAACAATCTTCTTTCATCGGCGCTATAGCCAAGTGGTTACGGCGACAGATTAGAATCCCATAAACTATCTGTTCCTCTTTGAGGGCGCAGGTTCAAATCCTGCTGGCGTCGCTAGGAGTTAACGACCATTACTGGGTAATGGTCTATAATGAGCTTTCTTTTTGTTGCACGAAAAAAGCCTTAAAATTGAGGCCCATCGACTCTCGACCTCGACGGAGGACTCTCGAGCAGCGAGCTTAGGATTCAGAAATCAGATAGTTTCCAAGGCTTATTTTGCGACGGTAGATTTCCAAGATGATGTTAAGGCGATGTACACTGGAAGTACGGGCAAGCGTGAAGTTTATTGGCATTCGACAGGGTATGCGTATTTTTTACTCACAATAGACTATCACGCTACCGCATCCTTGTCCCTCTCAAACTGCCGTTCCCGCTTCTCCCTCTCGACCCTTGCCTCCAGTTCCATCTCCCGCAGAGCCATCTGCGCCCACAGCGTGAACCCGCCCTCGTCGTACGCGCGCTGCAGCCGTTTTTGTGACTCTTCCGAAGTCCAGGTCTCCACCGACACATCTTCAAAGGCGTGCAGTGCAACGTGTCTGTGATACTCGTCGGCTTCTAGGGGACGCAGGATGCGTGCTGTGAGTTTCGGCATGGATGTCCACATCATGTAGCGCATCTTCTGGCCGAAATCTCGGACCTACACAAACATAAGAACCATGAAAAGGAAAGAAGAGAAGAAAAAGAAGCGCACGTTATGCACGTCCATCGTCGTCTTCACCGTCCACGCGATGCCCGCACCGCCTGCAACCACGAGCGCCGTCGCGATACCGAAAGCCTTCGCTGCAAGCAGCGCCGAGCTCGCGTTCATCTTCGACAGCGCAGACATCATCTCCCCAACACTCGGTGTCTCGATCTCCTGCCGCAGACTCGTCACCACCGGTTCAGAAGACGACATTGTGCTTGACGAAGACGAAGCCTGGGGAACGGTGGCACCTGGCTGCGCGCGTCGAGGTGGAGGTGCCGATGATTCTTTCAGGGAGAGTTAGTGATACGCGCCGCCGTAGCATAAGGAGTGGAATGGCGAGCGCTAGACTTGTGCCGACGAACTGTGGACATCCGGAAGATTCAAGAAGGAGTATGATTTGAGTATGCAATGAGTAGGAGATATAGAATGGGTGCTTACGGCGGAGATGGGTATCCATAGCGGGACCTTGGTCAGCTTTTCAGGAGGCGACGAGGAAGAGGCATTGGTCGCCGACGACAAAGAGGAGGCATCTTCCGGGAACGACAACGACGACGACGAGGCGTCCGAGGACGATGAGCTCGATGAAGACATGACGCGTGCAAGCCGGCAGGGCAAATTTCGGGACCTTAGTTGGCCGTGTTTGGCTTGATGCCGGCGTCGCACTCTGAACCAAATAGATCGCGGGCGCTAAAAAAGGCTGGGCTCAACCCTCTGGCCAGCAACGAGCGCTTAATAAATTCGAAGGCTGTGCGAATGCCCATTAAGAACTTCTATGCAGGAAGGTTCGAGAATTTTTTTTTATCATTGACTCGTGTAAAATTTGAATTATTCATCATTTGTCTGACTTAATTCCCAATTGATTCCCAAGTCAAAACCATTTTACCATTCAAGAGCAGTCGAATCCGCTTAAATAATTCCTCCCTGCCTTTTAAGCTATTCATAGGCTCCATCGCAGACTTCCATTCAGGTGCCTGACTCAGTAATCACGGTGGTGTTGCATCTGCAGGATCGGTCGCTGTTGTAGGCTGTTGTTCAAAGTCGCTACCGAGAATGAAGGTAACTGAGTCTCAGGCACAGTGCTGCTGCTCCAACAGATATGCAGACTAACCAACACAATATTCTGAGAGAACCGTCGTTGATTCTTCGCCCCCGAAAGGAAGGTCTCCGAGTTGCTTTTGTCCGTTTAAAAACGCACAAAACCCATTGACAGGCCATAACGCCATCACCGAGCGAGAGCGACTAATATAGTATTCATCCCAGCCACTTAATGTATCAGCAGACCCGCCAATAGCATTTTTACTTGCATCGGTAGCAATCGTCTATCCAAACATATCAAAAGTTGGCGATAAACAACTCCGGGCCATATGTCAAATAAAATTGGTCTAACTCCTTCCAGTGCTCCACGCAAAAGGAAGGAATAAGTTGATATATTCGCACCATTATCTGCTTTTGACGGGGTCTAGACTTTATATTTTCAAGGGGAGTACAGAGGGGAAGGAAGATAGGTTGTAAGTACTAGGTTGTATGTACTTCGCGCCATGGAAACGAAGGTCAGAGTCCCCAAGTATCGGGGAAGCTTTAGAATTCGTGCCCTCAAATTGCATGCTCCTCGAGTATGGAGGATTATTGATTAGCTCCATCAGAGATTTTAGACGAACATTCCGCATGCGTAGACAATACCGGCTCCATTTAAATTTACCAGCCGACGAACGACATCACGAGGGAGGGAAATGGCGCCTTCTCGTCCTTGCCTTCGTCTATGCATCCGAAACTTCTATACGCTGCCAGAGAGTTATCAGTGGAAGGGGCGGTGACGACTCTCCATATCGTACCACCCACCCCATCAGCGAATGGGAACCGCCGACCGCCGATGCACACATTGACGACGCCTAGAAACACGCTGTTAATCTCAGTGCTGGTGCTGATTATCTCGGGCGTTGATCTAAAATTTCTCAGACGGAGGGGCGAAGCGCAGACGCATCTGATTCAGGCCATTGGTCACGGCTCGAAGCGATCCAACCGGGGGTATGATAATTCGTATAATCATACAGCGTGAGGCGGGTGCTGGGATTGGTTGGTTCTGGGGCCGAAAAAGCACCGACTCGCAGCCAGCAGGACGGGTAAGCATGGTGGAAGAAAGAGGCGAAGACTTGGTTGAGGAGACCTTCGGATTTGGACTCGAAACAGGTAGAAGATTCGAGAAACTTCAGCGTATTTACAGAAGGCAGTACAATTATTGAATAACGACGAGGCAAGCAGCCAGCCAGCCAGCCACAGAGGCGCAGGAATTTAGTTGAGCAGAAATCACGGCCGACGTTGTCAGTAGTAGTGGTGCACATGCACATTTCTGACAATCTCTGCATTTTTAACGCCTCGCTGCAGCTTCACCTCCCCTATCAATATTTCGGAGGGGATTTGAGGATATTCGCTGCACCGCGGGTGTATGTTACGTTCCGTCCGAAGCGGCCACGCTGGTACATATGGTACAGGACGACGGCGGGTATGGAGAGCTGAAAGCCTATACTTGTAAGAAGCTCGTCAACAGAGTGTCCTAAATAGGTCTTTCAAAAGATCTGCGGGAACTCTTTTCGAAGGCTAGACCAGACCTGTCTACGTACGTGGAGTTGCCATCCATATACGCAGCTGATAACTCTGCCCGCTACCCGCGAGATTCCATTGGGCGATCCTATCATGCCATGGTATCTATAGAGAGAAAGTTATCAGATACCACGCCCAGGCGTAATAGTATTAACCGCAGAACACAGAACGCAATATAGATATTGGGTGCATACTCGTTAGGAGAATGGTATTGAGTGGAGCGTGCATGCATGTTGAGAAAAGATCCCAGTGCAAGACACATCGCATAGCTGCAAGACTGAGGTCTCCGACCATTATGCATTGTCACCGACCTGGTGGAACTCAGAAATTTAGCCTCGAGCGAGGCTCTTTGATTAGCTTCACCTCTAATCGATTAGAAGGCGCAGATATGAACGCAGGCACGGATAGATAGGAAGATCTTGGCCGCTCCCACTGGGCCTCTTATAAATGAGGAAGCATCATGAGTACTAGCACACAAGCCGAGTTGCTGAGTTTCGAACAGTGAAAGCATGCGCAGGCTGCCTGTCTGCGTCGACATGATCATGCGAGTCAGCGGAGAAATAGGGAGAAGGAAGCTGCGCGCGCCGAGGTGGGGAAACTGAAGTTTCTTTAAAGAAAGCTTAGTGACACTGCGCCGCCAGAGCATGAGGAGTGGAATAGCGAGCATTAGACTTGCCCCGATGAACTCAGGTTTGCAGAACATTAAAGATTTCGTGTGAGATCTCTGCACGGAAAGTTGACGAACTTGAAGTCAGGAACTTACAGCTGATATAGGTATCTGTCGTGGAACTTTCGTCAACTTCTCTGGCATCTCTCGAGGTGTCGACGACGCTGAAGAGGAAGCGTCTGTCAACGAGGACGAGGACAACGGCGTCGAGGACGAAGGCATGACTCGGATGCGTGCGCGCCGAACGGCACAGAATATCGGGCATGTGTATGTAAGCCTTTAGTTTGATGGGGGCGTCGCACGCCGAACCAAATAGATCGGGCGCTAAAACAAGGCCAGGCTCAACCCTCTGGCGGCGATGAGCGCTTAATACATTCGAAGGCTGTGCGAACGATTGGTAAAATCCTTCTATGCAGGAAGGTTCGAGAATTTTTTTTACCGTTGACTATTCATTATTTGATTCTCTGACTTGAGCCGGCCTTCCGAATCTCTAATTCCCAATTGATTCCCAAGTCAAGGCCATTTTACCGTTCAAGAGCAGTCGAATCCGCTTAAATAATTCCTCCCTGCCTTTTAAGCTATTCATAGGCTCCATCGCAGACTTCTGCGGCGAAATGCAGTGCCTGACTCAGTATTCACGGTAGTGGTGCATCTGCAGGATCGGTCGCTGTTGTTCAAAGTCTCTAAGTACCGAGAATGAAGGTAGCCACTGAAGAGTCTCAGGTACAGTGCTGCTGCTCCAACAGATATGTAGACTAAATAACACAATATTCTGAGAGAACCATCGTTGATTCTTCGCCCCGAAGGAAAGTCCTCGACTTGCTTTTGTCCGTTTAAAAACGCACAAAATCCGTTGGCAGGCCATAACGCCATCACAGAGCGAGGAAACGACTATTATTAGCATTCATCGCAGTCAACGTATCAGCAGACCGAGCAAAAGCATCTTTACTTGCATCAATATCTGTCCAAAGATATTAAAAAGCGCGAAGTTGGCGATAAACTCCGGGCCATATCATGTCAAACGAAATTAGTCCAACTTCCAGAGCTCCACGCAAAGGAAGGAACGAGAAACAAGGACGTTGATATATGCGCACCATTTCTGCTTTAATGGGGTCTAGACTTGCTATTTTCCAGGACAGCACAGAGGGGAAGGAAGATAGGTGTGCTTTAGAAGTTCCGGCGTGGACTCCATGCGTCTTGTCAATGGAAACGAACCGTACTAAGTGAATCTATTCGACGGAAGTACATCCGTTCAGCCTTGGCGAAGCGTCTCCTTCTGCCCTATACGAGCCGATACGGCGTAAGACGAAGGTCGTGGAATTCCTTCCCACAGGCGGCTTGCTGCTGAAGTACGGTGACTCATTAGTAGCTACGTTGGAGGTTTTAGGCAACGCCATATCCATCGTCCAAACCGGCCAACGACGTTTACGAAGCAAACATAAACACCTCTCCTCGCCCTCGTCTGTACGTCAGAAATTCTTATACACTGTCGGCGAGTTGACGACTACGGTGTCGACGCTCCTATCGCGCCATGCACCCGTCAGCCAATGGCCAACGCCGAGATCGACGACGTCCAAAAGCGAAGTGGGCGATAAACAACTCGGGCCCACATGCCAAACGAAATTAGCCTAAACCTCTTCCTGGACCAGTACTCCACGCAAAAATAAGGAAGCAGGGGGTTGAAATATGGGCACCATTTCCTGCTTTTGACGGGGTCTAGACTTGCCATTTTCCAGGGCAGCACAGGAAATGGGTGTGTTTTAGACGTCCCGGCGTGGACTCCACGATTCCTGCAATTGTCAATGGAGACGAATGTCGGGGTCCTCAGTAAACTATTCGCCGGAAGTGCTCCACCTCATACGGCGCAATACGAGGGTCGTAGAATTTATGCCTTCGAACCGCAGGCTCCTCGAGCATCGGTTAGTCGTCTCAGAGAGTTTAGACGAACAACTTGCAAGAATTAGACAACACCATCTGCAAATTAGGGAACTTCATCCATGAAGGGGGTATAGAGTAAACCCATCTCCTTGTCTTCCTCGACTGTGCGTTTTCATACGCTGCCAGCGAGTTGTCAATGGCAGGGACGGTAAGTTGTAACGATCGTGTCACCCCGTACCCAGCCAATGACCGTTGACGACGCCCCCCAAAAGCACCCTGCTGATCGCAGCGCTGATGCTAGTTCGTCGATTCCGATTACAATTTTTACAATTTATCTCGGGCACGTACGCTGGAAAATACAGTGTGCAGATTATCTCCATCCTCGTGTGCGTTTATTTAAATTTTATCGGACGGAGAAGGAGTCGGAGGACCCACATCAGGCGTAGAAGTGCACCTGATTCATGAATTCAGGCTAGCGGGGGTATCATAATATTATTAAAATATAGTTCGTATAATCGTCCAACATGAGGCGGGGGCTGTGGATGGTTCGGGGGCCGTGGAACCGTAGGTTTGAATCGGTGGGAGAGAGTAGTGCGTTGATACATT
Source organism: Pholiota adiposa (assembly GCA_009935795.1). Lineage (NCBI taxonomy): Eukaryota > Fungi > Basidiomycota > Agaricomycetes > Agaricales > Strophariaceae > Pholiota > Pholiota adiposa. The sequence continues at coordinate 27,015 of QEYC01000009.1, forward strand.
CTCACTTCTCATGCATTTTGGGAGCGCGTGGTGACGAGTCACGACTGGACATTGGACAATGAAGAGGAGGTGCAAGGACATAGTCAGAACGGTTGGAAGATCCTGTGGAAGGAGAGGTGGAGAACAGGTATGTATATGGAGAGAGGCAGAGATTTAGTTGCGCAGACACAGCCTTTTTGGTTTTATTTTAATCTCGAGAGGATGTTCAGCACAACCGCCTCGTGTTTATCCCTCCGTGCCCTTCCAAGTTCTTAGCCACGAGATTTATGGAGAGGTTGGCACGGTGGGTATGTACAGGAGACGGAGCTTACTATGTGCCACTGGTTACAGAACGATAGAAATTCTGAGCGACTTTCGGGATAGTTCGAGAGGCTTCGAGTCAACGTCGGCGACGCCAAGGATGAATGTTATACAGCGGGTGTGTCTTTGGTGCCGCCCACAGCTCGGCTGGTCTATTAATGAGGCTGAGCTTGATATGTGCCACTGCTTACAGAACGATAGTACAATGCGGGCGAATTTCGGGATAGTTCGAGAGACTTCGAGTCAACATCGGCTATCCCAAGGATGAAGGTTATCCAGCGGGTTTATTTTGTGTCCTTGGTGCCGTTCACTCTCCGCGACGCCTATACGGTGGAGGGGACGGCGTCGTTGGGCGGACGGACACCATCCAACTTGGAAAATATAGCGTAGGTGACTACAGCCCGTGCAACCTACAGAACCCTTGGAGGTGAGAACGCAGCGGAGGTACACATGTCCTAATCCGTACGCCCCCAAACGATCTGCGGGAACTCATTTCACACATCGAATGGGCTAGACCCAGACAACCTGTGTATTGTAACACCCAAAGGAGTTGCCGCATCCATAAAAGAGTCCATAAAACGCGTTACGCACTCCTGCTGATAGGCTGAGCCGCTAGTCTGCGAGGTCCCATTGGCGTTGGGCGCGATCGGCGCGATCGGTATGCACAAAGAGAACGTGGATGTGAGTTACCAGATATGTATCCATCCATTTCCGCGCCCAGGCCTCAGCCTAAAGGCTGAACAACACATCGCAAATGGAGGAAGTGGGTGCTGGAGTATGCATTGAGTGGAGCGGGGATGCATGTTCAGGTTCAGACGAAAATTCTAGTGAAAGACACATCGCGGAGCAGCAGGACTTCAGGTCTCCGGCGGTTATGCAGGGTCACCGACCCGGTACATAGAAGCTGTGAAATTTCGAGCGCGCTACGTAGCTGGAGGTTATGGAACTTGAAGGAAGAGTCGCCTCCCGTCGAATATATGATTCAACGCAGGCACGGATAGACGGGATAGACGGAAGACTCGTGGGACCTGGAGGACCTCTAATTAAGGGAGAAGCCTCATGAGTACTAACTAGCACCCGAGCCGAATTGCTGAGATTCGAACGGTGAAAGCAAGGAGTGTTCACTTGCAAAAGCCGGATACGTCGACCACCCTTGACATGCAATGATGTACCATCAAACGTTTCGGGGTCCTCGATGGTACATCCCAAATCAGGAAGGTGCATGTTGCGCACTGCTTCAGCGCACACACGATGGAAGTTTTTTTCTGCCTCTGCTATGAGGACAAAAATTATAGAAAAAAAGTCCATTATAATGGGTGACATTCCGTAAGATTTTTTAAGCCAAAACATAAAATATTAGGGTCTTGGCCGCAATGCCGGTCCCAAATAAACTGCACTCAGAAACGCGATTCTGGGAAAGCGATTCTGACGTCCTTCCTCCGTCCCTTGACATTTATTAAGTCTTGTTATTAGCATAGATAATTAATACATGCAGTCCTCTTGTGCTAGTGCCGTCACTAACTGCTCAGTACATTATGGTATAACTCAAAATGGTTATTGTAATTTTCCGAAGTGTTTGTAGCTGCCAATTGACGAGAGATTGCATTGAAGGGGAGGATAAGGGAAAAAATATCATATATATCTGGAATAATTACAAATCGATGAGGGGACAATCGGCAGCGCAGAAACGCATTGTCAGAATCACGTTCTGAAGGCGAATGGATTGGGGGGGGGGTCAGAGTCAAAATCGGATTCTGAAGTGATTCTGGCAAAAACCCCAACCCAGAATCATGACAGAATCACTTTCAGAAACGGGTCAGAAACGCCCAGAATCGTCCACTCTGACCTCCCCTAATAATCTTCCGAGGTCAATCTTCCAAGTGAACTATCTCAGCTTCCACTGGACGGATTGTCATGATTATGGGTGCGTTAGAGTCCTCTAGACTAGTAGGCTTGTGCCCCATATTGAAATGTGAGGTTTGGTAAGGTTTTGATGGAGATTGAGAAGAGCGGCATTTAAAGCGCTGAATGTTGACCGAATGCGAACTTTTGAGAGAACGGTATGGTAAAAAAATTCAATTCTTAGGGTTATTATTCTCGTAGAATAACTCTACTATATGTAGATAAGTGCGCCCCACATATAAATGGCAGAGCTTTAATGCTGTAGAGGTAAATTTCAATGGTACCATCAAATGCTACCTCAAGCAGGTACTGAAAGTACTATATTTCACTGGGATTTGCCAATTTTTTTTTATAGGCCGCAATCAGTGACATGCCTAAGAACGCCTGTGTGAAAGAATTACTTACAGTGATTGACCTCGTTGTTGTCTCAATAGTTCAGCATCGACAGTCCGATGACACATACACTGCCCCAATGGTGAACTCTACCAAATCTTCATTAAATATTATATTTGAAAATGGGGCGCAAACAAGCTGATTGGGACAGTTGTAGCGCATTAATTTCGTAGAAATAGGTCCAGTAGAACCCGAGATAGTTTACTTGGAAGATTGACCTCGGAAGATTGCCGCGTGTGACGCCTGAGTGACCTCGCGCCAACTTCATTAAAAATAGTAATAAATTAATCACCAGCCTTACGGATTGCCAACATGATTAAATTAACGGATTAAAGCATAAATTACATCTTCGAATGACTTTATTCAGTGCTATTTTATTCAGAATGAGAGAAGAGTATGGAGCATCACGGAGAAGTTTAATTGTGATACGTATACTGAACTTGAGCTTGAGCGCTTGAGAAAGAAAATGAATTTCACTCAGCGAATTTCATTCCGAATTAAATTCGCATAATTTACTCCAGAAAAGGACCTGAGCACATATGATGGCGCATAGGTGCGTGCGGGACTTCCTGATTTGGGATGTACCAGCGAGGACCCCGAAACCTTTGATTGTGTCCGGCGCACTGGTTTGTCGTCTGTCTGTCCTGACATGATCATGAGAGCCAGCGGAGAAAATAGAAATAGGTAGAAGATAGATAGATTAATAGATGATGGAATCAAGATGTCATTGTATGGATGGCAGGGATTTATCAGCCCAATGGCGGTTCTACGAACCGTGCGGTGCAATGCCCAGGATCTTGGGTGTACGGAATACAAACTCAGCGAGAGTGGATAGGAAGCCACAGAGAGAAATAGAGCGGCTATGCGTGTACGTACGTGCATTTCGGCGACCGAGAAAACATCTGAAGAGCTCGCGGAAGAAAGGTGCGGGCGAATATAGCGGGGAATGTAAAGGGTGTGCGCGGTGAGTGCGATGTATCGGAGGACGCTCGCCGGTACACAAGACGAGGAGAGACACCTGGGGACGTGCGGAGGCAGTGTCCCCCAAATATAGGCGCGAGTCCAGACTCTGGGGGCCCAGAATTTGTGCGTGGGAAAGGGGATGGTTCGAGAATGAAGCGAGGGTCTGGATGATAGCTGGAGCGCTTTTATCGAGGCATTGGAGGACAGGGGAGTATGGTGTTCCCCTCCCACTCCATATTATAAGTTCTGGCCCGCCGATGGACGCTGCCCCGACCTCTGATTCCTATACCGACGACACAGCGCCCTCGCGATCATCCTACGCGACCCCCGCCGACAACGCATCCAACCTCCACCACCAGCTCGAGCAGCAGCGCAGAGTCATCGAGCAGCACCGCCAGCAGCTCTATAACCTCCTCCCCACCCAACAAAACACGGCCCAACTAGCCAACCGCCAACCGCTGCAGCTGCAGCAGCAACAACCGCCTCAGCCAGGCTACTTCGAGGACCCCAACTCCCCCTCGTCCTCGTCCACCTCCACGCCTACCTGGCCCCACCAGCGCCCCGTCTCGCGCGACGACTCCGGCAACGCTAACAGAAACAACCGCAGCCTGTCTGATATCAGGCAGCAGTACCAGCAGTACCAGACCGACCGCCAGGAACACCAGGTCAAGCGCGAGCTCTTCCAGCAGCAGTCCCAGGCCTCGCTGCAGCAGCAACAGCAGCAGCAGCAACTCCCCAACTCGATGGCCTATAACGTCGACGAGAAGAACGGTGCCTCGTCGTCCGGGAGCGGTGTTTCCCAACAACCCTCCCTCCCGACCCGCTCGACGGAGGACCCTATGCCTTCGACGAGTGACTTTGTCAAGAAGCTATACAAGTAAGCATCCCTTCTACGTTTGCGTTGCGTTTCGGAAGGGTTTGGGGTGGATGTTTCGACCCTTGGGCGTCGATGCGTCCCTTCTGATCTCTTCTAGAATTTCCTTTACTTCGAGGTTGGATCGATTCTTTCATTTCGTTTCGATGGGTTTGACGCCTGCCTCGGCGCTTATTTCCTTCGGTTTTTGGATGGGTTGGGGTGGATGCTTCGACCTCTGGTGTCGACGCTCTATTCTCATCCCTTCTGGAAATTTCTACACTTCGAGTGTAGCTCCCCTCCTCGATTCATCTCTCCCCCTTGCCTCGATCTACGTTTGCGTGACACTAGCTACCTCCTCAGTGCATGTGTCTGCGGGGGGTCCGCCGGTGGTGATAGGTCCAGCGATGGGGGTTGCGCCGGTTCTGGAGGAGGTCGAGCTGATGTCGCCGAACTGGAGATTGGAGTATATGTGATGGAGGCGTTGGTTTGGGAGCTCTCTATGTCGGTGTTTGGGAGGGTTGCGGGTGGACGTGTCGACTTGGGGCATCGACGCGCAATTTCAATGCGAGTGCAGAGCAGGGCTGCATACCTCCTCGATCGATTCTTTCGTTTCTCTTTTCGTAGCCCGTCATCGGGTTTCTTTCCTTTTACCTGCACGACGCTCTTTCCTTTAACCTGAACGACGCTAACCTACTCCTCACAGAATGCTCGAAGACCCCGCATTCCAGTCCGTGGTGTGCTGGGGCCCCCTCGGCGACTGCTTCGTCGTCAAGGACATGAACGAGTTCACCAAGTCGATCTTGCCCCGGATGTTCAAGCACTCGAACTTTGCGAGCTTCGTCCGTCAGTTGAATAAATACGACTTTCATAAAGTGAAGAATACGGATGATAATCAGTTTGGGGAACATGTAAGTCTTTCTTTCTCTTTCCATCTCCTCTCCATCTTCTTTCCATCCACGTTGTCGTCACTTTACCACCCTTTCAAGCCTTCGTTTCGTCGTCGAACTCCTCTGACATCTCCCTCCCGCAGAGCTGGACCTTCCGCCACCCCGACTTCCACGCCGACCGACGCGACGCGCTCGAGAACATCAAGCGCAAAGTCCCCGCCGCGCGGAAATACACACCCGCGTCCACCTCCTCCTCGGGGCCGGGCGGCCAATCCAACATCGCCCCCGCGCCCTCCTCCTCCTCCTCCTACCCCCCACCCGGCTCCTCCTCCTCCTCCTCCTACCCGTACCCGCCATACTCCTCCTCCTCCTCCGGGGGCGGGGGCATGCTCCCTGGGGGAACGAATGGAAGACGGAGTCCGTCGCCGACGCACGCGCATCTGACGGCGGAGATCCAGAGGTTGAAAGATGAGGGGGATGATTTGAGGGGGAGGATAAGGAATTTGGAGCGGAATTATGAGAATGTGCTTGTGGAGTTGGTGGGGTTCCAACGGGGGATGGCGCAGCAGGATGGGCTGATGCAGAGTTTGATTGGGTGGTTTTTGGAGGGAGGTGAGTAGGTTTTATGGTTTTTGGTGGTTTTTTTTTTTTTGCGTTTTTTTTTTCTCCTTCTTGCTTCTCCATGCCACTTTTGTTTCTGAGTGGACGAGTGTGGCTGCACGCCTCCGTTTTGCGTTTTTTTTTTTTGCGTTTATTTATCTCCTGCCGTTCTCATCTCAACCTTGTTTCTTGTTTTCATTTTTCTTGGTCGTTCCGGACTCTCGAGTTCGTCCTTGACACTTGTATACATAAACGCCTTTTTAAACCCTTTCCTTTTCGGCTGCGTATATGCGCATACGCATATATGCGTCCTGCCTTTTCGCTTTTCTCTTTTCTCTTTTCTCTTTTCTGCGTTTTGGCGTTTTGGCCTTGGGCCCCCTTTTTTTTGGCTTGCGTGCTATTGTCCCTTGATAGCGTAGACAACGTTTTCCTGCGCGCTCCGTTGTATCCCACTGCTTCATAATCGCATCACACCTCATTGCCCCATTTGCCTTTGCGCATCTATACGCTTTTCTTTAAATTTAGAGTCCACAACTCCAAATCTCTTCGCGTTTCGATGTTTCGACTTGCATACATTTTGACTACGCATCGTTGGGACATTACTTTGGCGTAGTTTGGACGTGCGGCAGTTTTGCCTCGCTCTTTCTTTGCTTTTTTTGGGGGGTTGGGTTTGGGTGTAGATGCTTTTTCATTTATTTGGCTATTCCTACTTGTGCGGTGTTATGTGCTACTTTCTTTCTATGCTTTCTCTTTCCGCCTTACCTTTGCGTTACCTTTCTTTTGCTTTTTTACCTTTGGTTTTCGTTCTACCCCCCCCGGCGTGCAGCCACCCGAGCGCGAAGTGCGAGCTTACAGCTGAGGCAGCTTTGCAGCTACCCCAGTATGCGCGTCTTCCGCGCATCCGCTTGCTCGTCCCACATGCACTGGCTGGGGTAGCCAGTGCAAGCCTAGTGCCCCTAACTCGACCCACCAGCGGGGTAGTCAGTTGGGCAGTTAGGGAAGGCGGGGAAGGCTCCCCTTCGTCCGCTTACCTTTTCCTTCTTCTTGTTCCCCCTTCTTCTGCGGGCGCAAAGAAAAGAGAAACACGCTTACTGACGCACTCCCTCTCCTCTCTTTATATGCTCTCCCCCTCTCTTATATGTGGCCCCCTCCTCCCCCCCGAAACCGCGCCTGCCACCCTTCTCGATGCCCCGCGGCGCCTCTCCTGACGTGCCTCGGCCGCTCTGGGCCCTCGGTCGATCTTGGGCCTCGGTGTCATCGACGCGTGACGTGATGGTCGATTGGGTCTCGGTCGTCCGGAATGTTCTCGGCTTTCCTGATGGACCGTCCGTTTTTGGCTCGGCGTGTGTGTTTGTTGTGCTTCGCCTCCTCGACTGTGTTGTTTTCTTCATGTCACTCGACGACGATGCTCACCCACTCCGTACCCACCGGTGGCGTTTTGTGGTCCTCTCTCGTAATGCGACCGTCTGGGCTTGGCGTCGACGTTGTGTGTGACGCGGTCTGTGCATCGCTCTGCTGCGTTTCGATGTGATGCGGTGTGTGGTTAATTTTATGACGTTCGCCTCGCCTTTTCCTTTTTTGGGTGTGTTCGAATTGGCTCTGGTTGATTAGGCAAACCGCCGAAGCTTATTGGCTCTGGCGCTGCGAGCGGTGGATCCCCGGAGAGCGCGCTGCTGCCGCAGATACAGGCTTCCGAGCAACAACAGCAACAGCAACAGCAAGGTGCTAGTGGCAGTGGAGGCGGCGGCGGCGGCGGGCAGAGTCTCCACCAGAAGCTCCGCCAGCAGCTCCTGCAGATGCAGGCGGACAGTCGCGCGCGCGCAGCTAGCGCGAGCGGGAGCAGCGGCAGCAGCAGCAGTCTCTACCCCGCCCTCCTCGCCCCCCCGCCTTCGCTCTCCGAGCCGGGCCTCTTCCTCCCGCCGCAGGCCGTGCAGCAGCGCATGGGCCAGTCCCCCGCGGACATCGGGCGTGCCTCGCTCATGCAGATGAACGAGCTCAGCCGGAGAGGCGGCGCGGCGCTCGATGCGAGTGGGAAGCTGTGGGCGGGCATGGAGTACGCTGCCTCGGGGACGGGCTTCGAGGGCGCGAGCAGTAGTGGTGCGAGCCCGAGTACTAGCGCGACCCAGGAGGGTGCCTCGAGGACGACTTCGCGCGCGGAGCAGCTGGCGCAGATCCGGGATTACTACTACCAGCAGCGCCAGGCGTCGGTCTCGTCTCCTTCGTCATCGACGTCGACGCGTCGTGGACAGAGTCGGGGCCGCACGAGTTTCAGCGAAAGCCGTTTGCGGGAGTCGTCGATGAGCGGCCCCATGCCCGTGGCGATGGAGATGGACCTTGGGTCGGGCGCGATGGACGAGGACCGTGGGCGGAGACAAAGGAGGAGTAGTGATAGCGTTGCGCTGGCGGCGTCAAGAGACTTGGCCGAGGCGCAGTCGCAGTCGCAGGCTCAGCAACACCCTTCGCCGGCCTCTGTGAGCACGTATTCGACGTCGACGCCCCCGCAATGGGGCTCGTCGGCGGCGACGCCTCCCTTCGAGGGCGGCGCTTCGTTCTCGCCGCAACAACAAAATATGCCGCAGCCCTCGCTCGGCGCGTATCCCTCGCAGTCGGACAACGACTTGATGACGCACGAGGGGCTGCAGGTGTATACTGTCGGCCACCTCCTGCCTCGGAATACGTATGTCGAGGATGCGCAGGGCAACTGGAGCTTCGACCCCAGCGCGCTCGTGTCGGGCGGCATGCTCGGCGGGCTGCGTATGGGCGGTGTCGATGCCAGTCAGCAACAGCAAGATCAACAACAGGTGGAGGACGCCGACGACGATGAAGTCGTGCGCCCCTCGCCCTCCATTCCCATGGGAATTGCTTCTTCCTCGTCATCCCCACACGCCTCGCCCGAGATCTCGGTGTCGACGCCCGGGGTCAAGGCCTCGGGTGGCAGCCCACGCGGTACGACGCAGCAGAAATTGCGTGTTAGGCGCTCGACGTTCGTGCCCGGGTGGGCGGTGCCGCCGCGTGTGCTGCTGGTGGACGACGATGCGGTCAGTAGGAAGTTGAGCAGCAAATTCTTGAAGGTATTTGGGTGTACGACGGATGTGGCGGTGGATGGGATCGGGGCGGTGAATAAGATGAATTTGGAGAAATATGATTTGGTTTTGATGGTATGTTACCTATCGAAATTGGGACGTTGTCTTTGTTTCTGATTCCTTCGTTGTAGGATATTGTTATGCCCAAGTTGGACGGTGTGTCGGCGACGAGTTTGATTCGAAAATTCGACCAGGGCACGCCCATTATCTCGATGACGAGTAATTCCAAGCCTAATGAGATCATGACCTATTATTCGTCTGGTGCGTATACCTCTTCTGATAAGTATTCGCTGTGGAGTAAAAAGTACTGACGCGTTTTGTGCGTAGGAATGAATGATATCCTGCCCAAGCCATTCACAAAAGAAGGCCTACTAGACATGCTTGAGGTTGGTCATATTTTACTCTCAAATATGATCCCACTTGCCTAACATCGACCCCCTAGAAACATCTCATGCACCTAAAAGTCATCCAACAAATGTCGAGGCTGTCTCGCAACATCGGCGTTCCTCCCCTCTCCGACTCTAACTTCGAGCAAGCCCTATCACAAGGCGCCAACAACCTCCTCATGCTCCCACCCCCTCCGCCCTCTGCTGCCTCCTCACCCATGAACGCCCTCGCCTCCTCGTCCTCCGCATCCACACCGTCCGCCTCTACCGACCCGAACCCGGCGTTTAACGCGCCCTCGCCGTTCAGCTTCCAGTTCTTTGGCGAAGGCGGCGATGGCGATGGGATGACCATGAACCCGCTTGCGGGCATGGGTCTTACCGATGAGCAGTATAGTGCGATATTGCAGAATATCGTTAACGGTGATGGGTTTTCGGGCATGATGGAAGGTTTGGATGGTGGTGGTGGCGGTCTGGAGGGCGGTGAGAAGCGAGGGCGGATGGATGACCTCGACGACGATCGAGGAGGGAAGCGGAGTCGGTTCGAGGTTGTGGAGTGATCTCGACAAAATTTTTGGGTTTTATCTTACTTTTCTTCGTTCATTATTTTGGTTTTGATTTGATTTCCTTTGTTCGTTTCCTTTATCTTCCTTTGCATACCACCGAGTGACGCGTCCTTTTTTCCCTCATGCCCATCCTCTGTTTTCGTCCACCATACTCTCTCACTCGCTTGACATTTCCATTTCTATTTCATGCACCCCCATCTCACAAATTTCTTCCATGCATCTTCGGGCAACTAGACAGTTCTCATTCCTCGCCCGCAAGCCCTATATAAACTGAATCTTTCACCTACATGCACCCTCTACTCCCCCTCGATTCGTTACTACTATGCCCCCTCATTTCACTCTGTGCTTTTATATAATCTGATATGTGCCCCCCTCTGATTCTTCGATTCGCTTTAAGTTTGTTCATTGTCAACGGTCCCTAGCTTTCACCTGCATCTTATACACGTATATGCGGACAATGCTTTCTTTACTTTATCTGTCTGTTGTCGTCCCTTGGGTTTTAGAGAGCGGGTGGATCCCGTGTATAGTTTTAAAAGGAATACCTTTCGTCTGTTGACATGGGACTTTGGTGTTGGACTCCGTGTTTTACGCACTATTCATGACTTGGATTTGTTTGCCTACCTACTATGATGGTTGAGCTCCTTGTGTAAACAACTGGATATCTTCCTTCATACTCATAACTGTGTCAAAGTCGACGCTCGATCTCATTGAACAGTACCAATCCCGCTATCATACACACGAAATATCTTCCGGAGCAATTAGACCTTCTCTCTTCGCGCCCCTTTCCCAGCGCTCGTAGAAAGCATCATTCCATTCCCACTCGGCTGTAATATCCACCCGGGACAGATTGGATGACTTGTCGAACAATCCTTGTACGATAGTCGCCCGTTGGTCTTCGGGGAAGACGAGAGTTTGCTGGTACCCTTTGTGCGTGGACAATATCAGAACCCGCAGATTCGGAAGGATTGCGATACTTTTGTTGATGGACTTGGGCAACCGGGGTAAGTACCGTCATCTTATAGAGTAGATTAATATAAAGCAATGAACATACCTCTAAATTGCTACCATTGAGTTCGACCGTAATCATAGGAGGAAGGTGTTCAGCCAGCGAATGGTAGTGGATAGCGTTGAGTTGGGTGTCGAACGATATGAGTTCTAAGTTATGGAAATGTGGGCTCAGCATTTTGACGGTCCTGTTCGCCTCAGGGCACATTTGTAGAGTAGGATCCGCAATCCAATCCAGCCGCCTGATGTGGCGTCCTGGAAGTAGAGCGCTTATAACGTGGAAACATCCTTCTAAGCTTTCGAGGTTCGGGCATGCACTCGGCGAGAGCTCAACAGGTCGCCTGTAAATCCACCGCAATTTTCTCAAGGCCTTTTGCGACGTTAGCCATCTCGGAAGTATGGTCGAGATTTCGGAGTCGATTTGGGTCCAAGACAAAGACTCCAATTGACAGACGACCTTGTCCATAGGAAGACGTCTGAAATCATAGTTGAAGCCTATTATTGAGAGGTCCTTCAAATTGACCATCATGGGCAGAACGGAGGATAGCAGGTTCCAAATGGGCTCTTTCTTGGGTCCTACTACAGCTGGAACTTGGTATATCCTGATGAGCGGTGGGAGTCGAGGGTGGTTGAGAAGACATGTGAGAAGACGCGCGTGCAGATTGGGTCGTCGCAGGCTGAACTGCGTTGGGCAGAGGTAGAGCACCTCCTCCGCCTCTGATCGGAAGAGTCTGCTCGCCAAACAGATTGATACGAGGGTCGCCGAGCTCTCGATTTTCTGGAAGATTGGCCGGAGAAGCTCTATAGGAAGCTTGCATTCTCTCAAGTTCATGCTGAGTACTGAGTGCGTGGGATGAGGTTAAGAAGTGAGAATAGATGATGCCACAAGATATACTGGCAGATGGCGGCCGCTATATGTCACGGAACGAAGCTACTTATCTCCTTTTGGTTTCTAGATTATTTAAACTCATGACTTGGGAAAAGTTCACTTGGGCGTCTACTTAGTACTTGTTCTGAATTTTCCTCCGTAATAGGTCTTCGACAAATACTCACGCGATCATAAATAATGGAAATACTTCCATACGATCATCGTCTTCTTCGTTCACTCTGGATAAAATCGCCCAGCTGCCATACGAGATACATGTACCTTGGGAATACTTAGCAGGTAATTTACAGCATTTTTGCGCACGTCTGAAGACTTCTGACACTTGTTATGGATAGAGTACGTACAGAATTGACATGCATATTTGCAACGTGAAAGAGTTGGTAATCTCCCAAATGGTCGTGGTTGGTGCTATCTGGAGCAACAGGCATTGAAGACATCGCCGTACCTGAATTATCATTATCGACAAGTCTTACGCCGCCGCCTAACTCCTCCTAGAACTCCAAGGCGCCACCCCGTTATTCCAATCAAAAACCGAAGCAGCACAGGGGACCTTAATATATATATATATATATATTGTCGGAAAAATCGGATTCAGGATATCAGGTCTCATACATTCAGATAAGGACTTATCAGACGGTCAGCTCAACGGCCGGTATATCAGCTTCAGTAATCTATGCTAGCTCTTTATATGACCTGATCATGCTGAGCCTACTGATATCTTCGTGTCAGTACATATAGATACATTTTGTATGATATCAGAAGATATATATTCTCTCAGTATTTACCTTCCTGTCCTGAGTACATATGCTTATATCAATGAAACAAGTGAAGTAAAATTGATCATGAAATGTCGGACAAATCATATCCTATACGGTCGAGATTCCATACCTTGTAACATCCAGAAATGATAGTATAAATTATAATCAAACCATGGCAAGGAAAGATTTGGGATTTGGGAATTACTACTACACATCATCAGGTAGCATATCTATAATCTATATCTTCTTCTACTTCTGAATCGGCATCCAGAATGTACCCTCCCACCCACCGTGCCCATCTTCCTTAACCCACCATGATCCGATTCCCACCCTCACGAAAATGTCGATGTCGACGTCGACGTCGAATGCACTGGCAAGGAAACAAGACGGCAGTCAGTAACAACATGTTATCTATCAAACAAAATACTCACCGCTTGCATCTAGCTGATGCCACGTAGCGCCTGCAAGCATTCCACTTCGTATTAGCTAGACTTGGACTTACCATGTCATGACTCACCTTGATCCGCTAACCCTAACAATAGAAGTACTCGACCCATCAGCATAGAAACCTGAAGTCAAAGTAAGTTGTCAATAGAATGTTAATAGATAGTGAGTAGATACAAAGGAGGATAAGGAATAGAGTAGGGGTGAAGAACTTACAATGAAGTCCCGAGCGACACAACAAAAGTCTTCGACATTGCAGGTCTTTTATACATTTTCTATCGAATGTTTACTCGATGCTCCAGTCGCATTCTCGACCGCGTGCGGCATTAACTTGTTGCGGAGTAAACACGCCTATTGGAATGCGCAGCAGGACGTGACATAGGCGCGACAAGACTGTGCGGCGTCTCGAGTGCTCTTCTGTAAGTCGAGATTGAGGCCGGCGTGAGAAAATGGACTTGTACTTACTGACAATGATGCGGCACCTTTCCCAACTGGATATGACTGGATAATTTCTAACTGAGGGCAAGCACAAAAACTATATTATAGATAGTACCAACTCAGACGTGTTTCTTCAAATCAATCATTGGAATAATACAAGAGGCAGGACATATACCTACATATATTTCCTGATATCTATGATACATATTTTTGAAACCTGATATCATCTGATTAAGCTGATATGAACACGTAGCGAGCAACAGGAATGCTGATCATAATATATCTGACATTACGGGAACTTGATATATTCCTATCACTGCATATCATGTCTATCGGTCTACCATATCAAGATGGTCAGGACCGTAATGCCTTATAAGGTAGTGGGCACTAGGAACCGGCTACCTTATGTAATAGTGTTATGTAAGCGCCAAGAGCGGCAAAATGTTGGCTTTGGAAAAACAAAAAAATATTAGGTGCGAAATTTCATCCAGACGTCTATGAAAACATTATAAAATATTATTCCGTTGTACTGAATCTCGCTTTATGCTCAATTTTGAGCTGTGTAGCGATCTCTGGAGGTAATGTTCGGTGTCCATGATACCTTCGGTTGGCCCAGGCCGCCTCCGGGCCACTCATGCATTGATAAAGCGAGCCGCGCGATTGGCATAGCTGATAAGATCGTGATAAGATGAGCTAAATATAACTTGACATCTCCGAGTCCGAGGAAAAGAAGCGCACCGCTGGATTTGGACAACTGGCACGTCGTCGAGAGAATTCTTCACATTCTCTTCCATCTCCTTCATGTCCTTTGTCTTCGGGCTCGTCCTGTAGACCAGCTTTGCTGCTCCCCAATACTGCTCAATGAAATTGAGCTCACAATGGTACTTTGGGTACTTTGGGTAGAAATCAGGCCTTCGAAAGATTATTTCGGCGAGCAAGATTTGCTTTAGATAGTCGTCCCATGGCTAGGTATTTTGTTTAGTGTGTTTTTGGAGAGTTTTTGGGTGTTTTCGAGGCCACTTCGTACCGGAAAGTGGGTGGCTTGCTGCTGGCTGTGTGTCACGTGACCGCGTTATATAAGCGGCAAAATATCCCCTTTGTCTACTTCGAACTTTTTTCTTTCATCGTTAAACAAGTTTTTAGGCTGATTGGAGACTTTTCTCAAGAAAAATATTTTTTCCTAAAAAAGTATCTTATGAACGTGAAATTTAATTGAAAAAAAGCAGAGGATGGTAGGCTGATATTGCCACTACACTTCCTAGTCATTTATCTATTCAAAAGGTGAGCATTGTTGATGCTATTGAGCTCGTCGTTTAGCATCATTTCTGATTACATAAGGTAGCCGGTTCCTAGTGCCCACTACCTTATGTTGAATGCAGTTTTTCCGACAATATATATATGGGCCAAATAAGCATATCGATGATTTTATGGACAGAAAAGAACCACCTACGTAAACACTTCTTCTACATGCTGAAAAGGTTGAGAGAAAAATTTCCCTCCTTTTTCAAACTGTGATTTTCGGCATGGATGTCCACATCATGTAGCGCATCTTCTGGCTGAAATCTCGGACCTACACAAACATAAGAAACATGAAAAGGAAAGAAGAGAAGAAAAAGAAACGCACGTTATGCACGTCCATCGTCGTCTTCACCGTCCACGCGATGCTCGCACCGCCTGCAACCACGAGCGCCGTCGCGATACCGAAAGCCTTCGCTGCAAGCAGCGCCGAGCTCGCGTTCATTTTCGACAGCGCAGACATCATCTCCCCAACACTCGGCATCTCAATCTCCTGCCGCAGACTCGTCACCACCGGTTCAGAAGACGACACTGTGCTTGACGAAGACGAAGCCTGGGGAACGATGGCACCTGGCTGCGCGCGTCGAGGTGGAGGTGCCGATGATTCTTTCAGGGAGAGCTTAGTGATACTGCGCTGCCGTAGCATAAGGAGTTGGATGGCGAGCGCTAGACTTGTGCCGACGAACTGTGGGCATCCGGAAGATTCAAGAAGGAGTATGATTTGATTATGCAAAGTACTGAACCGAAATGTATGGTGGCAACCATAACGCATAACGCTCAAGTTTTTGGTTGCCTAATTCCCTGAATGTAACGCATAACGCAGCCTTGGTTGCTAGTACTGCAAAACTAAGCCCAAAAAAGGGAATTTTCAATTTTTTCTTACCGCAGGTGCAAAGAATTGAGAGTTCAAAGTTTTCTCCAAATCAGAGGTGAAATTGTATGTGCTTTCGTCAATCTGATGGGTTGAGGTGAAGGAAAGATAGATTCTCATCCCGTTTCATTAATGATTTAACATTTTATGTGACCCAAAGCCTACATCAAGTACTCTGCTACCACTGTGTTCGCTCAGCCTCAACATGCCAAATTAAATTTGCGGGTTAGAATTTCACACTTCAAGCTTGCTTCAAAGTTCAAGCACAGTTTTCCTCAAAAAAGTGAGCTCGTTGCCTATTTCAGTGTTTGTAACGCATAACCCAATATCGGTTGCTAAATCCCACCAAGCGTAACGCATAACGCTCATTTTGGCCGTTGCCACCATACATTTCGGTTCAGTACTGGAGCTGCGACGCAGCGACGCGGTAAGATGCGACGCAGTGACAATGCGGCGCATATTTTGGTGGCTGTACGATTAGTCATCTGTCCACGGAGTGAACCGTACTTGCCCACCCCCACGAGTCATCATGGCCGCGGCTACTCCTCCTGAGATCCAAGTCTATGCATCGTTCCCTCGCACCGTGGTGCTTGGCGCTAACCTCAATGTTGATCCTTCCCATTGGCATTGGGTCCATTGCCTCACCCTACCAGTAGAGACTTGCAATGCATTGCACTTCTCGCAAAGGCCACTCAAATGGATCCATTATGCCATCGGAATTGTCGTTGGAGCAGAAGGCGACCTTTCGTTGAGTCCTGACTCGCCCAATGTTGTGGACTACAATGCGGTCCTTCCAGCCGAGTCCACCGTTCTCTACTATCACACCAGCGACGAGGAGAGGCGAAGGATGTTCCCGGTCGGTCCTGATATCTCACGCCCAAACATCACTTCTAGTGGTGCCACCACCCGGAGGGCTCAATTTCGCGATGTCATTGCAGAGCGGGATGGAAATAGGTGTATCTTGACGAACATCGGAGCTGTTTTATGCGATGCCGTGCATCTTCTGTCCCACAGCAAGGGCGATACGGTATGCCACTCACTCTCAGTCTGTCCTCGCTCACCATCTGCAGTACATTGCGACTTATACTGAACGCCGTAGCCGTGATCCCACAGGCTCCGACATTGTACAGGATATCGATAGCATCCGGAACGGCCTGTTTCTCAACAAGCTCACTCATTTCGGGTTGGGTAAAGATGTCGCATTCTTGATGGTGTGTACCACTTATGTGATGTGCACCTCCGAGTCTGATGGTGTCGATGAGCAGACACCCAATTTTGCTATGAATACGGCTGACATCGACCCCACTGCACCGCCAGCAGAGAGGAGGTGTACAGCACATCTCTTCGAGCCTGACACACCATCTTTTCTGGGCGGCGTCGGTGCCCCTCCTTCTGGTTCTCCAATCCGGATGTCTGATACTCCTGAGTGGCCCCCTCTCATCCTTTTCGATGCTGTCTACGCCGATGCTGTACTTCACCATTTTGGCACCCAGACACTGGAAGATGAGGTCGCCGCAACTTATGAAGATACCTTCTACCCCGGTGGTGTCACGACTGCGGCAGATGGAGATTATAAGGCACTTGTGGGTGAAAGAACTGCTGCTGCGACGAGGGCACAGATTCAGGCAGAGAAATGTGCGGCACGCCATGCAGCTCGCAATGCAGCTCGTAGTGGCCCCGACATCTTCGACAAGCTCACGACTCTGCCATATATCATGGTGCCACGGCCAGAGCTGAAGGCAATGTTGAGGGAGGCAACAGAGAAGGCAGAGGAAATGGAGCAGAGACGTGTGCATGACAAAGTTGATACTTGGATGAAGAAAATCAGTGCTGTATAGCTTGCACCTAATAGTAATACCCCTAGCCTGGAAGAAGCATGAATTCTGTATTTTATTTTCCGGTTCGATATTTAACTTGCCTCTTATTAATATTGATACTCAATCTTCCTCTCTCTTTTACTACTACCACTCGTGCTCTAACATCCACTAAAGCCAGAATTTACGCATGTGAGCACTTCGCGCCTTCATCTCTACCATTGACATTTCCGGAATATTGCATTCAACCTGAGGCTGAATTCCTCGTTATACCAACGTTGAACCATTGTAGATTTTGTCTTCGACGATACTACTTCAATTATCGTCTGAGAGCAGTTCTGTATGGAAAAAAATGAATGCTACGCTTCTGTACCCTTCTTGTGCGTGCAGGAGTACAGCGGAGCTGATCTCTGAGCCAAAAGATTGCGTTTTGTGCAAACTGCGCTCATCTGCGCTGTCCTGTACGTTCGGTGAGCAGATGGAGAATCTCTGATTTTGAACTTAATCACCACTTGTCTTCGAAGAACTTATGTTGTGAGCTTCTTAAAACCACCTGGTCTCCACAGTGCCGTTTTGTCGGCGGCGGCAGCGGGTTTTGAACTCAGCTGCCTGGCCCGTGCGTAATTAATGAGCGCGACGCGTACCCCGTTTCTTTCTTCCTCTCCCCTCCTCCCCCTCTCTATCTTCCCTTCTTCTTCTATGTACGAGCATACCTTGGCTTCCCCTTTCGACGCAGCTGTCATCCTTGAGCGCTTTCGTGCTTGGTTCATGCCGCATGGAGTCAGGCGTCTATACATAGATGCGCGTCGCGAATGTAATGTCGCGACAAGGTTACGGGGGAGAGCCCCGGTCGACTGCTCCTCCCGGTCGACTGCTCCTTCCGCTGTTCTCAACCTCCTACATTCTCTCATGCCATGTGAGTATTATCTCTATTCTCTAGAGCTCCCTACAAACTAACTGTCAGATATAATGCACGCGAGCGGCAAGTGCTGCTGAGGTTCTCATCCTCTCGTCAACAGAGTCATCATCAAAGTGATCCCATGACAAGAATAAAGTATATAATCAGTATGTATGTGTTCTCTTTCCGAAAAAATTGCATACATGCTGAATATAAGTATGCGCTTTTTATTTATTTTTTACTTGGGTGAACGAGCCGCGACGGCTGAAGTTTAGACATTACACGAGAACAGCGGCACTCCGCCGGTGAGCCTTTCTGAGAATAATAGTATAGTCGGCACCGCTGACTTGCAGGTAGCCAAGAAGATCTGAGAGGAGGCTACACCTTCATTCAGGTATGCCTATATTTTAAGGTAGGTGTCATCCATAATCGACCAACGTCACGTGAAAAATGTGACAGCCTCCAAAAGCGGAAAGTGCACGATAATTAGCACAAAAAGCGTGTTTTTTGAGCAATTGAAGCAATATCGTACAAATCTAGCTCCTATAAGTGGTACATGCGAGTTAATTCCACGTACACGCAGAATTTCGTAGGGAATTACACAATACCCCTTGACTTATGGACCTTATTGGGTCGAACAGGGTCTCTGACGCGTCGCTGGCCTACATGCACCACCCACTCCCTCCGCACCTTCCCTCTCACCTGGGATGCGTGCTGGATCACACACGCCTTCTTCAGACACCCTGAGCGCCCTGTGCAACATCCCGACAACCAATCCAACCCTCCCGTGCCGTCAGTTGCGTCCCCGCGCCAACACGCCATCATCAAAGTGGCAAGCCGTCGCTCGCCAGCAAATGCGCTGGGAGCCGCTGGGAGTATAACAACACGATTGCACGATTGCAACACCTGGCGACACCTCCAGCCCATTGCCCTGCACATCCGTCGCTGTCCGCCGCGCTTATATCTGCTCTGAATGCCAATTCATCAAGCCGAGACAACTCGCCCGTGCGACGACCATGGAGGCGGCTACGGGCGACTCTCCCATTGAGACGGAAGGCTCTAACACGTCCGCGAGCACGACGGCACCAGGGCGATTGTGGCGAGACGAGCACGACATATGCGGCAATGACGAACACAGACGCAGGATCCATGGGTGACTCGCCTGCCGTTTCACAGGATAACCGCATCACCTTAGATTACATATAGAATACATTCATTGAAATAAACATCTTTTTTGACTTATTCAAATTGGCACATAGAGCATACCAGACTTGCAGATGTACATTGTATTTGTGATAAGAGACTGGAGGGCCCTTTGTCCTTGCTTCGTCCATAACTTCTTCCACACTGAACCGGATCGTACAAAATTTTGCTATGTCATTCACAATAGTATATAGAATAAAGTATAGGAGCCCGATTTTACATAAATCCTCTCAATTCCTTTAAAACGATCCTCCATTGTTTTCGTCAATTTCTTTCCTCATTTGGCGTCGTATGTCACAGAATGTCACGACCACATGACGTTGGTCGATTATGGATGACACCTACCTTAGCCTTCTCCTTCACGCCAATATTAATCCAGATCCATGATACTCTGCACGTTTCGATGCAGGATTCACGAAAGGTATCTCAATTATGTCATTTATTCATTTATAAATGTGCTACATGGTATGTACTTATTGTTGAAATTCGTCTTCGCCTTCGTCACTTCCTTCCTCATTGGACTCTTCATTACTTATCTTGTCAACGCCATCCATACGCTCTTTTTCCTTACTGTTGCTTCCTTCTTCGACAACATTCTTTTATTAATCAGAATGCCTTCTTACATCGTACTAGATAAGCTCAGGCTTTCCTTTCGGTACCTCAGTTGTTCATTCCGCACATCTGAGGTACATTCTTCCTTTTCTCCCCCTTCGTATCGAGTACTCATTGTTCTTGTCACTCCTTAGTCCTTGCTCATCGCGCGTCTAAGGTAGAATATAGTTGTTCATTCCGCACATCTGAGTCCGCTTGCTCATCGCGCGTCTAAGTTCTCAAGGTTATGGGCCCGTGAACTGAAGACTACTGCGAACGACGAACTCGTGCTATACTAGGTACATACCACAACTCCCGCCCTTGCGGATACTCGCCTAAATCAGGCTTCTTTCTGTCTCATAGACAACTTCCCGAGTCATACTCGCATACTACTCCGCATACTCTGCACTCCTGATTGTATTTGCCGGCTCTCTGGGTCATGTCTACATCTATCAAACTCGATCATGTTCCCCTCCTGGAAGACTCGAAGTCATTCATGGAATGGAAGCGTTTTATTACTCTGGTTCTGCAATCTGAGGGTTTTTGGCCGCACGTTGAAGGCACAGCAAATGCATTCGACATGTTTCCAGCAAGTAACCCTCCTCCTACTCCCAATGCCAACTCTACCGCTGCAGTTATCACTACCTATCAAACGTGGTGGCAGAAAGACGCTCGTGTTCGAGATGTCATTCTTCGTCGCATCTCGCCTGTCACATCCTCACACCTCGACACTTCTGTCGGAATCACTGCTCGTAGTCTCTGGCAGCAACTCAACACCATGTATGCGAGAACCGACATCATAGCGCAGTTTGACCTCAAGGACAAGGTCCAAAAGCTGCAACTGAAGGATTTCAGTGATCTTGAACGCTACATTGGGGAGTTCCGGACAGCTCGGGATCGTTTCATTCAGATGAAAGTCGCGTACCCAGAGGACGATATGGTTCACCAAATCATCCGTGGACTACCAACCACTGGGAGCTGGGCGCACTTTCAGCAACTGATGATCCAGACGATGCAAGACCATGTCGACAAGGAGAACGCGGTTAAACTCGAGGGCGGGACAGCTGCAGCTCCGGACACTTTACTCAACCGTGTTATTCAGCGCATTGCGATCGAATGTCAACGTTTGGAGTCAGAGGCTGCATCGAAGAAATCTCGCCCAGGCTCCGAATACTCGAACCTCGCTTCTACCGGATCGGATTCACGCCCTATCGCAAAGCACTCCAAGAATCCGCTCGGCGTACTTTGCACCAACTGCCAGGGGCGGTCGCATGACCGTGACCATTGCTATGCTCCGAACGGTGGCATGGCGGGCCAGAATCCGAATAAGCTGAAGGTGAAAGCAAAGGAGAGTGCCTCTGTCGCTACTGAACACACCGACTTCCTTGACGGTGGGGAAATTTCGTGTGCGGTTATTGAATCCGTTGATTCCGTCGAGCTCGACACTGGTCTGTCTCTCTCTGAAGCAGCACCCGAGGTTGCTGCAGTCGCCACTGTGCCCAACTGGACAACGATCATTGACAGCGGGGCAACCTCTCATCTCATCAAGTCGAGTGAGTTCTTTTGGAGTTACAACCCTGGGAATGCTCGAGAGGTCACCACGGCGAACCTGGGAACACTGCGGACTGAAGCGAGTGGGGAGTGTCGTGCGTACGTTACATTCGAGGGCACGAGAACAATAATCAAGCTCAAAGATTGCCTCCACTCTCCTGATGCATGTGTCAACCTCCTCTCTGTTGGACGTTTCGTCAACGCGAATATCGTGTGCACCTTCGCTGGAAATTCGGTCACCTTGTCGCGAAATAATGTTGCCCTGGGTACCGGGAATATGGTCAACCGCCTGTTTGTGATGAACATACAATTCATACCTCCTCCACCTCCCGAGAATAGTGGCCAAGCAACAGTTTCCATCCCTCGCTCGCCCTCAAGCTCTCTCTCGGATGACTTTGAGGCAATCATGTTCGCCGAAGTCGAGGAAACAATGGAACTCTGGCATCAGCGATTTGGCCATCCAGGAGAGCCGGCCACTAAAGCGCTCCTGCGTTCGACAAAAGGGATTACCCTGAAGGATATCGAGGCTTCATATCGTTGTGAACCGTGCATCTTGGCGAAGCATGCTGCAAATCCTCATCCTGTGTCGACTACAGAACCCATCGCTAAGTCAATCCTGGAGTTAGTACACTGCGACATCTGCGGCCCATTCCCGACGCAAACTCCTCACGGCAAAAGTTACTTCATCCTTTTCCTCGATGACGCCTCCTCCGTCAACAATGTCCAGCTCCTCGCCACTCGCGACCAGGCTTTGGAAGCTTTCAAAATCGTGAAAGCTAAATGGGAGCGGAAAACGGGGAAGAAGATTATGCGCTTTCGATGTGATGGCGCTGGCGAATTTGAGGGCGAATTCAGGCAATTCCTTGTCACTGAGGGAATTGAGCCAGATGTCACACCTCGTTGCGAGCACTGGATGAATGGCAAAGCTGAAAGGTACATGCGTACCATCCAAACACGCATTCGTGCCATGATGACGACCGCCCAGTTACCAATGACGTACTGGGGGGAGGCGGCGCTTACTGCCTCTTACCTCCTCAATCTGACAACGACGACAACACTTCCCGACGGCGTTACTCCCTTTGAGATGTTCTACGGTCGTAAGCCAAAGGTTAATCATCTCCGGGTGTTTGGAGTACGTTGCTTTGCGCAGGTACCTGTGGAATAGCAAACCAAACTTGGCGTCAAGTCAACGGAATGCCTCTTCATGGGCTATCCTCCAGGCAGGCGCGGGTATAGGGTACGCTCTCTACTTACCAACCATTTTTTTGATTCTGGCAATGTCATATTTGATGAAAACATTGCGTATCGAGCTATTCATTCTGTTCCTTCTTCTCCAGTTACTTATAATTTTCCTTTTGACTCAACTCCTTCTCCTTCTGCTCTTTCTCCGTCAGATTCCCCAAAAGTTCTTGAACCTTCTGTTTCTAATTCCTCTAATTCTGATTTTTTGGACAATTTGAATTTACCTACAACTTCTATAACTCCATCTACTCCTACTTCCCTTCCAATCCCTCCTCCAGAGCGTCCTATCCGAAACCTGCTCCGTGTCCGAGACCTGTCGCGTGAAAGGAAACTGACGGAGAAGGGGGTGTTGCAGGCTAAACAGTTCGAGGCACAAAAGGATCACCTTCTTAAGGTTCGCGCAGCTGCGGCAGAACGTCGAAACTCGAGGCCGTCTACTCCCGAACAAAGTCAATCAGCCTCCATTTCCGACGACGATAACCCCTTCTCCACGCACATCCTTGATACCCCAACCTCTCCTTCCATCGCATTTGACGTCGATGACTATTTGCAACGCGACCTTGAAGCCCCTCTCGATGCCGCTCTATTGTCGATAAGGAGTGATTCCCGTCGCGATCCTCGAGTTCCAGGGTATGACATGTCGATCCCGCCAGCCAGTCACAATGAGGCTATGCTGAGGACGGATGCTGAAGAATGGAAGAGAGTAGAGGGGGTGGAATTCAAAATGCTGAAGGATATGGGGGTGTACGTGGAGGAGATGTTGCCAGAGGGGAGGAAAGCAATCGGGTCTCGATGGGTCTTTGAATTCAAGCTGGATGAAGGAAGAACGCCATTGGCTAAGGGTCGCCTCGTAGCGCAAGGTTACTCACAAATTCCCTTCGTCGATTACGACTCTACCTTCGCTCCTGTCGCCAAATCTGTCAGTGTTCGATTTGTCGCCGTCTACTCTGCTATGCAAGGTTGGAACTTGGCATCTCGAATGCTTTGACGCGACGCGTGCGTTCCTGTGGGGAGATCTCGTGCGCATCATTTTCATGCGCAGCCCTCAGGGTTACATCGCCTTGCTCAAGGGTGCCGTATGGCGTCTTCTCAAGTCCCTGTATGGACTCAAACAAGCGAGCCGCGTCTGGTACAAACTCCTGCGCAGTGTACTCGAGAACTTGGGCTTTGTCCGATCCGAATTCAATCACGCCGTCTTCGTCTTCAAGCGTGTCTGGGGAAATTGGGAGGTTTATTGCATACTCGCCATGCACGTTGATGATGGATTGGCTGGGTGTAACTCTGCAGAGTTCCTGACGTTTATCAAAGGCGAGATTGGAAAAGCGTTTGGCATCAAGGACCTGGGGCCGCTTCGCACATTTCTGGGGGTGCAATTCGAGAGGAATCTATCGACGTGCGAAATATGGATTCATCAGGAATCCTACATCGATGCACTGCTCGAGGAGTACAATTTATCTGACTGTAACCCAGTACTGACACCTCTCGATCCTCAGCATCCTTTCGGAATCGACACTGACATTCATCCATCTGTCCCTAATCTCCTTCGCGCCTATCAACGCCTCGTTGGCTCCCTTCTTTTCCTTCAACAATACTCTCGCTTTGACTTATCCATCACAATGCTCCTATTGTCTCAATTCTGTTCAAATCCACAACCTCGTCACTTCGCCGCTGCCAAACGTGTCCTTCGCTATCTCAAAGGCACAAAATCTCTACGTCTCCATTATGGGGGTGCTCGGCGCCACGAAGTACTCTCCGGTTTGACAGACGCTGATTGGGCAACTGAGCGCTCCGATCGCGCATCTGTGTCCGGATACGTCTGGACATTTGCAGGTGGTCCAGTCAGCTGGTCTTCCAAGAAACAAAATTGCATTGCTCTATCATCTACTGAAGCTGAGTATGTCGCTCTCACTCGAGCCATTCAAGAAGGTATCTGGCTTCGTGCGTCTCTTCACCAACTTCACATCTCTGCACCTTCGCCTCTCGTCATCAGCACAGACAACAACGGCGCACTTTCACTTGCTGAAAATGACTCATCCCATGGCCGTGCAAAACACATCGACATTCGTTATCACTTCATCCGTTCTCATGTCGAGCATGGCGACTTCTTGGTGAAACATGTACCGGGTGCTATAAATTCTGCCGACCTCTTCACGAAGCTTCTACCGCGTCCAAAATTTCAGGAGCACATTGTTCGTCTTGATCTTGTATGTCGTTGAGGGGGTGTGTTGAAATTCGTCTTCGCCTTCGTCACTTCCTTCCTCATATGGACTCTTCATTACTTATCTTGTCAACGCCATCCATACGCTCTTTTTCCTTACTGTTGCTTCCTTCCTTCGACAACGTTCTTTTATTAATCAGAATGCCTTCTTACATCGTACTAGATAAGCTCAGGCTTTCCTTTCGGTACCTCAGTTGTTCATTCCGCACATCTGAGGTACATTCTTCCTTTTCTCCCCCTTCGTATCGAGTACTCATTGTTCTTGTCACTCCTTAGTCCACTTGCTCATCGCGCATCTAAGGTAGAATATAGTTGTTCATTCCGCACATCTGAGTCCGCTTGCTCATCGCGCGTCTAAGTTCTCAACACTTATAGGAATCTACACTCGGATATCTGATGTCCTCCTCTTTGTGGCAGTGCAGAAACGACCGGAGCCTGCCGGGAGATTGAACTCAGCCGAGGAATTTCTCACATGCGTGTTCCCCAACCTCCATCATCATGGCCAAAAAGAAGAATAAGCAGGTAAGTCTCCCGCTCGCTCCGCCGCAGACCCATCTCATTCATTCCTCAGATCATCCGTCCGTGGTGCTGGTACTGTGAGCGCGATGTCGGAAATTTCCAAAACCCCTTATAATCAGCCTCGCTTATAATGGAAAAAATGGGCTTATAATAGAATAAATGTCGTTATAGTCGTTCTTATAAGCCGAAATGTCCCTTATAAGCAAAAAATGCTCCTGATATGGGTTTAAATCAGCTTATGAGATGCTTTCGGCTGATTATAATGTGAGAATTGCTTACAAGCTGAACGTTAGTTTATAAGCGGTTTTAGAAATTTCCGACAGAGTTTGAAGATGAGAAAGGTCCGTATGATTCACCCGCTTTCCCTGCCATCCGTAGCTAATTAATTTTCAGTTTTAATGCAGCATCAAAAGGCTAAGCACTTCAAGTGTAATATGTGCCCACGAAGGCTCAATACCGCAGGAGGACTCGCCGTGCACATCCAGCAAGTCCATAAACTCGAGCCCGAGAAGTAAGTAAGTTCGATGATTACCATAATTCGCCGCTTATATGCGTGTTCAACAGCCTTCCTCGGATCGAGAACGCTCTGCCAGGTCGCGATGGCTACGAAGTCGAGATTTTTGGCATGGAGGGTATCCCAGCGCCGGATGTGGCGGATTACAAGCGTCGAAAAGAGATAGAGCTCGGCTTATCAGCAGGATCGATCTCCCAGCCGCCTCCGAAACGAGCGAAAGTCGAGAACCGGGCGCTGTCGGAGGAGGAACTGCGTCGTCAGCTGGCAGAGCACAAGGCGCTTATGGGATTGACGGTCCCGGAGGCATCGGCTACGCCAGAGTCGAGCTCCGGAGCTGTATACGGTGCGCCTCAGACATATGCTACGCCCCCGATCCCCACGCCTCCGATGAGCGGAGGCATGCCCCCAGGCCCGCCACCGCTTGGGATGTTCCCTCCTGGGATGCCCCCTCCGACAGGCTTCCCGGGAGCGCCTTTCCCGCCTCCCTTCATGCCAGGCTTCCCGCCAGGGTGCGTATCTTCTATTCCTCTATCTGTCAACCAAACTGACATCAGTAGCGGATCCAGGCCGCCTCCACCTGGTTTCATGCCAGGCTTCCCCCCTGGTGCTCCGCCATTCCCACCGGGCCCTCCAGGCGCCCTTGGGCGACCACCGTTCCCTCCTCCTGGGTTCGTACCACCGCCCGGGATGCTCCCACCTGGCCCCTCAGGGTTCTCGCCACCGCCGCCACCTCAGTTTGTTCCTGCTCAGATGCAACAACAGCAGCAGCAGCAACCATTCCCTCAGCCCCAGCCGACCTCTTTGGGCCCGTCACAGCCGCACCAGGATCCGCAGCAATTACACTCGCAACAGCAAGCGAATTTGCAGAGGAAGGAGCACGAACGCGTACGCCAACCTGTGTTGATTCTTCCTAATCCATCATTGTCCCAGACAAACGCCGAGTTCAAAAAGCCGACGGAGCTCAAGTTCAAGGATGCGAACTTTTCACCGGTGCGTTTGACCGCGTGTGAACTTATTGTTTTTGGTTGGACAGGATGAGCACCGCGCAATTCATCGCACTCGCGCTGAAGATTTTCTGTGAACTGGCCTGGTTCTCGCTGTTTGGTGCGTATTTTGCTCTCGTTTCTGACTGAATCCTTACGAAAACTGACCTTTTTGTGTCTGAAACTTGCCTAAATGGGACTAATTTTTGTGAAATGAGCCTAGTCCCTACATCGTAACACCTTTCCAGTTTCATGCGAGCAGAGGTTAGCCCTCCCCGAAGGGCAAGGCCAACCGGGTGAAGTCTATCTACTGACTACAACAGGTCCTGCAAGGGTGGAGTGTCAGTATCACGGCGTTTCGAGCAAGGTGAGTGCACATACCGTGTTTCGACGAGGACGGAGGGATGAAATCTACGGTAAGTTGTAGTCAGTATCTCCCATGTACGTAGATAGTAAATAAATGACTTACAAGTTCACGAAACATCCCTAAAGAAATTGTCAGCATCTCGAAGACTCAAAATCAAGGTAGTAACTCACGAGCACCTAAACCTTCGTGGGACTCGTCCAAAGTATGGCAACAGCGGTCTTGGGAGCAGCATGCGTAAGTACCATGTCTCAGAGGTCGCGGGAAGTCGAGAGGGGGGAGACCGTGGAACAGTAAGGAAAACCATGGCCATGGGGATTGCAACGCAGGCGTACACTGAGAGTGAATTCGTCAAAAGCGACGAGTCAACGTTGGTGGGAGACCGTGTGACAGTGAGGGAGATGCGCGGAAATTGACGCGAAGCCGTAGGCGGGATCGCAAGGCATCCACCATCTCGTCTGGAGTTGATCATGTCGCAACGTGTGCGAGCACTCGCGGGAACTCCAAAAATCGAATTGACAGAGACGAAGGTGACTGGGACCATGGGACAGGGGGAATGTGTTGAAATCGAGACGTGGACATAGGCGGGACATGATGAGCGTGCAGGTGTGGTCGCGGGAACTCGAAATATAGAATTTCCAAGTTCACCTCCTTCGAGAGGCATGAGGCGTCCATCCCAAGTCCAAACCATCGTGGCCCGTGGGACAAGGTCACCACAAGTGTGTGATGGAAGCATGTGTGGTGATACCGAAGGCGACGGGGAGTCAAAATCTCGAATTTCATTCCCCTAGACGCATTGGAGGAGTGGGGAGGTGACGGGATGCCCAAATATCACATTTAAAATGTTGCACAGCATGGGGGACATCTAAACGTCGACTGGTGGAGGCAGGGTGTCGTGGAACCTTCGACCAGCATGACAGGTAAACAACGCGCCGAAGGGTGAGAGGAATTGTGGGAAGTCGAAATTGACAACTTCCTGGGAAGCTGCGGCAAGTATCCAGCAGCAGAATCCCACTGGGCAGGACCTCGGCGTGCATCACGAACGCCGCAACATAGCCTCGGCCGCGGGAAGCCCAAATATCGAATTTCGGTTGCACGAAGGTGATGGCCATACGGGACACTGTGAGGATCGAGGGAACAGATAGCTGATGGATGTGGCAAGGTGTCGGCAGCGGCGGGATATCCAAATTCAAAATTTGGGTGTGAACAGCGTGGGACATGGGCTCCAAGGGGCGCGCGAGCTGCTGTAAACGGCTCATATAGATGCTAGAAAATAATAATATGATCAGACAAGTCATAATAAGTGAGTTGATAATACATACCGAGCATATAGGACATCGTGGATAGCTATGAACAAGAATAGCATGGCGTGGGTAATGACAGGATGTCCAAAATCAAAATTTCAGCATGCGGCCTGGGTTCCAAGAGCCGCGCAAGGTGTCAATGGCCAATACAGATACTAGAAGATAAGAATACAATTAGATATGTTATAAAGAGAGAGTTGACAATGCTTACCGTGTAAATGCATGTCCATGAACAGTCAACCATGGGCGCTTAAGCACGGCCCAACAGCAGACAACCTATTAATGTGTGTGGTGAGCTATGAGACGAAGAGTATATGTGAGGTATGCCACTTACAATGAAGATATGTTGTCATAGCCGATGAGAGTGGCGGAGTGCCAGGGGAAAATGTCATTACGACGGGGAAGAGGGGAATGTGTTTCCCTCAAAAATGCTCACTTCTTTATACACTTTCAGCGCCAAGGTACCCGGTTTCCTCCCTTACGCGATCAGCGACACACATCATGACAGTCTTCGCAGCTTCAAACCCTCGTTACCAGCCAGTTCCATTAGAAAGTGTTATATTAGCAGTGATGCAGGGATGCTCCATCACCGACTGTACATCACTCTCCATTTCCCGCTCGAATCTCTCTGTTCTTGCGGCTCTCCTCTCTCCTTATTGACCTACAATTTCTTGCAGTATAATAGCCAAGTATCTACTCCTAGTTAACTTCAATTCAGCTTTGTCTTCTGCTGTTCTGTGCGCGCATTGATAACGCTCTCTCCAAAAATAGTAATCATTGACTTACAGGGAAGTCGAATACACGAACTCAACGTAACACATATTTGCATCCGATTCTTCGGAGTCTTCGCCGCTTCAACATGTCTTCCGAACATTACTGTCTTTAGTCGTCCCTCCCCTCCCCTCTTTCTTTTACTTATTCACTTATTCGTGTTCAAAGTCATTATAATTCTCCTTAGATATTCAGTCTGTAGATAATACTAGAATACATACATTCAACGGGATACAAATCACCACTGAAGTCTATATCAGCGTTGATGATACTCAGTGGTGTCATTGACCCGGGTCAGACCCGGTCAGTTTGACCGGTCAGTCCACATTGACCCCGTCAAGATTGACCAGTATTGACCGGTCAATCAATTAATTTATCAAACCACCGGCAACACGGCCCGTCCCATCTCCAGTCGCCTTAGAGCGACCTTTTTGCTCAGAGCGATTCAAAAAGGCCATTCACCATCGCAAAACCTGTCATAGTTGAAAAGAAAATTGATCGAGGGACAAGACAGTTCATATACAAATATTCAGACACAAAATCTCTGTGAGGAATTAGATGGTAACATAACATAAGCCTGTTCTTCGTCCTCAAGATGCTTCTTCCCTGCTTCCAATAGAATCGTAATCCATCTTCAGGTCCAATTGAGTAGTCAAACAATGAACAAAGTGAGATTTGTGAATGTGGACTCTTTCACATTCCTTGAGCCTCTTTTTTGTGATTTTTCCTCCTTGTATAGTTTCTGACCCTTGTGGAAATAGAATGGGCATGACACTGAACAAGGTTAGAACAAGGATGAAAAAATGGGTAGGAGCAAAAACACAAATCACATTTCAGCTAACGGCAAAACATTAGACTGCCTCGACTTTCGCTCAAGTGACGGTGTTGCATCGCACGACGCAAACATTCCAATTTAGCTTAGCCGCTAAATGTCGGCGTTGTGATGTCATGCGCCCCAGAATAGACGCTGGAAGATTTCAAAGTTCAACGTTCAGTATCCAAATCTCCTTCCAAAGATGTGATAAATAGTCAATGTTGGTCAACATTCGGCTTACTTATATTCTAATGCATGATTTACAAAAAAAAAAGTTTGATCTCTTACATTGATTAAAAAGCAGAAAACATTCACTGAGAGTAGGGACGAGCAAAGCAAGCAAGAAGTGGTCTAGTGAATTGAAATGTTTTGTCGTTAACTGTCTGTCATAGTGCCCCCTACAGAATTCAAGTGCGGGATGCCAGTGGATTACCTGGCAACGCAACCTGTTAACTTTATATTAAATAACCTAACTACTGGCTGCGGCTCCTCGAACGATGAGGATCACATGGTGTTGACCCCATTGACCGGTCAATTTGACCGGGTCCATGGGGGTCAGTCCACGTTGGGGGTCAGTCCATCTTTGACCCGGTCAAGGGGGTCAAGACACCACTGATGATACTGATCGACCTGTTGGCCTAGATGCAGCAACCGGCCCACAGCATGACATCGATCTTCGCCTCCATCCCCGACGCGTATCTGCGGTGCGGTCAA
This sequence comes from Pholiota adiposa, assembly GCA_009935795.1. NCBI lineage: Eukaryota > Fungi > Basidiomycota > Agaricomycetes > Agaricales > Strophariaceae > Pholiota > Pholiota adiposa. Next base: position 58,146 of record QEYC01000009.1, read on the forward strand.
AACATCCCAAACCTGGTACACGTAAGCGGAAGTGTTGTTGTTTACGAAATCCCCTAATGTTGGTTGCATATGAACATCTCCAATTATCAATGCGCCTCGCCCACCTTCTATCAGAAAAGAAACGGGGATACAACATGCACCCCAGCTCCGGAATGGGGGTCAGATTTCAGATGGATGGTCAATGTGCCGCATTAGATCGGGTTGAAGCGTTGCGAGCAACTACCTCCATTTCTGTGCTCGAAATAATGACAACTCGAACAATCGCTGTAGAACACTCATCTCCTATAAAAAATATGCAGTCTTTCAGCTCAGATTCGAGACCAAGCAGTCGTTGACGCGACTACAAGATATCCTGCTCTCCAACCAATATTCCACATATCAGACACTGCCGGAATGTCATGACATTACATACATTAAACAAGGACCTTGTAAGGAACACCAATTGCGCCCACTCAGTGCAACACATCAACAATAGAATTCCAAAGAGAATGTTCACGATTTCTTTCTCCGCAGGATCCTACGCAAATGTGTAGCGTCTATTCTACAAGTCTTACTGAACTTTACATGATACATAGAAGATCGCGCTTGAGAATAACAGTAGTTTATAATTTGAATTTGAGCTAGCGAGCACTAGAAGTTGAAGCGCTGCGAACGTGGCACGGCCACGCCACTTATTTTAGAACGCGAGTGTGGCGCAGTGCAATGCGCACCGCCGAATTCAGATTATTGGTGTAATACACACAAAGGTGGTGAGTCATAGTACATTACAGTACTGTATACGTGAGAGGAATGTGCAGAAGCCAAAGCGGATTGGTCCAGGCTTCGGTGGACAGAATCTCACTGCTTACCGCTCTCCTCCTCACCCCAATCGTTGTTTAAAACGCAGAAACAGTGTTCTTTCTCTCACAGGCTCGCTTATAACATACATATAAATAGAAATATATTACTTCCGGGCCTAGTGCGTCAGATCGCTGAGCGCGCCAAGGCACACGGACTTGAGAAGACATAATGAAGCAACTGCGCCGCTCAGTGAATTCCTCCTCCTAATCTCAATTATCCTCCTCAAACGTTTAGGAGCAAATATATCTGCCTATTATGTAATGTTTACCAAATGAGCAGAATACGGGAGTTGAAATTTGAAGCGTTGCGAACGTGGCACGGTCTGCCACTAATTTTAATTGTGATTGTAGCACAGCGCGCACGCTCTCAAATTCGCCCCGAATACGCAAATCACACGCACAATGAGGACACGTATTATGTATATTACATATTTGATAAGCTGCAGGTGGAGTTTCATGACAAGGAAAGTCACTGGAGCAAGGAATTGAAGCGATGCTCGCATCTGTCCTCCTCACCCGAATCGCCGTTTTCAATGCAGAAAACGCACGTATTGCCACATCAGCATCACATAATAAAAACCTATTAATAGTATATGACTACCTCCGGGCCCAACGTATCAGAAATCTGAGCGTAACAAGGTACGGAGATTGGGGAAGATTGAAAGGAGTGATTGCGCCGTACAGCGCATTCCTCCCCTAATTCCAAATTATATGTCCTGAATACCTGCAGGCATGTAGGCACCTACATAGAGTACGCGTCCTAAAAAATTGAGACTGATAGAAAAGACGTTGCGAGCGGGGCACGGTGTGCCACCGCTCATGCACTTGATTTCTTCTTAACATTCCCGCTCTTGCTCCCTGAGTGTTAACGCAGTGAACTTATATAAACAGATATTAAATGCATACATTACAAGCTACACTACCTACGTATATATTTTGATGGGGAGGTAAAGACATACGAGTAAGATATCAAAATCACAACCGGCCCCCTTCCTCCTCCCCCGAATCACCGTTTGCAACGCAGAAAACGCACGTATTTCGGCATCAGCATCGGGTAATACGTAGCTATTAATAGTAGGCGACTACCTCCGGGCCTAATGTATCAGAATTCTGAGCGTAACAAGGCACGAAGATGGAGGAAGATTGAATAGAGCGTATTTGCGCCGTACAGCTAATTCCTCCCCCAATTTCTAATTATACTCCTTAAATCTGTGCAGACATGTAGATACATGTATATACTAAATGTCTTATACATTTGAAGATGATAGGTAAAGTGCTGCAAGCAGGGCACGGTATGCCACCGCTCGTGCGCTTCACGTCTTACTAACATTCGCACTCTCGATTCCTCAGCGTTAGCGCATTAAACTCATATAAACAGGTGCATTAATAAATATCCTACATGATACACTACCTAGGTACATGAATCTACAGGGAGGTAAAGACGTACGAGCGAGGTATCCAAATACCAACTGCTCCCCTTCCTCCTCTCCCGAATCGCCGTTTGCAACGCAGAAAACGCCCTCGTTTCTATCGCAGGGTCGTTGATAGCACATTAATCTATATATATACTACCTCCGAGTCTAGGCAGCAGCCCATTCCAACACGACAATTAGGTGCATTGCATTCCGAAGATGCAATGGAGCGCATGCGCCGCAACGTCGTTTCACATTCAAATCTCAATTACACTCCTCCAAAACATGTATACGTCTACGCCTACATAGCTATTACTGACTCCAAAAAGATTGAGGCGAGAAAGTCAAAGGGATGTGCGAAACACGACATGCATGCCATGTTCGCCTCCTCACCCGCATCGCATCGCAACACTTCAACGGGGACCTGGATTAAAACAACGTAAGATGGATATAGCACACGTGGTAAGAATCACCTCGGCTGCGTTGCTAGCGAACATCCTGCGCTAGAATATTCCCCCAAAGTGAAAGAACGGCAGTTGGGGGGCCATTGGGTGCGTATTCTCCGTAGACGTTTCGTTAATCCGAATTCTGGGGCGATCGCTGTTGTTCCGGAGGGTAGGGTCAGGTATCCATGTACTCAGTAGTCTAGAATGTGTAGATCTGGGGTCGGTGGGGCGACTGCGTCCCAGAGAACTTTGAATATCGAGCATTTGAACTCAGATAGCAGGCGATTTCATTGAAAATGCATGAAATCGACCGCATTCACGAAAATCTAAATGTCTTTCTTCGAGGGAGAGGTGGATAGGGTAGGTGAATAAAAGTCAAGTAAAGCTATTAACAGCGTTTACGGGGAGATAATAGTAAATACGGATGCAGGCGCGGACGAACGAGCGGGCGGATAGGATTATGATCAAGATTCGCTTAACGGACACTACGCGCCCTGGAACTGTTTTCCTCCGAAACGCACTGATTTCTATTCATATCTACGTACGTACAGGGATACCGAGATGCTATAAAGACCCACCGTGTTTGTTGTCAACATCCTCATTCCCTCCTCCTCTCTTGCCCTCCTCCTCTCTTCGGTGTCCTCGTCTCGCCCTCCTCGCCTCGCCTCACTGCTTGCATTGTCAACTGAGGTTGCTCGTCACAGTAAGTGACGGCCTCGTCGTGCAGAGACCCGCTCGCTGACCCGCCGCATCCTAGCGCATTCCCGCCTCCAGCGAACTCGCTCTCCATTCCCAAGTCGGTAAGCGTCCTCTGCGTCGTTCTAGCATGTCCTAACCACCCCGCATCGCAGGCAGCTTCCAACGTTTGAGAAAAGGTGAGTGCTTACCTTCCTGATTCCCGCCCATCCGCTCACCGTGCGCCGTGTTCTAGCCGTCTGCGTTTCGTGTTGTCTGCGTCCTGCTGCACGCTGCACACGGTGAGTCCATGCCTTTCGTTGCGCCGTACTGAAACGACGGCGCTGTTTGCAGTGCTCGGGGATCGGTGCGCCATTTGATCTGGGAAGCGGACGGCGGGGCGGAGAGGTTGGGTGGGTCGCAACGTCGAGGTTCTGGGCGAGGTGAGTGTCTTGCGGAATCACATCGCATCGCATTGAATGACCTCGTAGCCAAGGAGCAGACGCGCAGACGCTGGAGCCGACGGTGAGTTTATTTGATTCACAGCAAGCTATATGAACTGACTTACCTTCGTTCGTTGCGACGATGACGTTTAGGATATATCCACATCGTAGGCGTCGTTATACACGTCGATGAGGACGGCTGCGCATACGAGACACCCCGGCGCGGCCTCGGGATGTGTGTCTACGAAAAGTAAGCAGTATTCCCCTTTGAAACGTCGACCAGACACTTACCTGTAGCGCGAGACCTTGACAGCGTACACGGCGTGTCGAAACGGCTAGACGGCGAGTGGGTTGTGAGGACGTGAGGCCGTCTCTGTGGACAAAGTGAGTACGAAAACACCATTAAACGTTGAGATATTGCTTACCTGCGCCTCGAGGACGACGTCTGCAGCTGCGCCGTGTATCTGTGCTATTTCCTTTGAGAAACGTTGACAGGATACTTACCTTTCCTCTTTCTTTGACAGCGCCTCGTTGGCCTGTAACGCCACTACACGCCCGACGAGTGCTTGCATGCTGCATGTTCAAGTTGAAACGGCGGGGCCGCGTCACTCCCACGGACGATGCACACACGCACGTCGCCCACGATCGGCTTTTCTCGTGAACGGAGAGGCGTCGACTAGAGAGAGGGCGTAGACAAGGAGAAAAAGGTGAGTACGTCAATTCTGAAGAACGAAATTTGACTTACCGACACGGCCGCTCGTCTGAACGTACGACACGGCCGTCAACGTCAATGAGAGGGCGCTGCTCGAAGGAGAGGTGAATAACGTGTCATCATAAATGTGTGGATGGATTTACTGATACACGTGGTGCTCTCTAGCACGCCTCCTCGTTCCTTACGACAGCGGCGCCGTCGTCGTGAACCCACCGTGTCCCTCCCTCGTCGTCGATCTGATGCGCCCGCCTGCACGTTGATCGTCCTCGCGGATGCGGGGATCGTAGTCGGCGGATAACGGAGAAAATGGATGGACGCGAGGAGTGTAAGGGACAGGCGTCGATGGGAAACGGCATAGAAGGCGAGGGGAGGGAAGGGAAGAGAGGGAAGGCGAGGGCGGGTGTGCATGAGCAAGGGCCCTGCGAGAGCGCATGCATCGATCCGACGACCCGTAAACGCGGGATCCGTGGGAGGAAGGGCGCAGACAACAAGGGAAGCGCAGAGGCGAGGGAAGGAGTGACGAGCGAGCTGCGAGCAAAACAAGCGCCGGCTAGAAGCCCAACGACCGGAGCCTGCCGGGAGATTGAACTCAGCCGAGGAATTTCTCACATGCGTGTTCCCCAACCTCCATCATCATGGCCAAAAAGAAGAATAAGCAGGTAAGTCTCCCGCTCGCTCCGCTGAAGACCCATCTCATTTATCCCTCAGATTATCCGTCCGTGGTGCTGGTACTGTGAGCGCGAGTTTGAAGATGAGAAAGGTCCGTATGATTCACCCGCTTTCCCTGCCATCCGTAGCTAATTCATTTTCAGTTTTAATGCAGCATCAAAAGGCTAAGCACTTCAAGTGTAATATGTGCCCCCGAAGACTCAACACTGCAGGAGGACTCGCCGTACATATCCAGCAAGTCCATAAACTCGAGCCCGAGAAGTAAGTTCGTTCGATGATTACCATAATTCGCCGCTTATATGCGTGTTCAACAGCCTTCCTCGGATCGAGAACGCTCTGCCAGGTCGCGATGGCTACGAAGTCGAGATTTTTGGCATGGAGGGTATCCCAGCGCCGGATGTGGCGGATTACAAGCGTCGAAAAGAGATAGAGCTCGGCTTATCAGCAGGATCGATCTCCCAGCCGCCTCCGAAACGAGCGAAAGTCGAGAACCGGGCGCTGTCGGAGGAGGAACTGCGTCGTCAGCTGGCAGAGCACAAGGCGCTTATGGGATTGACGGTCCGGAGGCATCGGCTACGCCAGAGTCGAGCTCCGGAGCTGTATACGGTGCGCCTCAGACATATGCTACGCCCCGATCCCCCACGCCTCCGATGAGCGGAGGCATGCCCCCAGGCCCGCCACCGCTTGGGATGTTCCCTCCTGGGATGCCCCCTCCGACAGGCTTCCGGGAGCGCCTTTCCCGCCTCCCTTCATGCCAGGCTTCCCGCCAGGGTGCGTATCTTCTATTCCTCTATCTGTCAACCAAACTGACATCAGTAGCGGATCCAGGCCGCCTCCACCTGGTTTCATGCCAGGCTTCCCCCTGGTGCTCCGCCATTCCCACCGGGCCCTCCAGGCGCCCTTGGGCGACCACCGTTCCCTCCTCCTGGGTTCGTACCACCGCCCGGGATGCTCCCACCTGGCCCCTCAGGGTTCTCGCCACCGCCGCCACCTCAGTTTGTTCCTGCTCAGATGCAACAACAGCAGCAGCAGCAACCATTCCCTCAGCCCCAGCCGACCTCTTTGGGCCCGTCACAGCCGCACCAGGATCCGCAGCAATTACACTCGCAACAGCAAGCGAATTTGCAGAGGAAGGAGCACGAACGCGTACGCCAACCTGTGTTGATTCTTCCTAATCCATCATTGTCCCAGACAAACGCCGAGTTCAAAAAGCCGACAGAGCTCAAGTTCAAGGATGCGAACTTTTCACCGGTGCGTTTGACCTCGAAGTTTTTTCTCCCTTATTGTGACGTGTGAACTTATTGTTTTTGGTTTGACAGGACGAGCACCGCGCAATTCATCCGAAGTACTTCATCGCAAAGCTCGCTGCGGATGAAAACATCGCTGCGCCTGAGGAGTCACGTGGGAAGAAACGCGCTCGCGCTGAGGATTTCCTGTGAACTGAGGTAAGTATACGGCTTTGTGCAGCCATCATTTGTAGAAAACTAATGCTATTCTTGCAGGCGCCGCCCTACTCCAGTGATTGATCGGAAGAAGGATCGCAATGGAGGCTTATCAGTCCGTCCTATCCATCCAGCCCACTTTCACCTCGTTCCGTTGCTTATTGTTGTCTCTTTGGAGTGTTATTTCGATTCGATCCTTCATTCTCCGCGCGCGCCAAGTCGACGACAATGAAAGAAGACCCCTTTTGTCCATCCTGACGAAGGGACGCGATGAAGATGATTGACTGATTAGAGATTGGTAGGCTGTCCAATGTGTTTCCCCTTTTCCTCTTCCTTTCCTTTCCCTTCACTCCCGTCTATTTTTCTTTTCTTTTCTTCTTTATCGAGTCGAAACATCACCGTACTTAGGTTCGTGTATTCCTTGTCTTCTCTGCCATCCTGTGACATGCAATGTGCATTGTATATAACCGTGAGTCCTGTGACGGTTGGTGGTTTCTTTCTTTTTCTTTGGTAATTTCATGTTGTATTGTTCCCTCCTTACTCCTACTAGCCCTACCTAGCCTAGTCCTAGTGCGATGCGAGAAGGTCGGTGGCTTTGCATGTGTGATTTTCGGGGACTGAGTGAAATGCAGAGCGTTCGAATGCCGGGTATTCCCCATCGCGCGGGTCCATGTCGCAGACACCCTACGCCCGACTGCCAGTCGATTGGTCCAGCGCGTACATTGAGTCTCAGTTAAGCATGATGTTGCTTTTTGTCTTTTGTATTGATGTACTCGCAGAATTTGCATAGGAGCTCGACCGTGGTCATTTGAGTAGCGACGCCTTACACCCGTTCACTTTGTAGTCCACATCCGCAAGAATTTCGATTCGTTGTCGTTCATCGTTGACATTGAAAGATGGTAGGAAAGCCATCTTCGGACTTGCTTGATGTCGGACTGACGTTGACGGTTGTCGTGCATGATGATTGTGAGTGATTAATTTGTTGGCTTCAAGTTCCTCGAACTTCGAAGTCGCTGGTATGCACGTTATACACATGTAATCGTGCATCGTACGCGTAAATCCTGTACCGTATCCATTTCGGATTGGTTAAATTCTTCCTCATATTTCTGCGCTTCAAGGTGATGAAGATAATCGATTGGCATTTTCAAGTCCTCGCCAGAGAACTACGGCAAAACATGGCTCGATCTCACTGACAGATTCGGCGTCGATACACTCACAGTACGGCTAAGTATTACATTTATATCTACAATACAATATTATGTCCATCTAAATCCTATAATACCGTGCTTATACATTTGTCGTCTCATGGGTAGATAGTTCATCTTTGCTGAGATCTGGGCTGATAGTATCGTCTATGGATGGTCTTTGAGAGTTCTAGAAATTTGCTGGTAATCAGTTCTGGTTATACACGCAGATATAAGAGATAAGGGACACTTACTTCCGCCTCGTTATAAACGATTGCGCTAATAGTAGGATCTCGAAGAGCTGAGAGGTTTAAAGAGGGTTGTCCTGGCTCTGGGCGGCTTAAGGACTCGCGAACGTTTAGATTCGCGAGTAAGCAGTTGGCGTAGACTGTCAAAAGGGGGGTGACATCAGCGAGAAGAAATGTCCTCGATCGTATACGCGTACCTTTCGTGAAGATGAAATTTGAAGCAAGGAAGATCATCGTATCTGGCAAGGCGACGAACTATGACAATCCGAAGAGAAAGAATTAAAATTAGTACTCAATCCACATGGACTGCGACGTCAGTGAAGAGGAGCGCTCGCCGCCGCTTACCGTTACGACGTTGATGGTAGACAGGATACTCGATGCAAGACCCGTATTAATCGCGTACATTGACACTCTGTGGACGATGCGTCTGAGGCTGTGTGGGCAGTAAAATTCGACCTCGAGGTCAAGGGCGAAGGGAGAGAGGGGGAGACTTACTCTCTTTGTTGGGTCTTTTGTTTGTGGAGGTAAATGCAGAGGACAGTGGCGATGGCGGCGTCTAGGATGACCACGAGGATGGTTCCCGCAAGCGCTAATGGCTGCATCGATATAAAAATGGCTTTGATTAACAGCGTCTTTCTAGGGTAATTTTGGAACATGTCTCGTACCTTCAAGGCCGCTTTCTCCTTCCATAACTTGACACGAAATCTGCATAAAGTCAAATTAAGTCGCCTAATTGGACCCGTCTTGCGACTACTCACGAAACGATGGATGCAGCTAGGTTTACAGGTTAGTTTGAGAAATATATATAGCGCCGCTGCGGCGTACCTAGAGCTAGACCTTGACGGACCAGGCGGCCTAAGTTATGATTGGACGAATATTGGATCTAGGTCCTAGGACGCACCAAGGGCTGTCAGCGACAATATAGCCAGTACGACCGCAAGTATCTTATTCCGATTGCAAACTGCGATTCTCTTTAGAGCTGAAGTGCAAAGTTAACGAAATCAGCGCACCTTTCCATACACGAATTCCGAGATAACTAGCAAAACATGATGAGATTCAATAGGATTCTCAGAATCTGAGAGAAGAACGCACGAGTGTGTTAAGAAAGCGAGGATACCCTATTTGGCGGACCACACTCAGTCGTTCGCTGTATAGTCGCTAAGGGATTGAATTGACCGACCATGATTGCAGGATCAACCTTAGGAACATTGATGCGACGGCGTGTCAGAGAAGAGTACGTTGGCATTTGAAAGAGTCACTGACATTGAGGGTGCTATAGAGTCGGGGATTTCGGTGCTCAGCATATTACGTTCGTCGTTCGATACAATGGCTCTAAAAAATACACACCGATTGACGGCCCGAAGATGAAATGGCTGGAACATGTCGGATACCACTTCCCACCAGCGTTCAATTAAGTTCAGCATACAAACATATGTACTTTGCGTGAACTCACAATATCCATACATCGCATTGAAAACGAGGCAAAGAGATACCGTGTCCAGGATCCTGCAAATATTGTTAAAGATACAGCGTACCTATCAAGGTCTTGCTACTGACCACACTATCAAAACCTGAAGACATTAACTATTAGCTAAGTCGCTGAAAGTCAGGATGACGACTCACTAAAAGCTTGAGTGCGCGTACATCGTTAGGATACTTGACGTAGTACATATAACTAGCAGAGGTTATCGATACCGCACGGTAGAATCGCGCGGTAGAACTTACGCCTGAAGAGTCGTCATGCCATATAGTCTGATTCGAATTTCGCACAAGAGGGATGTCCTTCAGGACACTTTTGAGAAGAAGCAGATTTTGTTACTCACATTGATGCGACCACCAACCCGACAAGAGCCGCTCCCCATGTATTATCCAACGTAGGCTTGACCGTCATCTCCCGAGGGTGCTGCACGGCGATCCAGGTTGAATGTTGAGATAGGGGCGAGAAGACCTTCAAGATGCAGCCCGCTTCGAAGGTTGCTGGATGCAGTACCAGCATGAGAAAGACGACGAAATAGCCAGCTTCGACGGGGTCTGAAACAAGACGCGAAATGTGAAGGTAGGCGTATTTAAAGTGAGCATCTGTGGGATTTCGAATGCCAAGTCACGGTGTTCGATTCGACTTGCCGTAACATTATGATACCAAGTCATCGAATAGATGAACATGATTCAGAGATGAATGAAGAATGTTCATAAAAATGGAGCCACGCAGTGTACCGTTGATAATATGGGTATTTCGCCTTTTATCACAATCGCCACTTGATCGCCACTCATAACCAACTCATAACGTTGGGTTCATGAAGCTTTGAAGACTCGATAATACATATCTAAGCGAGGTACTTACACGTGGTTGGATCCGTTGATTCGGACCGTCGGTTTTTCAACTCGAAGGACAATGGGTTGGTACTTCAAAGTATCGACAATCTTTCTTTGTTGTTCTCATCCGCCTTTCTATTCTAGCACTACGGAGCTACTGTTGAACAGCGCAGTGCTTGGCTAGGATTGTCTATCAAGTTTCGTTCGGTACGTCGTAACCGTTGCATACTGCGACTAATGTCGTTGACGACGACTGACATGCACAAAGGTCCACAAACGAGTAATTGTTATGAAAAAGCCGCAATCCATGAATTGACAACGCAGGGTGCATACTCTTGGCGTTATCTTTGAAAGTATAAAATGCTCATCCTGCCACTCTGTCAAATCGCCCCGTTCAAGCTCGAGGCCGAGTCATGCCTTTCCTCAAACTGCCTCGCGATGTTATCGATGAAATTCTCTATGAACTCCCAGTCACCGACATGCTCACCTGCCTCGGTGTCAACAAATATCTCAACGAGATTCTTTCGGATTCCATTCGCCTGAGGCTGAAGCTTCAGCTCGGGCGTCTGGGTGCAGAAAGCAATCCTTTCGTCAGGATTTCTCGCTTCGAAAGATTGCAAATCCTCAACGAGAGTACGAAGAATTGGAATAGCTTGACGCCAGAATTTACTTGCTTCGTGAACGTTCCGTTTGGGTCTTCCCACCTCCAGATCCACGAGGGTGTGGCCTTGGCCGAAAACGCAGATGGCACCGCCATCGAATTCACGGTTCTGCCTCGCACCCAAAAGGAAGCGACTACTAGCCGGCAGGTGTGGTGCCCTATCAACTTGGGTGTGCGTAGGCTGATCAAATGTTGCCTTCGCTGGTTCGAGCACGACCTTCTAGTTGTCGTCGGCAGGTGTGTGCATTTTCTCTTAATAAAATTTAAAGCTAATCAATCGCACCAATGAATAGCACCATGGATTTTACCGGAGTCAACGCGGCCCCTCAGTTTACTATCACAATGCAATTCAATATGTTTTCAACCCAGGCCCCGCATCCAGAAGCATCTGTCCCCCTTCTCTTTGTGATGAAATCGCCTATTCAGAAACCATTGGCCTCCATCAACGTCCTTGGACGCTACCTCGTTCTTATCATACGCGTGTTTATTCTCGGAGAGCAGAATGCAACGTTTGTAAGTTGTAATCGCGTCATTTTATATGATTGGAAAGCAGCCACAATCTTGATGGTGCGTGAAGCTTGTCTTTTCTCTTTCTTATAGCTCATCTGCTCGTACGTCGCCATATGGCACTTATTAGCAGTTCGTATCGCCCTTACAATACGAAGAAGCTACTTTCCTCAGTGAAGACTTCATCGTACTTCCCAATGCCCCGAAAGGAAGGGTCGACATCTTTCGCATCCCCAAAGCACCACTTGACGGGGTTCCTGCTCCTTGCATCTCCCTCGGGTTACCAGAGCTTGTTCCTGATCTCCATTACATATCTATTACAATGCAGTGCGGTAACGACCCAATCTCTGAAGAATCTTGGACGGGAATCTACCAACGACACACTTCGTTTTCCCGTCAAAAGTCGCACAACACCATCCCTATGGACTGGAACAAATTGCCGACAGGTGCTCACGTTGAACTCGACACATTTCCCCAACACAAACCATTCCGTATGCGTGGCGAGGATGCAGTATTCATTTTTAATATATCTGTAGGTGGTTTTAACGTTGTGGTCGGTCCAAATGGTGCCCACGCCCGTCAACTAGTTGTGGTTGAGAAATTAGCAATGATGGTCCACCGAAAGGCGCTTGTCGCTGCAACCGAGAAATATGTTCCAGTTCCTAGGCCCCGTGGAAGGAGCAACTGGCCATCCTTTAATGACGAACCTGTTCAACCTGCTCCTCCTTCCGTGAACATGCTTTCCCCCGCTATTATGGTCTCATGGGCACAGTGGGGCCCCGCGGTGACACGCTGGTTATTCCATGGGATCCGACAGCCAGGTTTATTACACCACCTACCTGTGATAGCCCAAGTTTCTGGAGAGCGATGCGTTGGCCTCCCACATTTTGATGGCACCCATCGTGTTCCATATCAACTGCTCGAATTCAATCCATACCTTTGCTGGAACACTGCTTTGCGTCACATTACACCGAACTCTGAGAGTGTCGATAGCGGTCGTGACTGTAGGCATTGCTCAGATACAGCAAAAGAGGGTAGTACTGCTGATCGCAGAGACCTGGTCAACAACTCGGATACCATGAACACTGATTCGAGTGCAGGCTCTCCAAGTAGCGCAAATACTCCTAATACTCAGCCAACTGGCGGGCCATCTAGCACCTCTGCATCTATCCCGCCACCACCCCTGATGTGCGCGTGTATCGAGGTCTCAGCGGAGTTGAGTGTAGCTGAATGGCGCAGAAAGATCGTCTCAAATACATTGCCGAGTAGATCGTTTATGCATCCATTGGAGAGTGAGTTACCTTATCTCAGCGCTTCGTCTCAAGGAACTGGGGCGGGACTTGTGAATTGGATACATGTTTGGGCCGATGAGGAGCGGGTTGTGGGATTGGTCCCATTTGTACGTATTTTGGACTTCAAGCTGAATCGAACAAGACTGATTTATATTTTGATTTCGGCAGAAAGAGGGGGATCGTTCGATGGTCCGCTTTGAGATCCATCATTTTGGGTAAATGAGAAGTGATGCTGGTGTCGAGAGAATTATCGACGTTGAACGTCTGAAATGTCGATGCCGTGCATTTGACAGCTTAAATATGAATTTTTGGCGCGTTGTTTTAGGACTATTGGAGCTCGGAATATAGAGTCAAGTAGATCGCCGACTAGCTATAAGTACATATTCCGATATCAATTAGAATCCATTTTTTTTCGTGCTACTTTTAGATAAGGAAGTGGCCCATTCATCTATGTTAGAGGTGCAGAGGTAATTACTAAATTTAAAGGAGGACAAAGAACATCTGCGTCGTCTATTGCGAGGGCTACTATGGTAAGCGTTTAACGCAACGTTGGCAATCGAACAAACAGAGATGTGTGGGCCATTCAAAGTCGCAACGGTTTATAAGCCATTGCTTCGTTTACTTTGAATTTCCCTATTCATCCATTGTAGGCGCTTAGGCCTCGTCAACGGTCAAGCAGCCAAAATATACATCACACGCGCTTCGTCTTTTTAAAGAAGCTTTTGAAACACATACTTATAACAAAGCGCGAAAATTATGGTAAGCAAGTCCTCCACCGCTCTGCGCTACTCCCTCCAGATGACCCTGATCCACACCCAAATGCTGCGCCGCGACATCATGTCTATTAGCTCCATCTACCGCTCAACCGATGTCTCCAATTTCATGAAAGTCGGTACGACTCCATACCCACCACCCCCGACCGAAGAAGATGAAAAGTCTTCAAAAGAGAGCAAAGGAATGAGTTTCCAACTCACCGACGTCTCCTTCTCGTACCCGGGCAGCCAAAAGACCACCAGCACCGCCATAAAGGACGTCTCCCTGTCCATCCACCCAGGACAGCTCATCGTCATCGTCGGCACGAACGGGAGCGGCAAGTCCACGCTCATTCGCCTACTCGCGCGGCTCTACGACCCCTCCTCCGGGTCCATTCACATCGACGGTCGGCCGTCCGCATCCTATGTCGTATCTGACCTGCACGAGGCGACCGCTCTGCTGAGCCAGGATAGTAACCTCTACCCGCTCTCGCTTGGGGAAAACGTTGGGCTGGGATTCCCCGACAAGGTGCGCGATGAAAAGATGGTGAGAGAGGCGGCCAGGGCAGGCGGCGCGGAGGAGTTCATTGAAAAGTTAAAGGATGGGATGCGGACTGTGCTCGAGCCAATGTTGGAAGTCTTTCAGGTGAATCTGCGGCAGAATAAGACCCATGTGCTATATAAGGAAATGGAGACGCTGAAGAAGGAGATTAATATTTCGGGTGGGGAGAAGCAGAGAGTGGTTGCGCAAGTGTTTTCCTGGAACTCAAAATGTCCTGTGCGCTGATTAATTTATGTGCTTTCAGCGCCAGGTCTTTCATGCGCTTCCACTCGGGCAAGGTCAAATTCGTCGCCGTCGACGAACCCAGCTCTGCACTCGACGCCGAAGCGGAACTCAAACTCTTCGAAAACCTCGTCAAAGTCCGCGAAGGAAAGACAAAATCAAGGGGGTGCCGGGGTTAAAAAATATGACCTAGGGTCGAATTTATTTTTAAGGAGGGATTCCTTGAACCGACCGACCCACATAAGCAATCACGTGACTTAAAATTACCAAATTTGGACAAATTCTCGGCAGTTGCCGAGGCTCAATTATAATTTATCACTTCGTCGTTCAATAACAACTACAGTTACCACTCTTGTCCCCTCTACACACCATCAACTACTGCAACTTGCATTCAAGGTCCTCTATTTCATCAACAAAGAGTTAGGAATACTTACAAGCCAGAGAAGACCCAGGGAAATATTGGAAAAGCAGGAGATCCCCAGGCGCACCTTCTCACCCCTTCTGTTTTTATGCTCTCTAACCTGCCCATCCACACAGCATGCCATAATTATGCATTTATACACTGTCAGATTCTCTGTATTTCCCTGATGCATACTATTCCCACCAACATCTACATTGGATATGTACAGAATACTTTGAGAATACTATTTTCTTGATAACACAACATATATTTTTCTATCCAATTGCATGCCAGGCACTCAACTCAAGTATGCACATTACAGCTAGCATCTTTTCCAGCCAGATACTTATATTTATGGATTGTGGGTCAATTGTGGGTCATCCAGCACTGGTCTGTACCCATATAGTGCCATAATATACCCAGAGATGTTCACTTTGTTAAATATTGATCCAACATATGCCAAATTTTTACCTATGTTTGCTCGTCTAAGGCAAGAAGGTACTCAAATAATACTATGGAGTACATTTTGCATCAAAAAAATAGTAGGTCCAAAAAATTTTTAGCGGCCCAAATCTTGGACCAACCGACCAACCCATGGTGCAATATTGAAATCCCGGCACCCCCTTAGGGCTGAGCACGGGTGCACCCGCAGGTTACCTGCACCCGTACCCGCAGGTATTTAGTCCTCCGAATGTCATACCTGCACCCGCGAAGATTTGTTCCCACGGATCACCTGGATCCGTGGGTCAAATACCTGCAGGTTACAGGTACCTACAGGTCTACCTGTAGTCTACGGATCCTCAAGGGTACCTGCAGGTAAACCCACAGGTACCTGTACAATATGCGCCAAAAACCTGATTTGTACATTGAAATAATAGAATTACATAATTTCTATAATATCGTCCTCCTGGTCCACCCTTTGCTTCTTCTTAGGACGTTTAGATTTGTCTTTAAAGAGTTGGATGATATCTGACTTCGGGATCGCACCTTCCAACTTGCTCCAAGAGCCTAAAACAGTCGCAGCACGTGCGGACTCATCCGATAACGAGTGTCGAAGCTTTGAGATTGTAAGTCCACCTCGCGAAAATGCACGCTCGACATCTGTGGAAGTCGCTAATATAGAACAGATTTAGTAACAACAAAATCGTATAGATAGACACATACTTACCTGGGATCGATAAAAAGTCGAGCGCCATCGGAGCTAATAAATGACCAGCCGCACGCATTCCAGTCCAATAAGCAATAGGATCTTGCTGCGTGTTGATAATTGGGCTGCTTAACCAGTCTTCGAGAGCATCTACAGGCATTGAATTGTCTTGGAGACTTTCAAAATACTGGTGTGCTACAGAGAAACGCTGTTAAATGTGAGCGGTGAGTAGTCACGTCAAATCATTCACATCGAAACTTGAAAGACGTACGTGGCTATTAGTAGCGGCCTCTGTTGAGGTCGCAGTTGGAAGTACTGATGCTGGCTTGTAACGTGTTTCCCAGACATTGCGCGCTAAAGCTTCTGCTGCAGTAATCCATTCCTGCGGCCATTTTGCGCGAGTGAAGTATGTGGTCTTGAAACGTGGGTGTAGTACTAAAAACAGATCAACAAAAATAATATTAAAAGAGAAGTCACGTACTCATTGCAATTCGGTAGACAACTGTTTCATCAGTAAGTGAGTAATACTTATTCAACATATAAAATCCGCGCAATGCTGCATGGCGAACAACCAACGGAAGACTCTCTTTGCTGATGTAGTCTTCAAGGGCAGTCGTAATGATGTCGAAGATGGGAATCACTTGATGAATGAGTGGGATACTGTTTTTTGAAATCTCCTTGGTCGCCAGAAGGAAGACCTAAATGAACCAATACAATCAGCATAATTTACAAGGCCAAAAATGAATAAACGTACATCGAGGAGAGGCGCAAGTGCCTCCAGTAACTTCCATTCCTCGGGAAAAGTTGAAATCGTGCCAATCGAACGCCTCGCCCCACCTTATTATACTCAGCCTTGACCACAAGAATCTTGAGGGCTGGTGCGAGCTCGAGTGCCCGCTGGACTAATTCAGCTGTCGAATTCCAGCGAGTCGTGACATCCTGGACCATGAGTTTTGGCTGGATTTTGGCCTGCTGACATGATATCTCAAGATCTGCGCAGATGGTGGAACTCTTAACAATCTTGTTCGCCAATGTACGCAGCTGAAGAGAGAGATACAAGTTAATAAGTAAATCGCTCATCATATAACAGCTGATTCGCACCTTTGCAATTGAAACACGCCCAACATTCGCCTCACTTGGAGACAATGCATCGAGGCGGATACTCTCATTTGCCTCGCGAATGGCCCCGTCGATGGCCGAGAATCGCTTGCGACAACATCGTCTGCAAGCTCATCCTCAAGGTCTTCCAGACAAGGTTCCTCGTCTCCAACCCCATCGCCATCTATTTCAGCTTCAAATAGGTCAAGCACTTGCTCAACCTCTACATCAAGTGGAGCCTCATCAGCGCTCAGTTTCCGACTGAAACGTGATAGAATGGCCTAATTTGTTGAAAATAATGAGTATTTGAGTATACTGTAATCTACAGAAAAAAGAAATATATAGCTGACCTTCACAACAAGATTGAGGATGTGCGCAAAGCAGCGAACACGATACTCCCGACCACCAAAAGTTGGCACTAAGATGGCTAGTTGGTCTACAAGAGTATCATTGTTGGATGCATTATCAGCTGTAAATGTGAGCATCTAAAACAATGGCAGTCAGTATCTGTAAGCGCCCGAAATTCAAACACTGACCTTATCAGCAATTCCATACTCTCGTAAACAATCAGCAATCCGGGCGCCTAAATAAATGCCTGTATGAGCTTTTGTCGCCCTGAAAAACATAATTTCAATAAGCACTAGATTAGTCTGCATGACGAGGACCTGGCTTACTTGACGAAGTCCAGAATGATAGAAGCCATCTTGCCGTCAATGACCCAGTGGACGGTCAGGCCAATAAAGGCAATGACATTTGGCGAAGTCCACCCATCAGCGGCGATGTGCAACTTGCCGGGGTATCGCTGTATTATATCCAGTAAGTGCTGATATGAGAATTAAAGTGGAATGGCTTACACGGAGTAAATCGCCAACCTTTCGGCGGCTGATAGAAAATATTTCCTTGATATCCCTCGAAACGGTGTGTCGCGATGGTGTCACACATTGAGCATTCAGCTCCTTGAAGATTTCGAGGAGTTCTTCATCCTCAACAATCGAGAAGGGGCGATGACGAGTAGCTACCCAAAGGGCAATCTTCATTCTATGAGAAGCAGGCGAGTAGGTCGATCCAGAAGCATAATTTGCCAGTGCACGCGTCTCGCTCGAGGTCGCTGGATCACAGCTTTTGATATGTCGCCTAAGGTTTCCAGTGCTTTCGTCATGCCGCGCTCTTGATAATGTGATTAATGGGTGTCTGGGAGACTGTTAGATAATGTTTAATAAATCGTGATTGAAATCGTACGCTTTGCAGGTGTATACATATGTAACGATCCCCTTCTTGACAGTGATCGCAGGTGGTGTCTTGAAATGAGCATAGACGTCAGACGTCCACATTGTGATCTGCTTTGCTACAAGGTTATGAGTATGTGCCCTGCTCAAAAATGATAATTAAACGCACCAAGGACTTGTTCATTTGTCAACGAAGCCGTTTGAAAGCGTTCATCGAACTTGGTTCGCTTTTCCTCCTCGGTGCGGGTTTTGGATGAGCTCTGACTTCGGGCGGAAAAGGATTCCTGCGAGACGATGCTTGCAACAGAATCAGATCGCTGGATTGATGGAGGCGGTGGTGCCAGAAAGGATGGTGTAGGTGGCGCCGGCGTGGATGAACAGAGTTGACCGTCTGGGCGTCTATGTTGTCATTCCAGAATCTTCAACACTCGGATGACTAGAAGATGTAGATGCATCCTCTGAGTCTGAGGGAAGACCCTGGGCACGTTTCTGGCGTTTCGACATCTTGCGCACTCGCTTGGATCGTAAATCCATTGCAAGTCTGAGCGGCGGGGGCTCGGAATGAAGATAGCAGTAGATAATTAGCAGTAATCGCTGCTTGCACCACCCTTTAAATCCTTTTCAAGAACAGTCAGAATTAGGTAGGACTTACTGTTGTACTCCTGCTATCTACAATCTAACCATGCTCAACGCCCAGCGAGGGGGCGCATCAATGCGGCGGCGCGTGTCATTGAATTCGAATCGAGTAACTTGAAAGAAAAGGCCTGCAGACCATCAGCAAGCATTGAAACAGCGAATGTAAGCTGCACGTCCACGGAACATAACATAAAATTCACCTTGAACCTTCCAGTTTTGAGCTCACGGAATTCCGGCGCTGTCCCTTCAACTTCCTTGGAGTAGGCCAAGGTAATATGGTATCCGTATGCTCGTTATTCGTTGAAGATAGTGGAGAGATACGTCTGAAATTATAAATTCGTCAGCAGTCTCGCCAGTGTTTCAAATAGGTACAGGCGCAATGTGATGACTTACCATCGATAATCAAGATTCAAGATTCAACAGCCGTTGTAGTTTCAACTTTCCAGTGAACTTCTCCGAGACAATTTACTCGTAGTGAAACGTGGAAGAGGGCAGAAAGGACTTGGGTGTCGACGATTGGAGGTTACACGTCAATGAGCGTGGCCTCGAGTTGAGCTGATTGACAAGCGCGAGAGCATTGCGAGAACGAGAGAAAATTCGGCTCAGGCTAAAATTAGACGCCCATAACGCCGCGGACTTGAAATTGTCTTATCAAGGGCGTTATCATATCTATCTCTACCATCGTCGTCTCAACTACCCGCTCTTGAATGCTTAGCTTTGTCTACTGTACCATAATTCTATGTTCTTGGCTTTCTGGGTGAACAGCTGAGCTATTCCCTATTGTTTTCCACACATATCACGCTGCATAAACGATAGGACATGCGCCTCCGCATGCTCCGATAGTCGGATTCACACAGCACCTCAAAATCCTGGAAGTGATGCATGAATTCAGCGGATTAAAATATGTCCAGCAACAGTTCTCTTTCTGGTTCGGTGCGTACTATGTTTTGATTTGGAGAAGTTCTAACTTCTTATCATTCAGCATTTAATATCTACCTCAGATCAATGGATCACCGCCGTTCAAACAGCTCCGCCCTATTGCGACTCGATATCACTCATACCTTGTGACCCATCTTTACGACATCAATGAGACGACATTGGCAGCAAAATATCATGCCCCGAGTACGTCTTTCATCTTCTATACACTAATAACACACTGAAAAGTACTCATTTTCTCATGCTGCATTGCTGCTGTGTCTAGTTACTCCACCCCAGACTGTAGAATCTGAAGTCAATATGCCCTTGCTTGAGAGTATACCTGCTTCGCATGCAGAGGATGATTCTTAGGCATACATTTAGTCAAAACATAATGACAATATATTCTTGCACGCTAGTCTACGTATACTACGCAGCTCAACCACACCTGCTAGAGCCTAGCAGCGGCACGTAAGTAGTGCTGGGGCTGGTACGTGGTCGTCTTGTGTGTTCGCAATTCACTGCGATCGCTGGCAGTCAAACCACGCAGCCGTCCTCGCGTTCTCGTGAGTCGTATGCGCTTGCGTCGCTCCCGCTGTGGGCATGCTGTCTTGCTGCGAGGCTGCTCGCAGCACCCATTACTACCCTCCACCCACAGAGATTCTCGCAGAAGCGAGTATCAGAGGGATAGAAGGAAGTGGGGATGGGCGCGATTGAGCAGGGCGGCAACTCGACAGTGGCGAGAGAACCGCCTCCTCACCCCATCAACAGGCGTGGCATACCGATTTCCTGTCATACATGGACACCGTGGTAGACACGAACGTGTGGATGGGCAGCATGGATGGTGTGGGTGAGGATGCGACAGGCGCCCTGATGGGCAGCGACCTGCGGTGGTCATATTCACAAGAAAGGGGGGTGTCAGGTGGCGAGATCGGGGGAGAGGGAAAGGTGAAGGGGCGGGCAGCGACGTGGCACACTCCTGGGAGATAGGAAGGTGGCTGTGGAGTGAAGAGAAATGGTCAGAGGGCGGCTGCGTACAGCACCGTTGTCGCAGACTCACCTTCCGAGGGGACGACGATGACACGTCATTCCCTCCGTCCCTCTTCCCTACTCTCCCTCCTTCGAATTACAGACGGCGGCGGTATTTGACAGCCTGGCCAGGCAGTTGTAACGGTGGAGGGTGAGTCGGCAGGTGGTAACGGATGGTGGTGTAAAGAGAATGATTCAGATCAACGATAATGTTGATCATTCAGAGTCCCGGCTATTCCCGAACCGGTCCGGCAAGATGCCGAATGGACTTGACAGTTTGAAACACATTGAACATCGTTGACTAACATCTTGCGAGCACTAGAAAAATAGAAAAAAAAAATTGTTCAAGGTCAGGGTACCTGCAGGTTTACCTGCAAGGTCAGAAATCCATACCTGCACCCGCCGAGATCCGTGTACACGGGTGACCTGGATCCGCGGGTGCGGATCTTCACAGGTATTCCCACGGGTATACCTGCAGGTTACCTGTATGGACCCGCACCCGTGCTCAGCCCTACACCCCCTTGGACAAAATGGTCTTCGTCACGCACCGGTTTGGACATCTGACCAGATACGCTGACCAAATTATGTATGTGCTTTACTCTATAGATATGTACATCTGCACACCCCTTCTCGTGCAGCTTCCTCCATTGTTCTACTCATATCCTCAGTCTCTATTCCCTGGCTGACGCGGCTCTCCCCTATATATTCTAGATGCATGAAGGACGGGTCCATTATTGAAGTTGGCTCGCACGAGGAGCTGATAGCGGTGAAGGGTGAATATGCCAACCTTTATGAGATACAAGAAAAGGCGTTCGCTCACGATAAATCATCTGAGCCCGCCCCGCTTGTCGAGTTGTAGGCCCCTGATGGTCCAGATACTGCATATGTGGGTTGCACAGCATAGTGTCGTCAGTTCGTATAATACTCATGCGGCGCTTACACATAGGCTCTCTCCGGATGAGAAATCACATCGGATCACATCTGAACGCCGAACACACCATTCCGCAGTGATTATCACAAACTATATTGCGTCTGTACATATACCGCTGTAATTATAATTCTTGTGCCGCCCACCTATCAATCACAACCTCATCCTTAAGCGCTTTCTCTAGGTCAGTGCTTGCCTGTGTTTGCACAGCTTAAGATAATGCATTTAGATCCGCTAAAGGCGGTGACGTCCATAGCTATGAATGCTACATACGCGCGTCTTTCAAAGTTCCTCGTGGCTTCCATACATCAAGAATTATCAGGAGAAATTTATTCTCTCGCTCCCTCAATTGCCGGCGACGCCTTATTTCGAGTCACAAAAGCACGAGGTCGCAACATGCATAAAAGACGCAGATAAAAGAGTACAATGGAAGCTGAGTATGGGAGTCATATACCTAGGATGGTACCTCCATATGGATCGTAGACCGTGGGCAGTTCAGCGCTCAATCGCCTAACTTTCGGTACCGGTAAATCCGACACTGCTCTTGGGTACAATTGCGCGCTGACTACCAATCCTGCAGGACAGCACCCTTTAAAATCTCAACACGCTGCAGTTAAGGAGTAATGTGGCTGTGATCACAAAAACTTATAAGTACGTCGTCGCGACGCGTAGGCTTTTCATCTGAACCATGTCAGACGAGAAAGAGAAGACCCAAGTTAACCCTGACATTTATATCGAAGAGCTACAGCTCGGGCTCTGGAAACTGAAGGTCGGGCACTCATCATCCCTAAGCCTCCGTCGTCACCTCGACAACGTCAAAACTGCGTACCCTTTGTTTAGTCGACTCTTCTTCGATATCTATCGGCTATCGCCTCGCCTCTTCGCCTTCTTTGTTGTATGTCAAGTATGGAAGGGCATTGAAGACGCAATTGTCATGCATCTATCGAACTCTGTTCTGTCCAAGGTTCGTCGACTTTTTGTTATCGCGCTGCTCCTTTTCATTGTCGATGGTCATTAGGTGGAACATGGATTAGTGACGGGAAGTCCGGATAAGATAGGGATCTTCTGGTCTGTCCTACTACGAATTAGCTGCTCTTTGTTTGTTTCATATCTCGCCTGGCACGGGTACGTCTTCTGTTAAAATGATTTTTATTCATGTTGATATAGACGACATTTCTACTGCATTTAGAGAGGTCGCGCTCTATTCTTTGAAAAGTCGCGTCACATCTTACTTCAACCTCCACTTGATTAGAGGCGAGCCGAAGAGACATTCCCGAGCCGATAGTAAAATCTACTAATTATTAGCCTCATTAGCCAAACTTCGAGTTGATTTACCGACTTCCAAAGGTCAGGCAAATGTTAATTTCTCCGAGTTGAGACACAGTATTTAACAAAAACTCTCTAGAGGCTGCCAGTAATCCCGAGGGTTCTGCGAGTGATGCGTGGCAGGCCTTGGAAGACATCATCAATTTTCTGACAGAAATGCTAGTCACATTCAGCCAACTCGCGCTGATCGTCCATCTTTCACGGAATACGGGAGGTCCTATTTTTGCTCTCCTCTGCATCAGCAAGCCCGTGGTATCTGCCATTCTCGCGCGGGATATCTGGGATAAAGGTAGGCATGAATATTGCCTATATTCGACTAACACGAATTCTTATTGCGTTCCTAGTCTGCTTTGGCTACGTCGAGAATAAATATCACCAAAGGTGTAAAGCCTTGGAGTCATTTTCTAACGGGACCTATCGTCAAGATGTGATTACGAACAATCTCAGTGAATGGATTGTCAATGGTGCATTTCAGTATACTTTCCTGATACTTGGGGACTTACGCATGTGTTTTAGAGTATCAAAAGGCCCACGAAAATATGGGGGATCAAAGCGACGAAGCGCCTTACACCAGTTATAGTCGCCGACCTTCTCCGGCGTATGATATGATTATCAAGTTTTTAGGAGACTCGCCTATGGTAAAGCTTAACTATTATGTTTACATTTACTTTCAAAGCGCTAATATTATATTAGGTATATTGCGCTTTGGATGCAGCCATTAACCCTGGGAATTTTTCCGTCGCTTCAATTGCTATTCTACAACAGTCTTCAATGACTCTTCGATGGTCTTTAGAGGTTCTGTTCCGAACAAATGAGCAATTTAGACGCAGCCTCAAATCTATCCGTTCCCTCTATGATGCCCAGAAGGTCGTCAATACTCTCAAGGAGGGAAATCTACCCTATCCGCCGCCCACAGAAAAAGGAGGCGATTCTACTCACAAGGGAATGTCCTTCAAATTGAGGTTCTTGCTTTTCATCCTTAGGGTCAGTTGAGTGTTCTAATGTATAAACGATCCTTTTCTAGAAATGTTTCGTTCTCGTATCCAGGAAGTCAAAAGACGTCGCAGAGTCTGAATGATATATCACTCGATATTGGCGCGGGACAACTTATTGTAATCGTTGGCGCAAACGGGAGTGGGAAGTCCACGCTTGTTCGTATGCTTGCGCGCCTATACGATCCGACATCTGGGAAGATTCTAATTGATGATCGTCCGTCCACTGAATATCGAATGGAAGATATTCATCGGGCAACAGCCATCCTCAGCCAAGATAATCTAATATACCCCCTTAGCTTCGAAGAGAACATCGGTCTTGGGTATCCCGAATTTGTTTCCGACACCGCGATGATCAAGGAAGCCGCCGAGGAAGGTGGATGTTTGCAGTTCATTGAGAAGCTGCAGCATGGCATGCAGACGACGCTCGACCCTTACATTGAGACAATCCAAATGAACCTGTACAACAACAAAACGCATCCACTGTATCAAGAAGTAGAGAAGATCGAAAAGACGATCGATATTTCAGGCGGTGAGCGGCAAAGAGTAGTTGCGTGAGTGAAATTAAAACCCTCCTTCCCATTTTTGTGCTGATTAACTATGTACATAGCTCACGTTCTTTCATGCGTTTTAAGTCCGGAAAGGTCAAGTTCGTTGCCGTTGACGAGCCCAGCTCTGCATTAGATGCAGAGGGAGAACTCCAACTGTTTAAACGGTTAATCAACATTCGCGAAGGCAAGACCATGGTATTTGTAACCCATCGCTTCGGACATCTCACCAAGCACGCTGACTTGATCATGTAAGTTTGAGTTTGCTGGTTTTTTCCGTACGCTAAAAAGGCTATTTAAGTTGCATGAAGGATGGGGCGATCGTTGAGACTGGATCTCACGAACAGCTTATATTATCTAAAGGCGAATATGCCAAGCTTTACAACATCCAGGCAAGTGCATTTATTCACAACGACGAAACCAAGGATGGCTCTTGTATACCATAGCGATAATATACGTGCTTAGAGGACAATGGAACTGTATATAGGTTTGGATACCAATACAATAATGTACAGTACTATCTTGTCGAGTAGAGTCTAGGATAGTAGTCATGATTCCGAACATATACCATTTCTGTTGAGTAATTAATTCAAATCACGCTATAGTATAGTTGAAATATACCAAGTACTTTCAATATTTGAATAGCCATAACACGTATATCTTCATGATAGCATAAGCGCTCGTCGACTGACTCTTCCCACAGCATACGCCGATGGGCCTTTCAGTGGATTTCTGAATCCGCCTGCACCCGTGGGCGCAAAGCTCCAGATTGGCGTACCGACGCGCGTTTATAACGTTAAATATCACACATATAGAGTAACGTCTCGCCGTTTCTGTCCCAGTCCACGGCTATCTGTCGCCCTGTATGACCTCCAAAAATGAGTCAATGTTGAATTTTTGAATGGTCCCATGACGAGCGCTAACGCATATACCAAATTTGATATTCGCAGTGTTCCGCTTTGATCTAACCCGGCCGGGCAAACGTGTGGGGCGCATTTTCCCATTGAAGGCCTCAATACGCCGTCTCGCCATCACTCCTCGACATTGCACTTCCACGCTCTCGGCCACCGTCTACAGAAATTTATCCGTTTACATAGTCATCCACAGCGTAGTCCTGGTAACTTCTGATGCATCAACTGAGCGTCCATTCAAACAATGTTGACGACCCAAACCCGCTACGCCTTAGACTCTACCGAAGTTTCGCGAGCACATGCCACGACAAGGAGACGTGATGAATTTACATAGGACACAAAGGTCCGTGTGTGAGTTAAGAGTCATCTGCAATCACATCTATGAGAAACGCTGATTTTTTATACTCTAGCGAAGTGATGACTGAGGCTCTACCGTAACTCTTTTGGCTGGACTTTGAAATTCGTACAAATATTCTAACGATGATGACTCTTCTCTTCTCAACAGATTTGCGTGCTTCATCTCCATTAATATTGCTCGAGAACGTATAAAGGTCGGTATGTTTCTGTAGTTGACCTACAGTCCTGAGAACCCCTTCAGAACCAAGTGAGCTAAACGACCCTCAACTTTCCCGAACACAATCATGAAAGCCATCATTGCTTCTTCTCTCTTCATAGGCGCCGTCAGCGCGTTCACCGGCCGAGGTATGTTTTGATTACTATTCTTGGCTCATATTATGTTCTAATCATGTCTTGTAGCCACCTTCTACAGCCCCGGAGGCCTAGTGAATACAATCACAAACCCTCTACCGTGCGCTACCACTAACATTCGCGAAATATAGCCGGGCGTCTGTGGCCAAGTCATCGCAGATTCCGATTTCGTTGTCGCCGTCAATACCGACCAGTTCACTTCCTCGCTTTGTGGTACCTCTGTCCAGATCACCTGTATGCATCCAATCCTTATGTAGTGCAATTTTGGGTGCTAATATCCGCTCGCAGCTGGATCGAAGTCCACCACAGCCATGATCAAGGACAGCTGCCCCTCCTGCGGCAACAACAACTTGGACCTGACCAAGGGACTGTTCGAGTTCTTCGCGCCGCTCGATACGGGACTAATCCCTGTTACTTGGGAGTTTGTATGAAAAGGTTTTCGCTGTAGTAGAATAAGTGTTATGTCTATCCAAGTTCATGCTGCTCGATAAAATCTATTTTTGTATCGCGTCCCAAATATAGCTCTGGAAATCCGGATCAATCAATGGAGCTGCCGACCTCCAAACCCGCGACCGAATTTTGGGGGAGCACCTACAACGCATCGTAACTGTGAGATGGTGCTTTTTTCAGTGGGAAGTGTATGTATAGCTAGATAAATATCACCATGTGGGCTTGAAGTTTTTTGACAAGCTTCTATTTTCGCCGTCTCGGGGTAGAGCTTTTGTACCTTGTTTGTAAAATTGTACCGTACATCTCCTTCAATGTTTCCTAAGAACATATAAAGCTTGCTATGTTCTCTGTAGTTGGAGCAGAAGTGCTAAGAAGTGCATTGGATTAGTAGCTCAACAGGTCTATCCAAACCATGAAATCCGCCGTTGTTGTCTCCTTCCTTTTTGTTAGTGCTGTCTGCGCGATCTCCGGTAGAGGTAACTCTGAATTAACTGGACTCAGCAATGACTTACACTATTTTTTATCTGTTGGCTACCTTCTACGATCCAAATGGACAGGTAACTACAGTCCTTTTCGGGTCACTATTCGATATCGCTAATTTCCCCCCTATAAATATAGCTGGGGGCTTGTGGCAAACCTATTCAAAACACTGATTTTCAAGCTGCCCTCAATACGGTCCAGTTTTCTTAATCCAGGTGCGGTCAATCTGTTAAAATTACCTGTAAGATCATAATGCATCTTATTTTATTGTGCGCGTACTGATATTGAGATTGTTTTTCTCTTATGCAGCTGGAGGAAAGACCAGCATAGCGGTTATTCAGGATAGTTGCCCAACATGTGCTGGCTTCGGCAATTTGGACTCCAGCGCTGTATCAGTTCTTTGCCCCACTCGACACCGGAGCTAATATTCAGGTCACCTGGAATTTCAATTGAGTTATTTTGCTACAGTTGAAGCGTGAACTATCTGCATAACTTTCAGATATCCTTCAGCCGCAGGATTCAATCTGAAGGACGATTAGGTGGTACGACTTGACGCGGACGCTTGATCACAGCCGCTCAATATCAATGCTCAACGAAAATCCGGGGAGAGGAAGTTTTATAAATAAACCGTGACGTCACCGAATTTCGCGTACCGCCTCGTCACTGCACCACAGCCTTCGCACTCCATTCCATCTTTTTCAACCGGCAGGCTCTGGAGCTTCAAATACCGCACCACAACCTTCCCAGTTCCACTACCCCGTTATACCACACCTTCCAGTCGACTCTACAGTCGCTTCCAATCGTTCACTTCACGTCAATTTTCTCGACAGTGCAATGAACACGATTCTCAACAAAGCCGGGATGAGGCTTTTTGAAAAGAATCTCGAGAAGTACCAGCCTGCGGATCCGCTATACGAGTACTATGCCGATGCTCAAGGGAAGCAGAAGAGGAGAAAGGTGCGTTCTATCGACAATCCTTCAGGGATATAGCTAACATTCATCTTTCATCTCGCAGCGCGAACTGCCTCCTGGTCTCTCGAAGCGGGACGCACGCATCCTCCGCTCTGTCAAAAAGCGCGCGCACTACCTCGACAAAGGCTTCAGCTTGTGCGGGCTGCGCTTTGGCTGGACGTTCTTCATCGGTCTCATCCCACTGGTAGGCGACGTCACCGACGCCGTGCTCAACTACACTCTGGTTGTGCGCGCCGCGCGACGCGCAGACATCCCCGACTGGCTTCTACGCCGCATGCTGTTCAACAACGCCATCAGCGCAGGCGTCGGATTCATCCCCATCGCAGGCGACGTCGTCCTCGCCATGTTCAAGGCGAACTCGCGCAACGCGGCGCTGCTGGAAGAATTCTTGAGGATTAGGGGGGAGGAGTTCATCAAATTGAGCGGCGGGGTGGACCATCCAGAGGATCAGAATGCGAAGACTGGGATTTCATCTTGGTTCGGAGGCGGGAAGAAGAAGACTGCTTCCCCCGGGAATGCTGGTCAGGGCCCGATACACCCATCTGATATCGAGCAGGTGAAGCCCGGTTCAGGGATGACGGGGCAAGAGGCGCGCGATATGATGCCACCTCAAGTTACGGCTCCTCCCATCGCTACATCGTCATTGGCGCCACCAGCGTTTACGAGAGGTGAATCATCGCCCAAAAGCAAATCTGCCTCACCGTCTTCGAAGACTTCAACGAAGGCCTCGCGGCCTTCAGCAGCGTCAAGCTTCAGCTTCAAGTTCGGACGGAAGAAGAATGCAAGCCCACCCATTCTCCCTCAAGATGCTCCGAGAGGGAGGTTCGTCGAACACATGGACTTGACGCCCTCCCCCTCAGATCCATCAAAATCATCAGTTTTGGCGGGATCTGGAAGATAAATCTCTTTGTTTTTTTTTGTTTTGACTCTCGTGTCGTTTCCATGGGTTTTTTATTATTATACCATTTCTATACCATCGAACAGTTTAGTATTCCCTCTTTCTCCCATTTTCTGTTACGTCTTTACAAGACAATTCATTCGTATACCCATTTAATGATGCTAATTTATTGTAATGCCCGTTCTTTCTATCGTGTATATACCATGCGCGTACTCATCAATTGGGCTATAGGCAAGGGTCAAAACCATTCAAAACCCGCTGGAACCACGCGTGCAAGGAGCACCGGTATTTACCTACAGTAACGCACCGGAGAACATAGACCCATATTATGTCAGTAAAACGGCTGTATACGTAATATATGTAGTACGAACGTATGCGAACTGCACCTACATCCACAACGAGGGAGGATGTTTATATAGTGATTAAGCATATATATTGAATAATCAAACATATGTATATGGAGGGCAGCAGCGCCGTCCGCCTATGTACGTAGAAAACAGGGAAAAGGGGCAGAATGTATGAGGCTCATCTACTCGCATTAGCGCGCATCCAGAGATACATCTCCAACCCACGCAATTTCGCGCGCTCTGGAGACGCGGCTCTGAATTTGGCATTAGGGCAAATCCAGAGATGCGTCTCCAGTGCAGGGAATTTCACGCGCTCTGGAGACGGTGCTCTGAATTTTGCATTAGAGAAAATCCAGAGATGCGTCTCCAGCGCAGGGATTTTCACGCGCTCTGGAGACGCCGCTCTGAATTTCGCATTAGGGCAAATCCAGAGACGCGTCTCTGGTGCATGTATTTTCACGCGCTCTGGAGATGGTGCTCTATATCTCGCATTAGCCAACATTTAAAGATGCATCTCCAGCTCACGCATTGTGACGTGGGCTGGAGACTGTGCTTTAGCGCAAATCCAGAGATGCATCTCCAGCACACGCATTTTAAAGCGCTCCGGAAATTAAACTCTAAATTCGGTATTCGTGCACATTTAGAGAGGCATCTCCAGCACGCGAATTTTCATGCACTCTGGAAACAGCGCTCTGAATTTGGCATTAGCGCACATTCAGAGACAGATCTCCACTGCTGGGATTTTCACGCGCTCTGGAGAAAGCGCTCTGAATTTCGCGTTAGTGCAGATCCAGAGATGAGTCTCTGGTGCACGTAATTTCACGCGCGCTGGAGATAGCGCTCTGAACCTCGCACTGGTGCACAACCAGAGACACATCTCCAGTGCACAAATTTATATGCGCTTTGGAGATGGTGCTCTGAATCTGACCCTAGTGCGCATCCAGAGATGCATCTCCAGCGCGCACAATTTCACGCGCTCTGGAGACAAGACTCTGAATTTGGCATTAGGGCATTCAGAGATGCGTCTCTGGTGCACGTAATTTCACGCACGCTGGAGACAGCACTCTGAATCTCACACTAGCACGTATCCAGAGACACGTCTCCAGTGCACGCATCTTCATGTGCTTTGGAGACGGTGCTCTCAATCTCGCTTTAGTGCATATCCAGAGATGCGTCTCCAGAGCATGGGATTTTATACGCTCTGGAGACGGTGCTCTGAATTTTGCAGTAGGGCAAATCCAGAGAGCCGTCTCCAGCACACGAAATTTCACGCGCTCTGTAGACGAGACTCTGAATTTCGCATTAGGCAAATCCAGAGACAGATCTCCAGTGCTGGTATTTTCACGCGCTCTGGAGACAGCGCTCTGAATTTCGCATTAGCGCACATCCAGAGACACGTCTACAGAACAGGTATTTTCACGCGCTCTGGAGACGACGCTCTGAATTTCACATAAGCGCACCTCTAGAGACACATCTCCAGCTCAAGAAATTTCACGCGCTCTGGAGACAGCGCTCTGAATCACCATATTCATGTGCGCCGCTTCGCGTGATACGTACTCTGACCACGCCGCGCACTTTCCCGCGCTTTGTTGTGCGTAAAAATCAATCTCACTGTGTTGCATGATACCTTTGTGCACGCAGCATGCCATTTTCTGTGGTGCCCGGCCCCCTTTTGCGCCGCTCATGCAATGCGAGGCTTTCCACGCCATGAGCGCGAACACCGCCCTTCCAGCCATTTGACATCTAGACACATGAGGGCAAGGAGACAGGATCTATTAGCCTACCTTGCTGGCTGTTCACGCCAGCCAGGAAAGCTCGAAAGCCAACCACTCTCAGCCTTGCAACTTTCCTTTGAATTTAGGCGCGCGGTTCAGGCTATTTTTAGCAATTTGTTCTCTGACACGCCGACAACATTTTGCTGCGGCTCCTCTGCTTCCTAAATTCATGTATACCTCCTAGAATATGCCTGAACATGTCCCCTGTATGTATACCTTGTTTCATTTGCTACCATTTGCCTGTGCTCTTGCTTTTTCCATTTTTTTGTTCATTTGCATAGGTAAATCACATTCCTCCTTGTAGAACTAAAAAAATAGGTACTGTAGGTCAGTAATAATGGATAAGACTCACCCTCATATTTCAGCCCATTATTTGGACTTCAGATCTTACCTTAGTTTTGCATTTTCTTCTCTCATCGCCGCCGTCTTGTCTAATTTCTCACGCCTCCGCCCTCGTCCCGCTCTTGTATTTCGCCCCGCCTCACCAACCGGACCCTCATTGCTAGTATAATAAAGATGAATCTAACCACACTCTACAAGGGCATGGGATAGGTGTATGATATATACATGATTCCTGATATATTTTCTATGCGTATACAATGTGCATGTAACCCGTGTGCGCGTGTGCGATGAGTGTGCGACTTGTGTGCGACATGTGTGCGACATGTGTACGACATGTGTGCGACATGTGTGCGATACGTGTGCGATATTGTAGTAGTTCTCTCTTTTAATTCATCTCTATCATGCTGGGACACTCTACTTTGGATCTTATAACACTGTAGACACCTTTACAAACATTGAATTTAGTATTAAATAGCATCATTGTCACATTGAAAGCTGCTGTCAACTCGTCCTGTGTTCCGCCTTGCTCCCGCCTCGTCAAATTTGTTCCAGAGCAGCCCATTGATCCTGCGCTTCCCCTTGTTCAGAAGAGCTTCGTTTTGTCAATGCAGGAGCATGCCAGGACAGTAGACGCATGCATACACATACATTAGTCCTCTCAGCATACCGTAGACACCCCGCCAGCCCACGCAACCCATTCTCGCCACACCATACTTTGACCAATACACACCCATGCCAATAGATGTCCTCGACCCCGCTAAGTCAGTCAACACCATGTGCGCGCACTCTTCCGACCCCATTAGCCACTTAGATCGCACGAGGGACATTCAGAGACACAGTTTTGACCACGACCCATTCAGCACTCAGCGCCCTCAAAAAGACACCGCGCTCATTCCGCCGCACACAGAGCTCGTCAACCCTAAGTCGAGTTCTCATACCATCTCCACGCCTCTCGTTGTCTGACAATGTCGACTACAGGGAAAGTTCATTGATACCCCACCTCGCTGCAGATATTTCGCTACTGTATGTGATTTACTCGGCCATAGCGAGCTCAGAAAAGTCCCAGAGCATTGCCTCGTCATTTCTAGCACCCCACAGCACAGATAAACAAACTCTAGCTTGTGCAAGACATCATCACTTCACCCCCATTGTATAGTGCCATTTCAGTATCTTTCCAAGCTCTCCGTCGAGTTTGGTCTCACAGATGAACCTTTAGTGTCGATATTTGATGGTAGGATGTCTACAGTAGCGTCTGACTTCGATCCAGTGTCCCAGGACCGAGTTTTACCTCCAGCATCATCGTTTTACTCATTCCCAACTCCAGAGACACCTCTAGCTGAGTCGGACTTCATCACAGACCTTCACTTTGTCCAGAATTATCGTCCCAGGCTTTCTGTTTGAATCTTGCTCATCCTCGTGCTCTGCAGCTTAGTGACTTTGTTAGGAGCACATTTTTGTTCTTCAGTATCCCTCAAATCGCCCCTTGCAGCCCTGGCTTTGTTTAGCACATGTTTTCGGTCCCCAACATGGCTTGTCTCGCACATCATTGACTTCTTCTCATTTAGCGCCCATTTTTCGTCCGTGACATCGCTCAGCTCATCCCCATCCTCTTCACGTCGTTGATCACCCATATTTCGGCCTTGGTGTTCCCTCCTTCGTTCCTCATTGCCTTGCCTTCATTTAGCAGCTATTTTCGATCTCTGTCTTTGTTCTATTCATTTTTCGCAGCAATCACTTCATTAGAACCGCAGAAACAGTTTCCAGCATCGATTGCAGTGTTATCCAGCGTCCTTACACTGTTAGGCACTCGTTTTCGTGTTCCAGCATTGCCCACATGTTCCGTCTTTGTCATCTCTTCATTGGTGCTCAAAAATTCGTCTCCACCTTCGTCACCAATGCCCCTCGCCATCTTCACATTTTTAAGCGCCCATATTTCGGCTTTTATGCCCCCCTTCGTACTTTAGCCCCATAACTTCATCAAGCGCCGACTTTCAATCCCCAGCATCGCATCCCTCGCCCATCATTGACTTTGTCTCATGTAGCATCCATTTCTCGTCCCTGTCGGTGTTTGCATCGTTCCGAGCTGCGTTGACTTCGCGCAGCACCAGCCCTCGCTTTTCACATCACTCACGTCATCCCTTGCCGCTCTCGCTTCGTTCAGCGCTTATTTTAGGCCCTCAGCATCGATCCATGCAGTCGCCGCCGTCTTAGCTTCATTAAGCATCCATTTTGGTCTTAGCTCGCCGCTTCAGAGTATTGTCCCCAGAGCGCGTGAAAATGCCTGCGCTGGAGACATGTCCCTGACTACGCGCTAGGCGAGATTCAGAGTACCATCTCCAGAACGCTTGAAAATGCGCGTGCTGGAGATCCATCGCTGGATGCGCACTAATGCCAGATTCAGAGTATCGTCTCCAGAGCGTATAAAAATCCATGCTCTGGAGACGCATCTCTGGATCTGCGCTAATGGCAAATTCGGAGCACCGTGTCCAGAGCGTGTGAAAATGTGTGCGCTGGAGATGTGTCTCTGGATGTGCCCTACTATGAGATTCAGAGTGTCGTCTCTAGGGCGCGTGAAATTGTGTGCTCCAGAGACGCATCTCTGGATGTGCGCTAATGCGAAATTCAGAGTCTCATCTCCAGGGCGCGTGAAATTCCGTGCGCCGGAGACGTGTCTCTGAATATGCGCTAATGGCAAATTCAGAGCGCTGTCTCTAGAGCGCGTGGAAATTCGCATGCTGGAGACGTGTCTCTGGATCTGCGCTAATGGCAAATTTAGAGTGCCATCTCTCAGAGCGGTTGAAATTCCGTGTGCAGAGACTGTCTCTGAATATGCGTTAAGGCAAATTCAGAGCACTCTCTCCAGGGCGCCTGAATTACATGCTGGAGATGGATCTCTGGATCTACGCTAATGGCAATTCAGAGCAGAGTCTCAGAGCGCGGGAAAATTGGCGCTGGAGACGTGTCTCTGAATATGCGCTAATGAACATTAGAGCACAGTCTCCAGAGCGCGTGAAAATGTGCGCTGGAGACGTGTCTTCTGGATCTGCGCTTCTGGCAAATTCAGAGTCTCGTCTCCAGAGCGCGTGAAAATTCGCGTGCTGGAGACGTGTCTCTGGATCTGCGCTAATGCGAAATTCAGAGTCTCGTCTCCAAGCGCGTGGAAATGCGTGTGCTGGAGACGTGTCTCTGGATGCGCTCTAATGCAGATTCAGAGCACCCATCTCCAAAGCGCATATAAATTTGTGCGCTGGAGATGTGTCTCTGGATGCGCGTCGGTACGAGATTCAGAGTATTGTCTCTAGTCTAAATTTAGAGATGAGGCTCTAATTTACTGCAGAGGTAGCATCTGGAGCTCATTCTCTAGGCGCAACCAATGTACAAATTTAGAGATGAGGCTCTAAATTACTGCAAAGGTATCGTTTGGAGATCACTTCTCTAGATGCCCAATGTACGAATTCAGAGCGTCGTCTCTATTTGCACCCCCTTGAAAGAAAATCTCTAGAGATGACTCTCTATATGTACTAATGGACGGTAACAGTAGGCTACCTTACAGAAGCACGTGCGCAATACAGGTGTGTTAGTCAGTGTAATCACAGGTGTACATTACAGTGTTGTTACGGGTGGCTTTTACGGGCCAGACACCTCGTCGATATTCGCATCAATTCCATCATACTTTGTAATGACTTGAATGCAATGTCACTTCAACGCCACCGACAGTTGGAAGGCAAATAGCGGAACCATCATATAGTCGCGACATGCATACAGCAAGCATACGGCCAGAGACCATACTTACAATGTGAATACAGAATACTTACAGTAGACAGCCAGACAGCCAGTGAAAGAATACGAGAGAAATGATGTATACTTACAAATGAGTGTACTACAAATGAGATATCGTATGAAGAGAGGGCCCGGAAATGGAAAACAAATTCCAGTAGACCAGCTACTCTAAGGAATGAAGCGCTACATTCAAATCTACAGAGTCGTTTATCAGCTCTCGAGGTACGCGAATCAGCAACTGAAGAAATACTCCTCATCGTCGCTGTCTAAAGAGTCGCACTCATCATCCGACTCAACAGCGGTCGAGTCTTCATCGTCTGATCCAAGCACAGAGAAATAATCAGATGCGCCATCGCTGACATCGGTGTAGCTGTCGCTCGCGTTCGAGTCTTGCTCTGAAATGGCGTCGGTCGCGTCTTGCCACTGCCCGTCAGCGCTGTCCAAGTCTTCGTCCGAGTAAGGTTCTGACTTCCGGTGTTGGAACCTAAACAAGAAAGTTTTCAGCCTTTGATTTACGGAACACTTAAAAACAAAGGGCCGTCGAAAGTTGTACTCACATCCCATCGTCTGCCTGCGAATCCGAGTCCGATGATTCCTTCGAGGCACTGTAGTACTCCTCGTCCTCCTCCTCTGCGAGGGTAGCGGTGGTCTTGTTCTCCTTGTCATCTTCCAAATGGGAGTGGGGTTCGAATTCAAATTTAAAACCACGGCGACACGGCTCAAATACAGCGCCCGTATCTACGGTGAAATCCGAGGCTGCAGAATCAGCCGTCTTCGCGTCAGGGACGGGTGGTTGCACCGAGGGATTGGAAGGCGCCAGCGCACATGCGGCTTGGAAAAGGGTAGAGAGATTTACTATGCCGGTGGCCATTGTACGAATTGACTAGAGGGATAGCGCAACCGCGCTGAACAGCGTCGAAAGTGGGGGGGCAAGTGGAGGGCCTGAAGCGATGGTTGAACGACAGAAGAAAGCTGGCCTTTTTATATGTGTACTGAGGGAACTTCCCAAAAGCGCAGCCCGGAGAAGGGGCTTATGGAAGGTGGCAGGTGTGGCCCGGTCTGCGCTCATTGAAGATAAAATCCAGCATCCCATTGTCCAATCACGCAGAAATAATCGCGCCGAACAGGAAAACAACAAATGTAATCTTCGAGTGCCACCATAAATCACGACCTCTGCATATGTACCTCGCTCTAGGATGAATTTTCTCCGCTCGAGGAGATAATTTAGGGTTTATCTTGGGCGCCTATTTGGCGCTGAGTTAGCGACTAACGTAAAAGATACGTATATCTCTCCTCGGTTTGCTCGGCCTTCAGCTTCCCGTGCCATTGACATTGTGGCACGCTCAAAGGACCCTTCAAAAAGACTCCGTGAATTATTTGCGAATGCATGTCACGACTCACCAGCGTCATTATCAACGGGCAGGCGTAGCTGCAGCCGAAGACAAAGGCACAACAAAGGGTCAACTGGTCCCAGCACGAGTCGATTATAAGCATCATAATCGGGAGAACTCCTAACGTCCCGCCACGCATCATGCATCATCCCGCATGAACACACTGTCTGCGGCCTGCGCAGAGGTACAATCACGCGGGGTTGATGTATCCCGTTTCGATGACGCTGACGCGTATGAGAACGAAAAAGAGTTTCAGAGAATACGAGCGGTCCGAGTCAGGCTTGCGCCGTACCAATACTTCAGAGAATCGACGCGCTCTTGATAGCCATGCCCATGCTCGAGATTGTAACATCTTTGTGTTCTGGTCATGCAGGAAATCAAAGAACTGAATGGACCAAGGTCCCAGAACAAGCCAAAAGCACCAATAGTCCTACCGCGTCGAATTGTGAAAGGGGCGAGAAGGGCGTTGAAGTATCAGATAGACGGTGGCCGAGACGACTGACACCATGCCATGGAAGACTTCGTACTATGTGCCCAAGATCGAAAAGCACTTCGTCGAATCAAGCGCCCTCAGATCCGCAAAATCGGGCCCTTGACTCATAATGACTTGAGAAAGTTGCAATGTCTTTTTCGAATGATCCCTTGGGTGTACGAGGCTGTCTGCTCCAATAAGCAATCTACATATAACCTAGATTACACTGAAGGCTTGTTACGTAAAATCGCGAAAACAATTATCGGCCACGAACTAGGAGGTAATTAAGAAGTCTGATCTCGACCCGCCCACTTTCGGGCGGTACCGAAAGGTTGCGAGTATATAACGCCAGGCTTGTCGAGGTACTTGCGAAAGATTTCCATGCGATTATACTGGATGAGGGGGAAACACCACATGCTGAGTTTTCCGCGATATTTGCTGTGGTAGTAGCCTCCTTGGACCGCCATTATTGCATTGGGATCGGGGTTCGGAACGATGGCGTGTATAGGTTGCACAACCTCCAAGATCTTGAGCACTAACGTCGGTCCAAAATCCGCGTGCTCCTGGAATTTTGATAACTCGAGACGGACTTTGAGAATGCCGCCGTAATTTACAGGGCTGGCTACAATACGGTCAGGAGCCACACAAGAGGGCGGTCACAGATATAGATACGCACAAGAGAAATGAGGGTTACATTCGGAGAAGTCGCCCAAACTCATCAGTCTAAGGGCATAGTGATTATTCCTGATGTCGACGTAGAAAGGATCTGCAAGAGAGTACAGAGGAGATCGTTTCCATTGGATTGGTAAATGTCTGATGAATTCGGCAAGCCTTTCAACGAGGTCCTGGGTGACGAAACCCTCTTCGACGACCAATTTCAGGATGCTCTCGTATTTTTTTTGCTTTGACTAGCTTAGCAAGGTCGATCGTCCAGAGATAGCGCCCCTCAACGAATAAGTCGTGTCCCTTGTCGAATGTAGCAGCGTCGTCACAAACGCGTAAGCGCACTTGGCCTGCAATGTCGGTCGACCCTGGACGATAGTACAGAAAACCCCTAGTTCCGTCTGGAAATCGAAAGTTTCTTCCCGCAGACTTGGTCTGTAGATAATATAGTCGAGAGTGTCCAGCGGTGATGAAGGGTTGTCCAGAGAAATCAGTTAGCTCTTGACCAGTTGATATGAGCCGTTCTGGCCGCAATGTTTTGAGCTCTATCATCGTGCGTTCAGATGGGATAGCGCGTCTAAATATTTCTGGAGTGGATGACTCTGCAGGTGCTATATCCTATCCCCATGAGCTAATTCAATCTGTTTACCAGACCAGTACAGATAACGTACAGAGAAAGCTCTCGCTGTGGGCAATACAAGACTATGATTCCTCGGGAAGGCTTGACATAGACGAACTGCATTACGAATAGTTGCGAAATGAGGAAGTTTGCGAAGACATGGAGAGATGATCATTAGGAGTTGCTGATGAGCTGAAGCGTTGAATGGTCGAGTGGTACGATGACTGCCAGTGCATAGAACTGAAAACACTGACGAAGGCGACAAGTTCAAGTTCAAGTTGAGTTCAAGTTGAAGCAAAATCAAACCAATACACGTGACAAAAATCACGCATGCACATGACGTTACAGCGCGCGAAAATCGCATCGCGTTCAAG
This sequence comes from Pholiota adiposa, assembly GCA_009935795.1. Classification (NCBI taxonomy): domain Eukaryota; kingdom Fungi; phylum Basidiomycota; class Agaricomycetes; order Agaricales; family Strophariaceae; genus Pholiota; species Pholiota adiposa. Next base: position 96,952 of record QEYC01000009.1, read on the forward strand.
GCGCGCCTGCGGCCTGACAGTGCAGTCAACCAGTCCCAAATCAATCCTTGGCAATTTATGGCAAGTACGAGATGTAAAACGCGTAGGTGATGAAAGATTAATGGAATCAGGGACCGCAAAAAATTCCAGAAAGCGATGACTGCTTTCAGGTCTTTAGGAAATTCAAATTGAGTACTACAAAAGAAGTTGTAATCGAGTAGAAATAGATATTCAGCCTGCACAACTATTTCTATGTCACCTTCTTTTGTGTTAGTCTCTTTTTTCTTTTGACTTTCGCTTCACCTTGACTACTCTGCTTCCCGCGGCACTGTCTTCTTCCTGCGTCTGCCACTCGTTTTCCAGGCTTGTCGGCATCTTTCTGATCATTGGCGTCGTCTGCAACATCCGCTGAGACAGCCTGATTAAGCCATGGTTGAGGCACTTCTTATCCCATAATTGGAGCGGGGCTTCAGTCAATGACGGGGTCGCTTTATCGTTCCCTATACAAAGCAAAGCCAGTATATCTCTAATTATGCATCTACGTATCCTCGTCCGTCAATTTGCCCTCAGGTGGCTCCTTCTCTTTCCTAGGATCAATGGAGTCAAGAGTCAGACACGACATCTTGAACAAGCCTTTGGTCTATTCGACGAAGTGTCTGGTTTATATACCTGCGCAGAAAGCACCAGGGCCACCGTTCCAGAAATCGCGCTGTCAGAAATGGCTCAAGAACAAAGCATTTTTTGCACTGATATTTCATGTTTCTTACGAATACTTTACCACCCATTCTGCACTTTGTAAAACTCTAGACTTGTATCTTCGCTAATCTTTACGAAGAATCAAGATACCTTTTCAGCACACGGATGTGGGTAGCTCAAGGAAACCGTTTTAACCAGAGCATCTTGAACATCTGTTTTACCTTCAAACCTATAAGGATGGGTTTGTTCCCAATGCTTAGGTTCTTTGGCAGTTGTTCGGCAGAGAAATCAATCATGGCAGGACACAAACGCTCGTTGTCTTCTGTAGCACAGGATAATGTTACAGGTCATAACTTGCGATATATCCCTGTCTAAATACATAATAATAATAACTCATCAAATGAATCGTTTGTAGACTAGCACCCTCATAGACGAAAATATAGAGTCCTCAGCCATCTCCGCCATCGGCATGTTTGACCAGAACTCTGATTCGGGTCTACGTAGACCCAAGCTTCGTGACGACGCAGTGAACGTTCACTGGGATATTTTCAGAAAAGGTTCAAGTGGGAGATTGCTTACAATTTGGGTTCCAGTCGATCTCACTATTCAGGTCCCTGCTTCGTTCGGGGTCTTGGCCTCGGCAACCCCCCAACATTCCAATTATAGTTATGTTTTGTGGCACGGCGATCATTGTGCACAGTACGCCTTGGAAAGAGGTTCATCATAAAATACTCTGGTTTCGCATGGCATAGCGATGATTTATCTAGCTTCCTGATAGTATACGCCATTTAGTAGCCAATGCTCGCCGAAGCGCACCGCACAGTACTAGTGTGATTCTAGCTTGCCTATAGTCCGCGATGATCTCTTCCCTATTCCCATGAACACGCTCACACTCTTACAGCACAGCAACCGATATGAAAGACAGAAACTAGATTTTTCAAATCCAACCTTATCTAAACTCTTCCGCGAATATAGACCTCTGTACTAGTAGTCTCTGCACCATCACTGGACCTGCTGAAAAAATATTATCCAAACGCTATGGCAGTTCCAGATATACAATAGCAAAGTACACGGTAAGCTATTGACGCAAGTTTAGCAGTTCAGTTTCGGCAGGAGCTTATATTTTGGTGTACTGGATGCATGGACAAGAAGACTTCGAAGAGCGAGACATTTCTGCCGTGGGGAATGGCAAATGTCATTGCCCTCACCAGAGACGCACTATCACCGCAAAAAAACTCTCAGCAATTTTTAGGACTTGACATGTCATATCCCAGCCGCATGGCAAGTCAGAATTGGGAAAGTCTCAACGAACCTATGTCTTCGGCATGACGCTTCTCCAACGCATCTCGCAACGTTTGGTCAATCGTGAGTAAGAAGGGCTCAGGATTCAGCTTCAACCCGAGCATTAGATCTTCTATTACCTTATAAGGTGGCTAGAAAGACACGAAATTGAAGCGTAGACCAGATCTAGAGGACATTTTTAGACAAGAAAAAGGCGCGAAAGTGTGCCGTTGATGTGCCAAGTGTCGTAGATACAGTGAATGCGTGAATAAATCACACAAATAAAATCTACGACAAAGAGGGGCGTGAAGGTTGCGAGGACGAGGTTCCGGAAGGCGTTCCTCCCAAGGTCTGTCACCTATAGGCTAGAACGACGACTGAAGAACTAAATTCTACGACCTGCGGCTAAGATCCGAGGTGCAGACGACGAGATGGCGGCGAAATACGCTGGCGGAAAGCGTGAGAAAAAGCGAAAACGAGATGAAACGGCGGCGGCGAGACACGAAAACGAGATACGAGGGCGAAGTTCTGAGGTCTAAACGATGGGGTGGGACTGAGGTGCGAAACCTATCCATTGATCAAAGACTACAGTACAAGTTTATAATCTAAAGTGCTCATAGTGCATGCTACCGGACAGAAATAATAAAGGAGAACTGAAAAGAAAATCCAGACTGAGGCAAGAATGAACAAGAAAGGTCTGGAGGAGGTGGAGAACTAGCAAATCCTTGGAGAAATGAACAAAATTGGGAAGGAAAAGGAGCGATAACAAGTGCTGTCGGTCAGCCAGAGCAGGAATTACTAAAAATAGCCGTAGACGCGCGGCGCCTAAGTCCCAGAAAAGCCGAGTGGCTGTGAGCGGCTCGTTCTCGAGTTTTCTCGCCAATGTCGATCGCTGGCTCGTTAGTCAGACAAATTCTGTCCCCTTGCTACCAAATATCTCGTCGTCAGGAGGCCGGGGCTACACAGCGGGTGCTCTGGAAGGACTAGCGGGCACTGGGTAGAGTCTAGCGGGGTCACGTGGTGTCGTCGCGGTGCACGTAAATCGAAAAACGGAGGGTAGGGAGATGCAGTGCGCATCATCTCCTCCCTACTGAACTCCTGACTGTCCTCAGTCAGCCGTAGAGGTCGAGCATGATATAACGTGGTCGAGGAGCGACAAAAAATCGAGTACGGCGCGTGCAAGGGTGACTCTGGGCGGCACAAATGGACGTTCGGCGACGTGGACAAATGATAAGGGCTCGGAATGATGCGTCGACTATGCAAAGCGATGGATTGGATGTCTGTTAATGCATGAAAACCTCCAACGGGCTGCTGAAGCTCGATACGGGCGCGTGCGAGGCTGTCGGGGCGCTGTCGACGAGGTGCGTACGCGTGGGAACTTGGACTTCGTGGCGGCGCGAGCTCGATTTCTGGCATAACTCTTGATGGGCGGCATTCTGGCAAGGTTCGGGTGTGTGAAGGCGAGTGTAAATAAATGGGATCGAAGGAATATAACCTTGTGTGAGGTGATAAGACGAAGATAAAATGGAAAATCTCAAAGAAATTGAGCGCCGCGGCGCGAGAACAGAAATTTCAAGTCAAAAGTCACGGAAAGGAACTGAACAAATATGTCTGAAGCTAATAAAACGAAGTACAAGACTTATCTAGATCAAAAGTACAATGGAGCGGGGGTTGATAGTCGCAAAACGAGATCTCAAACGATATCTAGTAGCCAAAATTGAATCAGTAAATGCGAAACAAAGGATAAAGTCGAAACAAAGCGTGAAATTCAAAAAAAGAAAAATTCGGGGTGCTGCGGGACGGATATCCTCCTCCCTACTGAAATACTGACTGTCCCCAGTCAGTCGAGGTGCGCGTGAATGGATTCGAGGCAAGCGGCATCAATTCTTTGCGGGCTATAGCGGGCGCGGCTTCGAGTGCGGAACAATGTTTGCTCAGTGCGGTGGCGAATTCTTGACCCGTATCGACACGCGTCTTCGATTTCGAGGTGTCAGGTACATCGTCGAGGCTAATATTTGTGCGGGATGAGAAACAAAGTTGACGGCATGATGTATACGAAGCTGGAGGTGGCTGGCGAGGTCAATACGGTGCGCGGCGATGCTAACGAGGCTGGAGACGAGATCTGGGTATAAAATTGAGCAGTGATGATGGGGAATGAGGTGTATGAGGCTGGGAATGATGTCTGAGGGTTTAACGAAGTAACTGCGACGAGAGACGAAGGGGAAGATGCTTGGGATGAAAAATCGGCGCGTAATGAAGCAATGGAGGCTCGGAACGAAGTTGGAAATGTTGACATTAAATTTTCGGCATGAAACGAAGTCAAGGCGGCTTGGAACGATGTAAACGATGGCGGGAACGAAAAACTGGAGCTAAATGAGACAAATTCGACAATGCGCGAGAGAAGCGAAGCTGGGGATCGAAAGTCGGCGCTTGACGAAGCTATGGAGCTAAAGAACGAATGAGGCGGCCCCAAGGCCGAAATATAGGCGCAGAGCGACGTGAAGACGATGCGGGACGAGCACAGTGATGTCAAGGACTGTAAACGGGCCGTTAACGATGCCAAGACGACGGAGAAGGCTGTTAACCATGCTGGAGGCAATTTCTGCGGTCCTAACGAAGTGATTGCGGCGCAAACCGAAAAGAATGAAGCTGGAGATCGAAAACAAACGCTAAACGAAGGCAAAGCAATCAAAAATGAAAGACGAAATCCCAAGGACGAAATACGGGCGGTTATCGACGTGAAGATGACGAGGAACGAACTGAGCGATGGCAGGGACTGAGAACGAGCGCTTATTGAGGCTGAAACAATGGGGAATGACGTGTGCGACGAGAAGAGCGAGTGTTTGAGACTCAACGAAGTCAATGCGCCTCTGAGCAATGTAAACGACGACGAGCACGAAAAACGGGTACCAAACGCGAGAATGTCGACGACGGGCGATGGAATCGATGCTGGGGATCGAAACTGGGCGCCTAACAAAATGATGGAGCTAAAGAACAAAAGGGGCGATGCAAAAACCAAAGTATGGGTACAGAACGACGTGAATACGATGTGCGACGTGCTGAGCGATGCCGAAGACCAAAAACGAGTCCTTAACAAAGTGACCAGGCTGATTAATGCGAGTAAGACCAAGAAACAAAAAGTGCGCGCTAGAGTCGAAGTCCTAGATGAAACAGAGGTCGATACCGAGACTGGAGGGTCTGACGCGGTCACTAGTGCTGGCAACGAGCGAAGCGGCGCCGCTTGAGTCGAAATTAGGCCCTGGGGCACTCTAGCGTGGTCAGACACTTCTATAGACGTCTTGATCTCTAATATCGACGTCGAAGACTCGTTCTTGAGGCCGAAGGTCGACGGACAGATGACACTATACGGCGGTGGCGAAGCGACGACGTCCTGAACAAGCTGGAGTTCGTTACTCTTGGCTGTGCACTCTGGAAATGGCAAGGGGACAACCTGAGATGTCTCTGAGCTATCTAAGAACAAGGAGGGCGCTGAAAGTTTGGTGGCGGCATCGATCGTCGATGGAATGTCCTTGTAGTGCGGCGGTGGCGTGAGAACTCGACTTGGTGTCGACGGGCTCTAAGCGCGGCTCAACGAGCGCGGTGTCTTCTCTCGGGCGCTGGGAATTTTCCGACAGATTTCTGAGTGGGGCGTGGTCAGATGCGCCTCTCTGAATGTCTCCTCTGCGATCTGAGTGGCTAGCGGGGTCGTAAGCATGCGCGCGCACTATGTCGACGGATGTATTGGACTGGAGACCGCATGCGAGCGTGCGTGGGCGTCGATCGAGGATAAGAACAGCGGGGCGAGCTTCGCGAGGTGTGAGGGGCATCTGTGGACTATTCACTGTCCCAATGTACGTGTCTATGGCGCTAGCGGGCTCCTGCGTCGATGAAACGAAGCTATCTTTGACCAGAAGAAGCGCAGGGTCAATAGGCTGCTCTGGACTAAATTTGACGAGGCGTGAGCGAGGCGGGACATAAGATGAGCTATCAGCGTGGTAAAACGAAGGCCTGGACATAATATTCTGAGCTTGGAGAGGCGTCGCGGTAGCGTTACGAAGCGAAGCGCTGGCGTGCGATTTGGATACTACAGTAGGCGCTGGCGTGACTGATGCGTGCGCGGACTCGCTTGTGCTCGATATGGCTGGGCGTGGGGAACTATTTAGCTCGTAGTCAGTCGCAATAGGTCTCGGGGCATCGTAACGAGGTGATATCTCCGGAGTACGTTGGAATTTTGACTCAGCGGGCAGCTGGGACTTCCTGGCGGCGTTCTGAAGCGTGTGCAGTTCGTCTTCAAGCTCCTTGAGGCGTCTATCGAGCTGGCGGCGTCGTTCCGAGAGACTAGGTGCTCTTGAATGTTGTGTAAACGATGCACTGGCTGGCGGCGGCACGATACGAAATTTCGGTGAAGCGGGGCGCGCTGGAGCGGTGTTGACTGCGCTGAACAAAAAGTCGGGTTTGGCGCGATGCTGGGGCTGGCAGAAGCAAAACTGGATGATGGAGGCGACTGGGGACTGGTCGTAGGACGGTTCTGCTGCTCGACTAAGTTGCTGATTGTCCCTGCAAGTGATCCTGCAAAGGATTCACCAAACTTCTCGAAAATCTCGACAATGTCATCCGTTTTGGGTGCGGTGCTGGCCTGAGTCGATGCAGGAGCTAAAGACGGTGCTGGGAGGCTATTAACGAGGCTCTGGGATGACGAAGCAATGGGAAAAATGGCGGGCGCGGTGAGCGACGAGTGCGCGGGACCTCGGAGCGCGAGCGAATGAGCGTGGGAGGTAAGAATCCATGCGGCGGCATCGTGAATATCTTCGACTGAGCTGAGAGCATGCGGGTTGAGTGTCGGATGCTTGATCTGAAGCTGTACGAAGACCTGGGCATAAAACGAAGGCTGGAAGCCTCGAATATAGCTGCGTCGCATGTCAGTTTCGCTGGCGAGGTTGCTTCGAAGAAGACTGGCTGAAATGGTGCGGAATTGGCGCGTGTACTCTGCGAGATCATCCAATGTGCTGATACCGAGACGCTGGCGGCTACCGATGAGAATATCGAGGTCGGTAAAGGTGTAATGAATGGTCGCATCAGGATAGAGGCGGAGAACGGCGTTCTTGAAGTCTGCGAAGGTCTTTGAGGGGTCGGAAAATTCAGGAAAGGCAGTCCAAAGGTAATAGATGTGAGAATTGAGGTAATAGACTGTGTATCTCTTCTTTTCGAGGTCAGTGAGCGCGGGGCGGGCGTGAAAAAGAAGTTCGAGGTCGTCGAAGTAGCGTGGGAGTTCGCGGATCTGCTCCTTCGTCGAGTCGTCGAAGGTCGGCGCACCTGGTTCTCCTCGAAGCGGCATCGGACGTGGTATGATGGACATATTGGGGATGCTGAGGAGGTCGAAAAATCGAGTAACGGGGTCAAAGTGAGGTCGAAGCGGCGAGGCGAAGGCGTGGACAAGAGTGTATCGGATAACAAAGACGGCAAGTATAAAATTGGCAACGACGGAAGGAAGGCTCACAACAGTTTGGAACCCCTCGCAGTGGGCTCCAGAAATGATGTGCCAAGTGTCGTAGATACAGTGAATGCGTGAATAAATCACACAAATAAAATCTACGACAAAGAGGGGCGTGAAGGTTGCGAGGACGAGGTTCCGGAAGGCGTTCCTCCCAAGGTCTGTCACCTATAGGCTAGAACGACGACTGAAGAACTAAATTCTACGACCTGCGGCTAAGATCCGAGGTGCAGACGACGAGATGGCGGCGAAATACGCTGGCGGAAAGCGTGAGAAAAAGCGAAAACGAGATGAAACGGCGGCGGCGAGACACGAAAACGAGATACGAGGGCGAAGTTCTGAGGTCTAAACGATGGGGTGGGACTGAGGTGCGAAACCTATCCATTGATCAAAGACTACAGTACAAGTTTATAATCTAAAGCGCTCATAGTGCATGCTACCGGACAGAAATAATAAAGGAGAACTGAAAAGAAACCAGACTGAGGCAAGAATGAACAAGAAAGGTCTGGAGGAGGTGGAGAACTAGCAAATCCTTGGAGAAATGAACAAAATTGGGAAGGAAAAGGAGCGATAACAAGTGCTGTCGGTCAGCCAGAGCAGGAATTACTAAAAATAGCCGTAGACGCGCGGCGCCTAAGTCCCAGAAAAGCCGAGTGGCTGTGAGCGGCTCGTTCTCGAGTTTTCTCGCCAATGTCGATCGCTGGCTCGTTAGTCAGACAAATTCTGTCCCCTTGCTACCAAATATCTCGTCGTCAGGAGGCCGGGGCTACACAGCGGGTGCTCTGGAAGGACTAGCGGGCACTGGGTAGAGTCTAGCGGGGTCACGTGGTGTCGTCGCGGTGCACGTAAATCGAAAAACGGAGGGTAGGGAGATGCAGTGCGCATCACCGTGCATTTTTGTTGAGTGATAACTTACAGTATAATGCGGCATACCGGGGGTTTGCAGCCGCCGAGTTCCCATTACAGCAAAAATAAAACATCGAAAGGACAAAATCTGTTGTATAAAAGCCCTAGTACCAAAATTTCAATACACCTCAGTGAAATGATGTCCCTCGCCAAAATTCCACTCTCGATCTTATTCTCTTGGGCGTTCAAGACATGCTTGACGCCTCCACAACCACCCGTTGCCAAGTCTGAGCTCATTGTAAAGGGAGGGCTCAACCAGACCTGGCAAAGACCTGGTACTTTTACAACGTACTAGCGGTATGGGCGCCGGTAATATTCCGCGTCTTTTCTGAGCGCTACGAGGCACACTGTTAATCTTTTGCACCTACACAGCTTCTGCAATTCCTGGCCTCACTGGCAGAGATGGCCATGATACTCGCGCATCATAACTCTGATTCCCCAGTCGCGAAATGGATATTGGCCACGCTGACATTCAACGGTGGGAACACAGCTAACTTGCGATTGACGCCAGTCAATTTCTTGGGAGGCATGATGATGATCACTGGTACCCTGCTGCGGGTCCTTACGTTTCGTTACCTCGGCAAGTTCTTTCGGTTCGAAGCCAGCATCCAGAAAGACCACCAGCTCGTCACAGGAGGACCATATTCCATAGTCCGTCACCCAAGCTACACAGGTCTCATTATCGCGAATCCAGGATGGTTCTTATGGCACCTGGGCGCAGGGTCATGGATACGGGAATCGGGGTTGTGGAACACGGCAATTGGAAAGCTGGTGGTGCTTTCGTTTGGGAGCTTTATCTTGTTGGGCACACTCTACGTCACGCTCAGAAGAATGACGGCGGAAGATAAAGCCCTTCGGAACACATTTGGAGCGCAGTGGGAGGAGTGGGCGAGTCGAGTGAGGTACATGGTGGTGCCAGGGATATATTAGCCAGGTCCTCGAAGCGTGGCAGGGTGTCAACGAAGGTCGACAATCTAGCAGCTGGGTATGATAGGTGATAGGATTACAGGATGACGTTGGAGTAGAATACCACCTATATTAAATATGGTTAAATAGACAGTCCCTTCATCATGTTCTTATGCTGATAATCCAAGATGACAGGAATGAAATCGAAAAGCCCAAAGTCTGGCCAGTACGTGGAGGAAAATTGCAGTTGCGTGTTTTCAGAGCACTTAAATGACTCCCCATTAGACCAACTACAAGATTATTGAGCTGGCAGCGAGACCCACCTGCCATAGCATATAATCACTCAGTCGCTTGACTCCACTTGTTCGTATTAGGATATCCAGAGGCGGACTGCCACCGAGAGTAATTTGTAGCTGAGAGTCGATGTCCTTTTCCGTGATGTACCTGGAGAGATGTCAGAGCAATCAATAAAGACAAGGATCGACGCACGAGGTCTCGTATTCTTGCGTGAGTGAAACCTCAACAGAGGATTTTATCGCAGTCGTCATTTCATCTCGAGATGCGTATGGCATGCATAAGTTTAAAATCGCGCTAAGGGGGGTTTTATTAGATTCAAAAGCTCTTGAAGAAAACGACAGATGTGTACCGTTTGTTATGACGCGTCATATTCTCCGCCTTCCGCACCGCTGCCTGCACAGACTCGGGTAGCATTGTTGTATGACCGACAACGTTGAGGCGCACACCGTACTCATCTAGTAGGTCACTATCGATATCATAAGGATCTAAGCCAAGGATTACAATCCCAAAAATGAACTCACCCATGTTCACAAAGCTCCACGAGCTTCTCCTCAGCCAATTTCATCAATGCCGCGACCTCCTCTTCCGACCGCTTGAAATTCTCTATAGCGAAAGCGTATGCTGATACACACTTGATGTTGAGCTGGAGACAAATTTCCAGCATCTACAAGACGGAAATCGTTCAATACCAGAGCATTTCTATTCAAACCATATGTATGAACGACTTACGCGTCTCAAAGCGACGAACCCCTCACTGTGACCCTGTTGAATTGCTTGATGCCTCATCCGAGCGTACCGCCTATTCCCATCCATAACAAAGGCGACATGTTTTGGAATTGGGCCAGCGGCGAGCACTTTGAGTAGGAAATTGCGAGCAGTGGTGGTGAGCTGATCCTGCAGACATACTAGGCCACGTCGCAGAAACATCACCGCAGAAAGAAGGGAAAGATGCGTGGGAAATCAATCAAAGTGCTCGTCATAACCCGCTCCGGGGCGGACCGCTTTTGAGGACACCCTTAAATGGGACATGGGCGAGTGCCAACCAAATTTTAGGCGAATGGTAGGCTGCAAGCCTGCAGGGAAAACTTACGTTCGTGGGATAAGTAGAAATACATGCAGCATGCGGAATTCTAATAGTACACAACTGGATCACAACCACGAGGAACCCTCTTCATCTGCCTTCGCCCATTCTTCCAAAATTATCACTCGCGTATCTTCCTTTCTTGGCGTCAAACTATACAAAAATGGTGCAGGCCGTACCACCAGTCCGCCTTGGAAATTATCCAAAGGAGGGAGTACATCAACACTGTTCTTATCCTTGACAGGAGAGGTAGTGAACGCCCACAGTACCCTGCGACAGAAGGGCTCAGATATCATGTAAATTTGTGCTAGAATAATTGTAGGTCTGACCTAGATATCATTATGAACAGCGAGTTTTGGGCGACATGCATGCCCGGACAAATGCGACGTCCGAAGCCGAAGTAGAAGTTAGAGTGGGGACCTTCCTCGAGGTATCGTTCCGGGATAAATTGATCAGGGTGAGGAAATTCCTAATAAATCGAGAGCATGTAAGCTTTTGGCAAGAGGAAATTGTCAATGGACGGTGCATATTTTACCTCTGGGTCCAAACTCATGGAACTAATCATGTAAGATAAGCCCCTCCGAAAATTTGACCTAAAGGACATGGACATACTAGAGATTCGCGACAACCGTAGAGTCTTTTGGGAGGTACATGGACTCGTAGGTATCATCGGCAATGAGGTTATGGGGCACAGCCAAGGGAGCAATTGGACGCCATCTGCAATAGAAAACGTGGTTGGCTCACGCGGACTACATTGAGAAAATATGTATCGCACCTCATGGCTTCCTTAATGATTGCTTGAATATATGGCAATGAATCCGCATCCTCGAAGTCAGGCATTCGGCTAGAACCTAAGACAGAATCGAGCTCTGCCTGTGCTTTTCGCATGATGTGTGGATAATGAAGCATAGCCACTAGGAGATTATTAGTAGCTCAGTTCAATAATTCAGACTCGCAAAATATGAGGAACTTACCGAAGAACACATCGATCACAGATATAGTCTAAAGTTAAAAAATGAGAACTTAATTGTTGTTAAAAATCAATACCAGCACTTACTGTAGTCACTCCGGCGGTAAAAGGCGCCGAGCAAGCATACGCCGTTTCCAAGTCGCTCAAACCAAAGTCAGCCTGTTTCTCGAGTCCGCGCTTGGCAATTGACGGTTTGGCGACTCCTCGTTTTATTTGTTCACGTACGTCCTCCATGAGTGAGGTGAACAGCTCAGTATCGCTTTTACGATGAGCCTCTGGATCCCATCGAAACCATTGGAGGAAGCGCTGGAAAAGGAAAAAGGGTTTAGCACGACAAGAGCCTGTCGATGTTTTACTCTAGGTTCCTACCGGGAGTTTCAACAGGATGGGCCACTGGATCAATTGAATCAGCATCCATGAAAGAGCCTTGTGATTGATAAATATAACTCACAGACTCGACGATATATTTGCCTTGAGTGCTGAAATGATTATATCTCAACCGAACCAATGACCAGAGAGGAAAAACCTTTACAGACCTATACCTGCACACCAAAATGCCCGGAAATACTCAGTGTGCCATCAAATCCATACAGTTGAGCACTTACTTAACATAACCTATCAACATATATCAGTACTGATGGATAGAGACGAAAATCACTGAATGGCGTGCGTACATTCATCTACTTTTGAATTCGCAACCACAAGGGGATCATCCAAAGTGCGAATTCGTCGTCCATAACCAATACAGAATGCGATAGACACGGCAAATCTGGAAACTCAATTGTTAGAATAAGCTACGTTGCATGATATAACGGAGCACACCGTGAAAAATGAGAGCGGTACCCCATTTGTACGGGTTCGTTAATGAGATCATGAAGGAGGATTTTTGACTCGATGGATTGAAGAGATTTGTAATTCTGGGAGGCTTCGATACTCATTCCGGCGTGCATCAACTGTGAAAGTTTAAATGTTTAACGTGTTTTCTTACAGAATGAGGGAGGACTCTGCTCACCGATCTCCAATTTCTCCAGCGTGTGCCATATGGCATCCCTAAGCCCCTCATTCCTCCTGAAAGAATTTCGCCACTGTAACCCCGGACTCAGACCCGAGTAATCTGTAAAGAAGATCTGCGTACGCCATAATGTTTCGAGGCCTGCTTGAGTAGATTCGCCCTCTTTTCTCGAGGAGGTCCGTTGCTGCCTTGATCGTCCCCAAGACTGTTTTGTTAATTCAGCGACACAGTTCCAGTGAGATTGAACAGAAAACATACCGATAACCACAGTCTTTCCTTGAAAGGTCGACACGACAGGTCCTATTTCATTGTAGAGTATATGATTGATTTTATTTGATATCAAAGATGTATCATCGACGACATACCGTATCGATGATGCAAGTCATCGAAGCGCTGCCAGAGTGGCTTGGTAGACCCCACGCCCTGTGAGCCTAGCGTGCTCAATAGTTTACGAGATGGGCCTGGCGGTAAATTTGCATAATTATTGCGTGAGAGGTGAGCTAGCAGAAAGAAGACGATGGTCGCGAATAGAGTTCCTGCAAAGATTATGGTGTCCATTTTCACGACAGTTGTATCATGGGCTTTCGTAGAGGTTGAGGTGTAACAACAGACGTTCAAGTTGATGAGGCGGGGAAGAGTCAAGCACTACACTACACGGAAAATAGAGCTAAGTCTTCGTCTTGAGTGTGTTTATATGAACCAGAGTAAGAGGAATAACAGACTCGAGTTGAAACCTCAGGCTGGCCGCTGGCAGTGATTCGCTGTTTTCCACATGCGACATGTGACTGCGCCGTATGTGCTATTTTTACGCGCTTCTGGCGCAATTTATCTCCGCCGGCGCAACTTCATTTCAACGAAGGCGTGGATAGATCAAGCGCCCAAATGATTCTAACTCAATTGCGAATCAAGACAAGCGCGTCACTAGTACTTGCCGTCCTCCGGGGTCAAGCTTTCCAGATTTTGAGATGCATTTTGAATTTGACCAACTACAGTACTTGGTTGAGTGGGCCGTGGCTGCGCCCGGCGTTACGAGGCCTGTCTTTTTGAATGCTTTGTGATTTTCTTCATGGGTACAAATTATGTGTAATGCATATTTTTGTGTGAAAAATCCACTAGGAAAGTGTTGTTTCCGACAACAGAAACCTTGCTTGGAGGAAAGAAGAGACTATTATTTCCTAGATCAGTGGTGTGTACAGTAGGCCCCTGCGATGATCGATATCTGACTTGGTCATGCGCTTTCTGCTCGCCATCCACTCGCCTTTCAGATCATCGCTTTTTCCCGTAGGCGCGGCTCCAACCCTCTCTCGCACTCTTCGCCCAAGTCAACATGTCTGCACCCTCTAATTCTCGCTTCTATGGGAGTTTCAACATGTGAGTGTCTGACCAGGAGGGTGTTGTCAAGTTTCATAGGCATACACATGCACAGGCAAGAACGAGTCGAAGTCATAAGTTATAACTTGTAGCGCCTCCAAGTTGGCGGCATCGCGTTGAGCTGACCAACTCGTTGAAGTGAACTTGAAAGGTTTTTACATTTTTAGAATGAATCAATTAATTTTCATCGATACAATAATAATTGAGCGAGATGTATTTACGAGCTGAGCAACTTGAAGCTGCAACACGCATCATGCGCATGCGCACGCATTCTGAATCACATACTATACAGTGGTATACACGCTCCTACTAAGCACGGCGAGATACCTACACCCGTGCTCAATTAGATATACCTGGATCACCAAATAAGACGCCTGTCTCTCATTCCAATTCACGTTAATTGCACTGCTCAGTGCTGCTGCACTACCGCGCTCAGAGGAATGGGGACTACTCACGGCGAAGCTGATGACTCCTAATTTGATGACAAATCATGTGCTGCTAATAAGATCATAAGTGACAAATTATTTCTTGCTAATAAGTGAGATCAAATTCAAATGTTACCCAAGATCTACTCTAATGGTAATGCTAAAATAATTTCTGCTGACTACGTTACATAAAAACTCAGGTGACTACATACGAATATGCGGCCCCTCATCAGCTCAGGTGAAAATTATAGCCAACGTGAAGGAAAAGGTGAAAGTGAAGAGTATCAAGAAAATGTAAGGCTAAAGGAAGGGTAGGAAGATCTAACCGGACGGACTTTTCTTAGTCTATACTTCGCAAATACTTCGAAACACGTCGCGGACCGGATTTTGGGATTTCGATGTCCGCGATTACTGATATTTATTTCAGATCTCGTTGAGATCGCAGCAGTTTGACAGGAACGGCCAAGGTTTATCGCAAATTTCCGTGAACTCCAAGGGTAGTTCTACAACTTACATATAGTACTATTGTGGTACTTTATCGGCGAGTTCATTTCTTGCCTCTATTCGCGAAACTCACTGCAATAAACTCTTCTTAGAATTTGTTCAGAGCCCTCGCAAAACTAGTCTGGAAATGTTAAAGATCAAGGGGACGTCCAGGAAATCGCCATGGAAAGTCGTTCACTTTTACCGATCTTTCCAAACTGAGAAGCTTATGTTGCAGAGCTCGATTTGATGCAACTGTCCTGTCAATTTGAACTATATTAGCCAACGCGTTACATACGGTGGCGTGTATTCCTAAGACCGTGAAGGTTATTATTTGGCTGGACCGCCCAAGATGGGAACGCACCTAGGCATGCTTATCAGGCTTGACCGATTCAACCGCTCCTACTATCGTAAAGATATCCCTGCCTCAGCCCCGCTGCATTCTTTCTGATCCCCCACATCGATTGGACGTCACAATGCAGAACCTTCCTACGGATCTCATTCGTCCAATATTCCAACAAATCCGCGACCGGGGAACGCTCCTCTCGCTCTGCTTGTCGAGCAAATTTCTCCGACCCGAAGCGCAAAGGATCCTTTATCGCTCGCCCTTGGGCGTCATGCCACCTCCCACCCAGCACATACGCTTCCTCACATCCGTCCTGAACCACCCTCGATTAGCGCTCTTGGTCAAAGTCTATCACGTCATGCTTATCTCAGGAAGCGACAAGGCTGCGTTCTGGCGACTCCTTCCACCTGTTCTATCTATAATGACCAACCTGAAGGTGTTTTCGATCTCAGCTTTGGGTGAAGACCTGAAGCTACTCCAGATGGACCGACTCGTTTTTCAGTTGGAGGTGTTAAGCTGGATTCAAATCGATGGAGGCGATCCCCAACCATTCTCCCGATGGCTCGACACTCAGCAGGCATTAAAGGAGTTGAGGTGGATTTGCAGGAGTCCAATCACGGTTTCCCCCGCGGCATGTCCCAACCTGATTGGTCTGGAGGGCAATTTTCGTGTCATAAATGCCCTCCTTCCAAATCGCCCCGTCAAACGGCTCTACTGGATCTACGACGCCATGTTTGAAGCATGCCATTTGGCGCCTTTTCTCACAGACCTGCGTTCCGATCTAGGTTTCGAATCGTTGACATTCGAGAGACCTACAAGCACCATTGACTATCGCTTGTTGGTTGATCGCTTACCTTCTCTGACTTCATTAGAATTTATCGGAGATGGTAAAGAGGTACGTTCAATTTTCAGTTAGCCAGTAGGATGGCATCGCCAAGACTGACGTTTGTGACATCTATAGTTCATTGACGATATCCCAGTTCCTTCGGGTCTAAAGGTCCTGATATTATCAATTCAGAAGGGATACGGAACGCAAACCTCCTTCCCCATGACTGAGCAATCTGCACTCGTTGGAAGGCTGTTCATCCAGTCGCCGAATCTCGTTCGCGTGGATGTCGCTGCGCAGTTAATCGGGAGTACCGTTTTCTACACACGCTGGGAATATGGGACTCGGAGGGGCCTGGTCTCTTCCCGGGATGTTCTACAAGGACGCAGGATGGTAATAGATGAATATTAGATCAATTATCATCTGTCTGAAGTACCGGTATATACGTATCTAATTCATTTTACTTCCCTCTTTTGTTGCGAAACTGATTTTTTCTTCTGATCCGGTGTATTTTAAGCTACCTTTCTCTTGAGAGATCTTCAATACTACTTGCAGCGCCCAATGGCGTGGATTTGTCAATTGATGAATGTAATTGTTTCAATAACCCCAAGCTTGTGTCAGCGGCCATGACAAACCGTGCCACTGACGTTTAGCAGGTGGCATCGAAGTAATTATCTCATTCTCCAACTTCAAGGCTGCACTCTTGGGAAATAGCAGGGCTCCGGGTTTCTGCGTCACTCAAATCACTTCCTCTTACACATCCCACATCAATTTCTCACTCCGCTCTTCGAATTAGAATGCCCCGTTTGTTCGCACCGAAAGTCAAACGAGGAAGACAATGGGCTTGTGCGTCGCACCCTTACGGAACACACTCAAGTACATCACAGTCAGGTAGTAGCGAGCAATGATACACGACCTTGAAGTTGCCCAAAATATGCTAAATTATGTCCACCCCATCACCTCAATCTCTCACATATCGCTGAACAACGTCTAACAACATCCTCGTCCACTTCGGATCGTCAAAAATAACTGCATGATCCAACCGCGGGTTGAACAGCACCTCCAGCACCCCGGGTCTTCTGTCGGAGCTGCCGTACTCAGTCGGGCTCTCCTGCTCATCTGCGACCGCGACCAGTGACAAATCGTCCCCTTCTCCCCCTCCCCCCGCCCTGCCAACCCAGCGGTCCTTCCACTCAGGCTCACGAGTGATATACTCCCTAATAGCTTCCGCTGGTACAACTTGATCCATCCCCCCAAGCACAACGGCGAGGTTTCTGGGGGCATCCTGAGTCTTTCCCTTAACGCCAGCCACGAATTCGACTAGATCCTCTCGCCACAGCCCTCCTTCTGCCCAGAAAAAAGAGCGAAAGAGAGTGCGCGCGACGTCCGCATCGCGACTGGCAAAATACCACAGCTGCCACGCGGCCGCTGATGAGTACCAGCACGAAGGACTTTGCACGGGTTCCTTAGGGGAACCTTCAGCGGTGGAGGAAGATGATGATGAAGTGAGAGTAGTCTTTGGGTCAACAACAGCAGATACCTGAGGTGGGGGAACGGTTGACGGGTGACGGTAGAGGAAGTTATACGCCACTGCAGGATTGGACAGAAGGATGGGGATCGGGTCGACGAGAATGAGGTGAGCAACCTTTGCGGCGAAAGATTTCAAGGCGATAGACTGAGCTGTAACGCTGGTGGTAATGGGGTCAAGACAGGATTCCACGCATGCCCGAATGATCCAGCCTGCGATGAAGGTGCCGTATGAGTGGGATATCATCACGACGCGGTCCCAGCCCACGCTGATGGCGTCCGAGTGATCTGGGTCGTCGAGGAGCGGGCTGTGATCATCAGGAATGTTATGTGGCTCTTTGCGTTCTTGATCCCGCAGCGACTCAAGAATTACGTTGAGAGATGCGAGCATTTCCTCCCTAGGCGGCACTGAGCGAGGAGTCATATGCATGCAGATGGACATCATCTCCGGTAGGACAATCCCAACATCAGAATCAGCGCCCGAGATAATAGAACGGAAGAAAGGGATGTACGGATAGAGTCCAATCTGGTGAAAAGAACAACATGAGTGGGGAACGACTGATGTTGCGAAAGACCTACTCCGATTCCATGTAGAAACACAATGGGAAGCTTTGAGTTCGAGGTATGAGGCCGATACCAGTACGGAGTGACAACTCCCGGCGGCGCCGACCGAGATAGAAGGAAGAGAATGGGTCTAGGGGGGAATGCGCGTCTCCATGGTGGTTCTACGGGGGTATAATGTTTGAAACCGAGGAACAATAAAGATATAGAAGTAAAAGAATCGACGAGAGCAACTATCTAGAAGGCGTTGGCTGCTCAACACACATCGAAATTAAAATATATTTGTACCCACCATGTACCAGATTAGCGGTCGATGCGACATCGCGACCGGGTCTAGGGTGATCCTCATACTGCGTAATTCGTCCTTATGCGAGCACCCTTCTTCGAGGGATTGATTGTGATACTTCTCTATCTCCCGAATGTACCCTTCGAGCTCCTCCTCGTACTCGCTCAAGTCAATTCCGTCACGCGTAGAAGAGAATAGCGCCCACAGCAGCCAGTCAATGACGTCGTCCTTTCGAGGTGGAGCATGTGATGGGAGGAACCAGCCTCTAGGATAGAGGAAATCGGGTGACGTTAGAGTCTTCTCCGCAGCCATGCATCTTTTGAAAACGAGTTGGCGTTGCTCGAACGTAAGTGGCGAAGCTCTGTGTCTTGGTGGCTAAAACTGTCGTAAGGCTCAGAACATAATGAATATAAAGCATCCACTCACCGACTGCAGCCGCAATTTCCGAGGAAGATATACAAGGAGATAGAATGCTGCTTCCGCTGCAGCAACGAACACGACCGGGAGATAAATCCATTCTTGCCATATCGCACAACATGCCAAGTATCCGATGCTCGTTGGAGCGACTGCGCGTAGGGCTCCGATTCCTATTCGAATACCGATATAGTCCGGTAGAGTATTTCCAATCATGAAGGAGGTTCTGGAGAGGTGCAACTGGCATGTCAGTATTGGATAATTCTATTCTGGAACCCGGTTTCTCAAAATATGAGGTGTACGGCCATCATTCCGATTTCAATACCCGCTCTCGACTGAATTCATGATGGAGTAGGCGCGTCGAGCGTGTGTTGCAAGGCCAAGGAGTATTAAAGCTCAAGATGGTAAACGATAGTCCCTATTCTGTTTTTAGAGGCTGTCCGTTTACCTCAGGTCATGCTAGACTCTTTCGCGGCCCAACTGAAGACGCTACTGCCCATCCACACTGCTCCCCGCTCAGCGCGACACTGTCCTTTGCCTTAAACTTACCAAAAATCTTTGGCCATATCTTGCGCTCGTTGAAACTGTCTCACATGAGAATTTTTTGAGGCATACGGCGCCATACGAGCTACATGAGAGTAACATCTTCAACTACATCACTCCGGCAGACCACACGGCATGAGATGCGGCAGAGGCGGCATCTTCTTTGTAAATAATATGTACAAATACTAGTTTGCGGGGTTTCTCGTTAAAGTCGTAGAAACCCTGGGTTCCTAGTAGAAAGGGGGTTCCAGAATAGAATAATCCGTCAGTATTGGGGCTGACGATGGAAAAGAGTGCGGAAAAGAGTGCGAAAAAGCTGTGCAATAGAGGTACACCATATTTGGAACATAACTCCCATGTTGCGATCAAAACCTTTCAGAAGTACGGTTCCGGAGAGCAAATGACGAACGAAGAAATTGAATTAAGCGTCATACTCACACTTATGAGAAAGACAGCCCTGTGCAGAGAAAGACGGGGCAAGGAATACGTCACCGCAGAAAGAAAACAGGAGCAGCGGTTGTCTAATTAAAGTTCAAACTTTGGTCGAGTTCGAGTTTAAAAATTGATGACGCATGCAAAGGGTTTAATAGAGTTTGTAGTATCTCGTTACTATTCGATCCGTCACGGGACTACTTTACGTCCTCGTACTGCCCAATTTGTGCATGTCCGTTCGAGCTGCTCGCAAGCTGGTTCACTGCATTGATGGCCAGTTTTGCGACCAACTTTTTTCTGCTAATTATAACATGTGAACTGAAAGCTATTTAGTCAGTATTCAGCAGTGTAAAATTATGTACACCCATTCCTTATACCTACTTTTAAAAATTCTCTAATTATGTATGAAATTCTGTACCGGTTTCAAGTGGGTGGGATCCAGACGAGAACATGCACAGATTTCAGCCTAAATTTTGGGCACAAAAACCCTAAGGAAGAATAGATCAATGAGGACAATGATATTGTGAGGCGAGCAAGTGGTGTACACACGGAAACAGTGCACTTTACCACATATGGATGGGCGCCTAACAAAGATGCAATGGAATTAATCACATAAGAACACATCAATATGCACTGCGTCATTAGAATGGATTCCAAGGAGTTGAGATAAAGAGGTCATTGAAAGAATTCAAAATAGGATTCAGATAGATCAATGCAGCGCCAAAATCACAGACTTGCAACGGAACACTGCACGGAGCCTCGGAGGGGTAGCACTGACAAAGAAATTACCAAAAAACTGCATAGACAAACACATCTTGAACATATTGCCTAGGTGGAATCAATGTTGAAGAAAAGAATGAGCCCTAGGGCGGATGAAATAATGGCCCATTGCGGAGAATTAGTGTGCACAGCGAGAGGTGCAGGAGACGGTGCACGGAAATTGGGTAGCCACTCAGATAGATAATAAAAACTATAAATTCTGCACCATATACAATGGAAATTCCCTAGGAGAACAGAAACCCTTCTCTCACAGTTCGTCTCAGTATCAGAAACTTGCCCAGTTTTGTCGCTAAGTTCTCATTCCGTGCATTTGAGGTCGCAAGTCGAAATTAAATTCCAATTATAGTAATTAATCTTCGTACATCGGTTCCGACTTTGACGCCCTTCAGTGACCACGCCAATCGCTGTGTGCATATCTCCTTCCTCTTACAATATCCTCAAAAATGTCACGCCGACCGAGCTTGTAAGTTGTGGCAGCTGCATGCAATCCAGATGTGCATTGTATTTTAAATCAATACTTCCAATCAATATCTTTTTTTAATGAATTTTTACTTATTATGGGGCTTGACGCCTTCCTGAATTTACTAACCAACGCGGCTGCTCAACAAACGGTTTTGCATTGATGAGAAGGCGCGACGACGCTCGCGGCTCTCTGCGGCATTAGCTGAATTGGTTCGGCCGCGTAACCGGTCAAGCCACGTGCTCTCGGGCCGGCTCGATCGAATAGTAACGAGATACTGGACACTGGGTTTAATAGAACGCTGTAGTATGTGCACCTCAGGAGTTATTCGTGGCGTGGAGGAAAGAGAGAATTGAGAGAGGAGGCTCGTTGTAGCTTCTTTTGATCTTATCATATTTGTCTATACTTAGTTACTTGTATTTACCAGCCTCCAATGCATGCCGTTGCTTGCCGCATCTTCTGCTCACCCACCGTTTGCCCACCGTGGCGTTCCTTGCTGACTAGCGCTGACTCCTGAATTCAAGATTCAACATCTCACCTTCTTGGTTGCGGGAAGGCATGGCTTGAGGGCAAAATTTGGGACCTTTGTTGACTTAGTCAATGTTGCGTTCAATGATTATTTGACCGCCTACGGTTGGTCCAACGGTCGTTCAACAGCAGCACTCTTTCTCGTTCACCGCTTCTCTCTTGAAGACATAATTTTGGCGCAAAGGCGCATTCAAGAACCACCTTGGAATCATTCCGCTTACCAATGGACCATCCGCGCTCATCATCATCAATATGGCGTTATCAATACTTCAGAAAAGGGCTGGGAACAGTATATCGCTTTGTTCCCAACTGCCATGGCGAAGGAGGCGGTATTCATCACAGAGACTCCTAAGAGTCGGAAACTCTTTCATAGGGTCTTGGCACTGGTTTTGTGCTCCGTCGTCGCGCAGACCATCTTTCTCAAGTTCTCTCACGGCAACTTAACCACAAACGTCTTCAATTTCAAAGCTCAGCGCGCCGAAGCAGTCTCCAAATGTGCAAACATCCATGTACCTGCAGGCCCACCGCCGTCGTTCAAGACCGTCTCGCACCGTCACTGGGAGCGATCGTTGGGGCCAGGAACACCGCCAACCTGTTGACAAACGCGAAGATATGGACTGGGGCAAGGAGCGGCACTGAGGTTGTCTATGGGGACATCCTGCTCGACAAGGGTGTTATCATTGCGGTCGGATACATACCACCAAGTCTGATCAAGTGCGCGAAGCCAACGGAGAACTGAGAGTTCAAGACATCGGTGGAAAGTGGGTCACACCGGGTCTAGTAGATTTGCATTCGCACATTGGGGTATACAGCTCTCCTGCTCTCTCTGGTACGTGTCTCGCTGCTTCTTACAGCCTTACATACTCATAATGCACAGGCGCTTCGGACGGAAACTCGAGGAAGAATCCAATTCTGCCGTGGCTTCGCAGCATTGATGGCCTGAACACGCACGACGCGTCGTACGAGCTCGCAATGGCAGGCGGCGTCACGACCGCTCAAATTCTCCCTGGAAGCGCGAATAACATAGGTGGTCAATCCTTCGTGATCAAGCTACGCCCTACAGCAGAACGATCTGCAACGTCCAAGGTCATTGAGCCTCCACTTACGCTCACGCATTCCCCAAATGGAACGGAATATGTTCGATGGAGGCATATGAAGCACGCATGTGGTGAGTTTTGATACAGTTCCTTTTCTACTGCGCTTGACTTTCATCGCAGGAGAAAACCCTGACAGGCTGTATGGCCAAACGCGTATGGACGGCCAATGGAACTTCCGCAACGCCTACAATGAGGCGCGCAAGATTCGCGATGCACAAGACGCGTTTTGTGCCAAAGTCGAAGCAGGGGCATGGGACGTGCTGGAAGCGGAGGGTGCAGCCGAATTCCCTGAAGACCTTCAATGGGAATCGCTCGTGGACGTCTTGAGAGGACGCGTCAAGGTATGTGGTTCTTTCTACGAATTAGCGTTGTTGTTGACTCCTTTGTAGCTGTCGGTGCACTGTTACGAGGTTTGTGTTAGGTCGTTGGCTCACTCCTCGTGTAGGCCGTCGTGTCCGCCTTATGCTATTTGCTTTTGGCTCTCTTTGGTGCGTATTTCTGACTCATTTCTGACTGAATCCTTACGAAAACTGACCTTTTTCACCCCGAAAGTTGCCTAAATGGGACTAAATTCTCTGAAATGAGCGTAGTCCCTACATCCCAACACCTTTCCAGTTTCATGCGAGCAGAGGTTAGCCCTCCCCGAAGGGCAAGGCCAACCGGGTGCGGCGCAACGGCACCACACCCACAAGTCTATTTACTGACTACAACAGATCCTGCGAGGGTGGCGTGTCAGCATCACGGCGTATCAACCAAGGTGAGTGCACGTACCGTTTTCGACATTCACAGGGAGGGATGAAATCTAAGGTAAGTTGTAATTAGTATCTCCCATGTATGTAGACAGTGAATAAATAACTTACAAGTGCACAAAACGTCCCTAGTAAAGTGTGACTTTGGCAAGTTGTCAGCATCTCGATTCTCGAAGTCTCGAAATCAAGGTAATAACTCACATTTTGTGCGCAATGACACTGGGCACCTAAATCCAATGTGGGTTCGAAACAGTGAAGTGATCGCCGTGACAGCGTAAAGTGCGCGGAAAGTTTAATTCATCAAGGGCGAGGAGTCGACGCTGGTGGGAGACCGTGGGACAGTGAGGGAGATGCGCGGAAATCGACGCGTAGGAGTAGGTGGGACGTCAAGACATCCACCATCCGGTCTGGAGTTGATTGTGTCGTGTCCTCGCGACAGCAGCGGTGTGGGAGTGCTCGCGGGAACTCCAAAAATCGAACTGAGAGAGACAAAGGCGACGGGGACCGTGGGACAGCGAGGAAACCAAGGTGTCGTCGACATAGGCGGGACATGACGTCGTATGAGCCGCGTACAGGGGCGGTCGGTCGCGGGAACTCAAAAAATCGAATTTCCAAGTCTACCTCGTTTGAGAGGCATGGGGCGTGTGTGTGAAGTCAAAAAAACCTCGGGACAAGGTCACGGCGTCCAGTTTGCATGATGGGAAGCAGGTGGGAATGTCAAAGGTGACGGGGACTCGAAATCTCAAATTTTACTCCCCTAGATGCATTGGAGGAGTGGGGAGCAGATGGGATGGCCAAATATCGAATTTTAAATGTTGCACAGCATGGGGGACATCCAAACGTCGAGTGGTGGAGGCGGGGTGATGTGGATGGGCATAGGACAACGACTCTCGACCACTACAACATGGAAACAACACGCCGAAGGGTGAGGGGAAGCGCGGGACATCGAAATATTAAATCTCGACTTCCTGGGAAGCTGCGGCACGTATCCAGCAGCAAAACTCCGACTGGGTAGGGCCTCGGAGTGCATAACGAACACCGCAACATAGCCTCGGCTGCGGGAAGCCCAAATATCGAATTTTGGGCGCACAAAGGTGATGGGGATACAGGACACCGTGAGTAGCGAGGAAACAGATGGCTGATAGGTGTGGCAAGATGTCAGCGGCGGTGGGACATCCAAATTCAAAATTTCGGCGTGAACAGCGTGGGACATGGGCTCCAAGCCTCCAAGGGGATGCGCGAGCTGTAAATGGCTCATACAGATGCTAGAAGATAATAATATAATCAGACAGGTTATAATAAGTGAGTTGACAATACATACCAAGCATCTAGGACATTGTGGATAGCTATGAACAAGGATAGGTGATGACGGGACGTCCAAATTCAAGATTTCGGCATGCAGCGTGGGTTCCAAGCACCGCGCAAGGTCTCAACAACCGATACATATACTAAGAATATGGTTAGACATGCTATAATGAATGAGATGAGGACACTTACTGTGTGAAAGCACGTCAATGGGCAGCCGGCCACGGGCGCTTAAACACTGCGCAACAACAGACAACCTAATGAAACGTGTGGTGAGCTATGAGACAAATAGTATATGAGAAGCATGTCACTTACAATGAAGTTAGGTCGTTGTAGACAATGTGGAGGGCCGAGTGCGAGTGGAAAATGGCATTACGACGGGGAAGAGGGGAATGTGTTTCCCTCAAAATGTCTTCCCTTTTTATACTGTGTCGGCGGAATAGGAACCGGTTTCCTCCCTTCCGCAATCAGCGACACACATCATGACAATCTCCGCAGATTCAAACCCTCGTTACCAGCGAGTTCCATTAGAAAGTATTATATTAGCAGTGATGCAGGGATGCTCCATCACCGACTGTAACTCTCCATTCCCCGCTCGAATCTCTCTGTTCCTGCCGTTCTCCTCCCTCCTCCTAGACCTAAATTTTGTTGCAATATAATATCCAAGTATCTACTTCTAGCTAAATTCAATTCAGCTTTGTCTTCTGCCATTCTGTGCGCGCAATAGCGCTCTCTCCAAAAATAGTAATCATTGACTTACAGGGAAGTCGAATAAACGCACTCAACGTAACACATATTCGCATGCGATTCTTCGGATTCTTCGCCGCTTCAACATGTCTTCCAAACATTCTGTACATTACTGTATTTTGTCGTCGCTCCCCTCCCCTCTTCCTTGTACTTCTTCACTCCTTTGTGTTCAAAGTCATTTTAATTCTAGTTAGATATTCAGTCTGTAGATAATAGAATAAAGTACACTCAAGGGGATATGAATCACTACCAATGTCAATATCAGACTTGATACTAATCGACCCGTTGGCCTGGATGAAGCAAGCGGCACACAGCATGACATCAATCTTCGCCTCCATCCCCGAAGCGTATCTGCGGTGCGGTCGAACCATCCCAAATTCGTACACGTAAGCGGAAGTGTTGTCATTTACGAAATCCCATAATACTGGTCGCATGCGAACATGTCCAATTGTCAACGCACCTCGCCCACCTTCTATCAGAAAAGCAACGGGGATACAACATGCACCCCAGCTCCAGAACGGGGGTCAGATTTCAGATGGTCAATGTGCCGCATTAGATCGGGTTGAAGCATTGCAAGAATACTTCTTCAATTCTGTGCTCGAAATAATTACAACTCGAATAATTGCTGTAGAACAATCATCTCCTATATAAAATATGGAGTCTTTCAGCCCAGATTCGACCCTAAGCAGAGCAGCCGTTGAAGCGACTCAAAGATATTTTGTTCTCCAACCAACATTCCGCATATCAGACGCTTCCGGTATGTCTTGTTTGCTTTCGTACACTGCGACATTACATTAAACAAGGACCCTGTAAGGAACACCATTCGTGCACACTCGGTGCAACACATCAACAATAGAATTCCAAAGAGAATGTTCACGATTTCTTTCTCCGCAGGATCCTACGCAAATGTGTAGCGTCTATTCTACATAGTACAAGTCTCACTGAACCTTACAGGAGATCGCGCTTTGAGAATAACAGTAGTTTTTAAATTGAGTTTGAGGTACCGAGCGCTACAGGTTGAAGCGCTGCGAACGTGGCACGGCTACGCCACTAATTTTAGAACGCGAGTGTGGCGCAGTGCAATGCGCACCGCCGAATTCAGATTATTGGCGCAATACGCACGGCAATGGTGAGTCATAGCATATTACAGTACTGTATACGTGAGAGGAATAGGCAGAAGCCGAAGCGGATCGGTCCAGCATCAGCGGACAGAATCTCACCGCTTACCGCTCCATGCCGCCATCCTCCTCACCCGAATCATTGTTGGAAACGCAAAAACAGTGCGCATTCTCTCGCAGGATCGCTTACAACACGCATATAAATAGAAATATATTATGTCCGGGCTTAGCGCGTCAGGTCGCTGAGCGCGCCAAGGCACACGGACTTGGGAAGACATAATCAAGCAATGGCGCCGCTCAGCGAATTCCTCCTCCTAATCTCAATGATCTTCCCCGCCATTTTAAGAGCATATAGACAGATATACTATGTAATGTTCACCGAAATCTCAAGGTACGGGAGCTTCATTTTGTAGCGCTGCGAACGTATCACGGTATGCCACTAATTTTGATTGTGATTGTGGCATAGCGCGCTCTCAAGTTCGCGCCGTATGCATAGATCACACGCACAGCTGGGACACATATTATGTATATTACATATTGAATAAGCTACGAGTTCAGTTTCATGACGAGGAAAAGTCATGGAAGCAAGGAATTGAAGCGACGCTCGCACCTGTCCTCCTCACCCGAATCGCCCTTTTGAACAAAGAAAACGTACGTATTTTTTCCACATCAGAATCATGAAGTACATATCTATTTATAGTAGATGACTACTTCCGGGAATAACGTGTCAGGAATCTGAGTGTAACAAGGTACGCAGATTGGGGAAGATTGAATGGAGTGATTGCGCCGTACAGCGAATTCCTCCACTAATTCCTAATTATATGGCCTGAATACCTGCAGGCATGTAGGTAGTTACATAGAGTACACGTCCTGAAAATTTGAGATTGATAGAAAAGACATTGCGAGCGGGGCACAGTGTGCCACCGCTCATGCACTTGATTTCTTCCTAACATTCTCGCTCTTGCTCCCTCAGTGTTAACGCAGTGAACTTATATAAGCAGACATTAAATGCGTACACTACATGCTGCACTACCTAGGTATATAGTTTGATGGGGAGGTAAAGACATACGAGTAAGATATTGAAATGACAACCGGCCCCCTTCCTCCTCCCCCGAATCGTCATTTGCAACGCAGAAAACGCACGTATTCTCGTATCAGAATCGCGTAATACGTACCTATTAATAGTAGTCGACTACCTCCGGGCCCAACGCATCAGAATTCTGAGTGTAACAAGGCACGAAGATGCAGGAAGATTGAATGGAGCGCAATTGCACCGTACATCGAATTTCTCCCCTATTTTCTAATTATACTCCTTGAATTTGTGCAGACATGTAGATACATGTATATACTAAGTGCCCTACAATTTATAAAATGATAGGTGAAGCACTGCGAGCGGGGCGTGGTATGCCACCACTCGGGTGCGTCACGTCTTCCTAACATTCGCGCTCTCGATTCTTCAGCGTTAGCGCAATAAACATATATAAACAGGTACTAGGATACGTGTAGTACACACTACACTACCTAGGTACATGAATTTACAGGGAGGTAAAGATATGCGAGTGAGATATCCAAATCCCAACCGCCCCCCTTCCTCCTCCCCCGAAACGCCGTTTGCAACGCAGAAAACACCCTTGTTTCTATCCCAGGGCCGTTGATAGAGCATCAGTCTATATATATACTACCTCCGAGTCTAGGCAACAGCCCATTCCAACACGACAATTAGGCGCATTGCATTCCGAAGATGCAATGGAGTGCATGCGCCGTAACGTCGTTTCCTATTCAAATCTCAATTACACTGCTCCAAAACGTGTATACGTCTATGCCTACATACCACCTACCCACTCCAAAAAGATTGGAACGCCCAAGTGAAGGGGTAGTTCGAAACACGAAATTCATGCCATGCTCGCCTCCTCACCCGCATCACATCGCAACACTTCAACGGGGACCTGGAATAAAACTACGTAAGATGGATATAGCACACATGGTAAGAATTACCTCGGCTGCGTTGCTAGCAAACATCCTGCGCTAGAATATTCCCCCAAAGTGAAGAACGACGGTTGGTGCGTATTCTCCGTAGACAGTTGTGTTATTCCGAATTCTGGGGCGATTGCGTGTCGTTCCGGAGAGCAGGGTCATGTATACATGTACTCAATAGTCTAGATTCAAGAATGTGTACTATAGATCTGGGGTCGGTGGGGCGACTGCGTCCCAGAGAACTTTGAATATCGAGCATTTGAAGTCAGATAGCAGGCGATTTCATTGAAAATGCATGAAATTGACCTCATTCACGAAAATCTCAATATCTTTCTTCGAGGGTGAGATGGATAGGGTAGATGAATAAAGGTCAAGTAAAGCTATTGACAATGTTTACGGGGAGATAATAGTAAATACGGATGCAGGCGCGGACGAACGAGCGGGCGGATATGATTATGATCCAGATTCGCTTAACGGATACTACACGCCCTGGAACTGTTTTCCTCCGAAACGGGCTAATTTCTATTCATATCTACGTACGTACAGGGCTACCGAGATGCTATAAAGACCCGTCGTATTCGTCGTCAACATCCTCATTCCCATTCCTTCCCTCCTTCCCTCCTCTCCTCCTCTCTTGCCCTCCTCCTCTCTTCGGCATCCTCGCCTCATCCTCCTCGCCTCGCCTCACCGCTTGCATCGTCAACAGGCGCCTCTAATCGCAGTAAGTGACGCCCTCGTCGTGCAGAGACCCGCTCGCTGACCCGCTGCATCCCAGCGCATTCCTGCCTCCAGCACACACACTCTCGTTTTTCGACGTCGGTAAGCCTCGTTCGTTGTCGTCTCCATCGTTCTAGCACGGCCTAACCACCCCACTTCGCAGGCAGCATCCAACGTTTGAGAAAAGGTGAGCACCAACCTTCCTCATTCCCGCCCATCCGCTCACCGTGCACCGTCTTCTAGCCGTCTTCATGTCGTGTTCGTATGCGTCCTGCTGCGCGCTGCACATGGTGAGTCCATGCCTCTTCGTTGGCGTTGTGCCGTACTGAAACTGCTTGAGCAGCGAGGACAGCGCCGTCGATTCGGGGGTCGGTCTCGATGTGTCATTGAATCTGCGAGGCGGGCGGCAGCGGCGGCGTCGAGAGGACGAGGTGGATCGGGTCGCAATGATGAGGTTCTTGGCGAGGTGAGTGTTTTGCGTACTCGCATAGTGCCCCTTTGACCGGCCTCGTAGCCACGGCGCAGAGGCGCAGACGCTGAAGTTGAGGTGAGTTTACTTGATTAACGACGTCGTAGATGAACTGACTTGCCTCGTCTCGTTGCAATGACGATGTTAGGGAGCCCTTCACATCGACGACGGCGTCGGAGACGTCTTGGCCATCGTTATACACATGATCATCGACGAGGACGGCTGCGCATACGAGACACCCCGGCGCCGCCTTGGGGTGTGTTTCTACGAAAGGTAAGCAGTATTCCCCTTTGAAACGTCGACCAGACACTTTCCTGCAGCGCGAGACCTTGACAGTGCACACGCCAAGTCGAAACGGCTAAACGGCGACTGGGTTGTGAGGACGTGAGGCCGTCTCTGTGCACAAAGTGAGTACGAGCACGCTGTAGAACGTTGAAGTACTGCTTACCTGTGCCTCGAGGAAGTTGTTTACAGCCGCGGCGTGCATCTGTGCGCATAGTAAGTGCTATTTCATTTGAGAAACGTTGACAGGATACTGACCTTTCCCGCTTCTCTGTCAGCGCCTCGTTTCCCTATAACTCCGCTACACGCCCGACGAGTGCTTGCACGCTGCATGTTGAAATGGCGGTGCCACGTCACTCCCACAGACGATGCACACAGGCATGTCGCCCACGATCAGCTTGAGTTGCTGCTCCTCGAGGTCGACGAGAGGCGTTGAGGAGAGGGGGAGCATTTTGGGCGACTAGACGAATGAATAAAGGTGAGTACGTTTATTGCTTGATAACGAAATATTGACTTGCCGAGTCGCACTGCACAAAGACGGCACACGGCCGTCCATGAGACAAGAGGGCTCTGCACGAAGGAGAGGTGAGTGACACGTCGTCGTAAACGTGTGCATTGACTTACTAATGGACGTGCTTCTCTAGCACGCGCTCTAGTTCCCAGACGACGTCGTCGGCGTCGCGGGCTCGCCGTCTATGCTGCTGGATCTCGATTGTCGTCTTCATCGTCGATCTCGAAGAGGGTGCTGCTGACAACGAACAGTGAGTAGTTTCATTGACTTTGTTGGCTGTTACTTGCCTATTTCGTTGCAGGATCTCGTGGTCGTTGATTGCAAACGAGATGGGGCGCCGTCGAGGGGATGGACGTTGAGCGAGGGCAGGGCTGTAGACGGAGCGGACAAGGGAAGGGAGGCAGAGCAGGGCTGTAGATGGAGCGGATAAGGGAAGGGGAGGGAGGGATAAGGGCGGGTGTGCTTGAGAAAGGGCGCTGCATGCCATCTGTGAGCGCTTCCTTGTGAAGGAGGGGTCGTCTTCAGCAGGAGGGAGGTTGTGGGAGCGCAGAGGCGCAAGGACAGGGAGCGACTGAGGCCTGCACGGTGCGAGCAAAACAAGCGCCGGCGAGGCATGTTGGTCGTGGCTTAAGGGCAAAATTTGGGACCTAGACATAATTTTGGCGCAAAGGCGCATTCATTCCGCTTACCAATGGAACCATCTGCACCATCCCGGATCGTGTCCGCGCTCATCAATATGGCATTATCAATACTCAGAAGAGGGCTGGGAATAGAGCGATATCCTGTTCCCAACTGCCATGGCGAAGGAGGCGGTATTCATCACAGAGACTCCTAAGAGTAGGAAACTCTTTCATAGGGTCTTGGCACTGGTTTTGTGCTCCGTCGTCGCGCAGACCATCTTTCTCAAGTTCTCTCACGGCAACTTAACCACAAACGTCTTCAATTTCAAAGCTCAGCGCGCCGAAGCAGTCTCCAAATGTGCAAACATCCATGTTCCTGCAGGCCCACCGCCGTCGTTCAAGACTTCCTCTCGCACCGTCACTGGGAGCGATCGTTGGGTGCCAGGAACTCCGCCAACCCTGTTGACGAACGCGAAGATATGGACTGGGGCAAGGAGCGGCACTGAGGTTGTCTATGGGGACATCCTGCTCGACAAGGGTGTTATCATTGCGGTCGGATACATACCACCAAGTCTGATCAAGAGCGCGAAAGCCAACGGAGAACTGAGAGTTCAAGACATCGGTGGAAAGTGGGTCACACCGGGTCTAGTAGATTTGCATTCGCACATTGGGGTATACAGCTCTCCTGCTCTTTCTGGTACGTGTCTCGCTGATTCTTACAGCCTTACATATTCATAATGCACAGGTGCTTCGGACGGAAACTCGAGGAAGAATCCAATTCTGCCGTGGCTTCGCAGCATTGATGGCCTGAACACGCACGACGCATCGTACGAGCTCGCAATGGCAGGCGGCGTCACGACCGCTCAAATTCTCCCTGGAAGCGCGAATAACATAGGTGGTCAATCCTTCGTGATCAAGCTACGCGCTACCGCGGAAAGATCTGCAACGTCCAAGGTCATTGAGCCTCCACTTACGCTCACGCATTCCCCAAATGGAACGGAATATGTTCGATGGAGGCATATGAAGCACGCATGTGGTGAGTTTTGATACAGTTCCTTTTCTACTGCGCTTGACTTTCATCGCAGGAGAAAACCCTGACAGGCTGTATGGCCAAACGCGTATGGACGGCCAATGGAATTTCCGCAACGCCTACAATGAGGCGCGCAAGATTCGCGATGCACAAGACGCGTTTTGTGCCAAAGTCGAAGCAGGGGCATGGGACGTGCTGGAAGCGGAGGGTGCAGCCGAATTCCCTGAAGACCTTCAATGGGAATCGCTCGTGGACGTCTTGAGAGGACGTGTCAAGGTATGTGGTTCTTTCGACGAATTAGCGTTATTGTTGACTTCTTTGTAGCTGTCGGTGCACTGTTACGAGGTTTGTGTTAGGTCAAATTTTCTATATGTTGTCTCACTCCTCGTGTAGGCCGTCGATCTCGACGGTATTGTCCGCCTCACGAATGAATTCAAGTTCCCAGTTGCGTCGTTCCATCACGCAGGGGAGACCTATCTCGTTCCAGATCTACTGAAGAAAGCATGGGTGCGGTTTCTCATTGAATCTCAAGTTGCGACATTCTTAACTCATTTTTTCGCCTATAGGGTGGCGCACCGTCTATTGCTCTATTCGCGAGCAACTTCAAGAAGAAACGCGAAGCGTACCGTAGCTCTGAATTTGCTCCTCGTGTACTCGCGGAGCACGGTATCCCAGTGGTGATGAAGGTACTTAATCCTTCATTTGTTCATTTCGTTCTGTTGCTCAACTGTGTCTCTCTTGGTAGTCAGACCACCCTGTTGTCAACAGCCGATATCTCCTCTTCGAAGCGCAGCAAGCGCACTACTATGGGCTCAACCCTGCTTTGGCTCTCGCTTCGGTGACTTCGGTGCCAGCCAAGGCGGCTGGACTTGCGCATCGCATAGGCACATCGAGGAGGGTATGTGTAATTATGTATCTTTTTCTATGGTAATTCTGACCCTTGATGTTTCTCTTAATAGGATACGACGCTGGTGCGGTCTTTTGCAATTTCTGCTGAAACTCGTGTCCTCAAAGCCTCTTTATAGACATCGTTGTCTGGGATTCACACCCATTAGCTCTCGGCTCAACCCCCGTTCAAGTCTATGTGGATGGCATCGCCCAGCTTACAAACCCCTTCCCCCTCGTGAAGCCGGCTGCGTTCCAAGTCCTCCCTGTGACCCCCAACTTCGACAAGGAGAAGAACGATACCGTGAAATGGGAGGGCGTCCCCCCACTGACTTGCCGAAAGGTCGTTGGGAGGGTCAAAGTCACCGGAGTCAAGAGTCTAGTTGGCTTCGATGAGGTGAACACTGAATACGCCTTGGAGACAGTCTTCGACGACGGCGAAGGCGATACGTCAACGTCCTACCCCGATGGGCGAACTGTTGTCGTTGAGGATGGGAAGATTGTTTGCATCCAGCGGATAGCTGATGACTGTTTCTGGCCTGGCCGGCGCAGAGGCGCGGTTTGACGAAGTGATCGACCTGCGTGGAGGTGCAATTGGACCTGGTTTGACTACATATGGCTCGCCTATCGGACTTGTTGAGATACGTGGTGAGCCCTCGACGAACGATGGGCCAGTTTTTGACCCTTTCGTCAACGGAGATGCGCCGGCGCTGATCACTCAGGCTGGGATTATCAGAGCGGTAGATGGGCTTGCATTCGAGGGAAGAAATGCTTTGTACGTTGTCGTTGCCTCTTTATTTTGTCATCCACCACTGAAATCAAACCCTTCGATAGACTTGCATATCGCGCCGGAGTGACAACTGCCGTAACTGCTCCAAGTGGTGGGTTCTTACAAGGAATCTCAACGGTATTCCGAGTCGGCGCGCCTCACGCCCTCGCTCAGGGCGCGATCATCCAGAGAGAAACTGCCGTACATATATCAGTAAGTATGGCTTCGAAGGTTAGCGTAAGCACGCAAATCGCCGCATTACGCACACTCCTCTTCCGGGATGACGATGAAGATTACCTTCGTGAAGGAGCGACAGCGTGGGCGAAAGTCCGTGAGGCGAGTCAACTCTAGTCCTTCTCCTGGAAAGAGATTCTAACGTGATTGTATAACGTGTAGGGATCAGCGACACTCGTCGTATCAGTCGAAAACGCGGATATTATGACAACGCTCTTGAACTTGAAGGCGGAATACGAAAATGAGACCGGAAGCACTCTCCGACTTACATTTTCAGGAGCGTCGGAGGCCCATCTGCTAGCAGATCAAATCGCAGCTGCAGGCACCAACGTCATCTTGACCCTATCCAGGCCTTACCCTGCTACTTGGGAGCAGAGGAGGATGTGAGTTTCATCTGCCTACTTGCTGCTGGCTCATTATGTTGATGTTGTCCCTTTTTTCTAGTCTCCCTGGACCGCCTCTTACGAAGGAAAGTGCGCTCGTTAAGCTGTCCAAAGCCGGTGTCAATGTGGCCCTTGGAGTCACGGATGAATCGAGTGCCAGAAATACACGATTCGAACTTGCTTGGGTGGGCATCTACTTCTGTCTACAGACCGCCATTCTTGTGTCTGATATGTAAATAACTTCTTACAGGCTGCGCTGGAGTCAAACGGCACCATCAGCAAATCCGAAACCCTAGCTTTGGCAACTACGAACTTACACAAAGCTTTGGGGGTTCTTCGTCCCGTTTTCTCGATCCCTGATTTAGTCCTCTACCAAGACGGCGGAGTGTTGGATCTCAGGAGCAAGCCTATCGGTGTGATTGCAGCGGAAGCTGGATTTGTTGAAATCTTTTGAAGGACGGTGATTTTTCGTACAATGTATCAGTTTATCTTATTTGACTCCCAGTTTGAGTTGTATATGAACAATCTCACATTTTTCTACTTTCGCAGACACACCCTATGGTAGTCATCTGATTTTGTGAAGGCCGAAGACGATAGCAGGCTGCAGCAAGCTCCATACTACTCCAGGGGCGTTGAGATCAGAATGACCTTACTTTGCACATCCTGTTATGGTCACCGTGGTATCACAGATCCTAGAACGAAAGTAGTCCGCTTGCCATTAATTCCGATGTCACGATTCTATCCTACGAAGTAACATGTCTGTGGGTGATCTATACTCGTAGAGAATACTGCTGTGACCTGTTCCGACCATAAACCATTCATCCATTGTTTGTGAGCATCTCTACTGTGTTAGATCTCTGTTTAAATTTATTATGAGACCTGGCTTGGTGACCCTTTCTCTGTGCCAGTGTTTACTTTTCATTTTCGAGTTGGCCGACGGTAAATCTGGTGAATATTAAACAGCGTCTATTGTCTACAACTCAAAGCCGTTAAAATGTGAGGCCTCGAGGCATGCCAGTGGTCATTGATGCATCAGATAATTCCTATCGCAACGTTGACTGCAATCCCTGTCGACATATGGAAGTGCTACTCTTTGGACCAACTTTGTCCGACCGCCACCGTACTCGAAGCCAATGACATCGCTTCGTGGAGGTCCGTTAAATGTGGCAATAGTAAGCATCTAAGCTGGCTACTACGGGGAAGGACATTGATCAATTCTAGTGGAGAAATGCACCCATCAGTGATTTACCAGTTATTCAACGCCAAATAAGCGCCCAAATCAAACCCTAACCCTATTTACTTTCTTTGAGGAGTGAAAGGGCGTCCTCAGAGGAGGTAATATCACATATCCGTGTGGCACGATGGTATTTATGAGTGGACCTTTACATGCCACCGGAAACAACAATGCTTTTTGCGAAATGAATAACGAAGCGGCAGTGGGGAAGCCACAACTGCCACCCGCCACTACAGTCTAACAAAGGAAGGATATCGCGTACGGCATATATGCCAAAAGAAATATAACAAGCATCAATTTAAACCGACTGTTTTCCACATCTCCAACCCCGTCGCCAACTCGTTCGATCTGTCCCGCTGGCAGCGCTACCGCATACGTCATGCAAGGCAACGCATTGGCTACGTTATATAGTGTCGCGTGTGCATACGCGCTGCTAGACTTAGCCAAATATCCGTGGGTTAACCTATGCCACTCGAACACAGGTAGTGAAACGGACGATTCAACATTGATGGGTTCGACAGACGGCAGAGGTTTGGATACTAGCCAGAGGTGGTGGACAGTTCGGAGTGCGCGTCGGAAGACTTCACTAACGGGACGGACAGTGAGACAACCTGGTCGTATTGCAGCGAGTGTGACTGCGATAAAACAGGCGACACCATGGACGACGAGGCAAGTCAAGACGACGCAACGAAAAACGATGAATCCCTCGTCCTGGAATAGGCTCCTTGACTTATCAACTCGGCACGCATCGTCTTCGGTTATGAGCCTCCTCAGCTAGTCTCCATTTTTTGTTTGTTTGCAGATATCCCGATCGTCCCAGTAGTACGGCGGCCATATTCAACACGCAGCAGGACTCTGTGTTGCATACTGTGGTACCTAATACACTACGGGCTCATTAATATTCAAGTAGCGCAGCGAGCCTTTTGATTGGATGTACATACCGAGAGGTGACACAAATAATATTGTTGAACACGGATCTTGCTTCTCCATTAACAATCGCTCTCCTCTCCATCCTCTTCCTCCTCCTGACGTGCACCACGGCGCTTCCGTTTGCCTGCCGCACCCTTTGTATTCGCTTTGGAGGCCTTTGCCTTCGTCCCTTTCCCGTTCTTCTCCGCGCCCGTCACCGCAGACTTGATCTGGATCTTATGATCATCAAAGTCGAGCTCCGGGCCCTTAGCTTCTGTCTTCGACACAGGAGCCCCAGGATGATGACCGGAAACAAGTTGCAAGATCTCAATTTCCTTGCCCCAGACCTCCATCGGCTGCTCGAAGTTGGGCGTCTCTAGGATGAGGGGAATTCCCTGCGTGCGGGGGTCTGTCAATATGTGGTGGAATGCGGGGAGGCCTAGATATCCTCTGACAAGTAGGAAAGTCGATCGGTTTTGTGAGAAGGAGCGAGCGAGCGAGTGTACTCACAGGCCTATGTTTTCATGTCGGTCTTTCTTTGAATTGTATTGGGTCTTCGAGTCATTGAGATGCATCCCCCGAAGGTATTTCAGTCCGACCGTTTCATCGAACGCTTTCACTGCAAACAATTCCTGTCAGTTATCTGCGCTTTACGACTTCATGAAAGTGAGGAAATATTCACTTGTGTCGCTAGAAGTAAAAAGTCTAGTCAGAGTGCTGCGATAAGAATCAATCCGGGAAGAAGACATACTCCCAACCGGGTTTTGTTCGAACATCATAACCCTAGAGTAGAGTAAGAGTAAGAAAATTTACCGGGGACCGTAGAGAATATAAACCTACAGCAGCGAACGCATGACCTGCTCAAATTGTCAGGTGAACCTTTCGTAGAAAATGAGATATGAACTTACAAGTGTCGATGCACACCCCCACTCTGGTCTTATCTTCAACTTGTTCAATAATTCCTGCTAGATGAGAGAACTCCGACCCGATAATGTTACCTGTGCCTGCCTTAAATGTTCAGATATCAATAACTGCATGGATGGGTGAAGAAATGGGGTACCATATTCTCTAGGACAGCGGTGACACCTTGCGTTTCCTTATGCGCTCGGTTTATGCACTCGGCAATGAGGGCGAGAGATTCCTCGGTAGTTGCTTGGCCCACAGTCGATCCCGGACTGTAGAAGCATTAAGACAATATTTACGACGAGGAAACAGGTATAAACGCACTGAAAGTTGTATAACTCCAACCCTAGTGCCTGACAGCGTTTGAGGTCGTCCACAAAGCAAGTGTAGGATTTTTCTCGTTTCTCTCTATGCAGTGCAAGCGAGCGTAGTTTCAGCAGCATATCATATGGAAAACGGGATTGAAACCGTGGATGCTGGCACTCACAAGTCTGGATTGCCCAAATTAATCAGATAACTCCCGTGTGGCAACACCATTTTGCTCGTGTATTGGTACTCTTTCATCCTCTTCTTGAATTCCGCGATTGATGATTCAGTCAAAGGTGGTGAGGTCCATTTCCTTTGCGATTTCAGGAAAAGTGCGAATGCGTTGGCACTGGAGGACGCATTGATAAATATCAAACACATCTGGAACAGAATAATGACGAACCCGATGGAAGCTGCGTTTATGACAGAATTCTCCACCCTTGGCTGCAGAAACGTGCGCTCCGACAAGCCATGGCTCTCGACGCGTTCGAGAAATGTTGACGTGTCTATCTCCAATGCTTTCGCCTTCCCTTTCCGTTGCCTGAAGCCTTTGCTTGTTTGCTGGGAACACCGTCATCATCAAGTACAGTATGTGCAGTAGCATCTATGCTCTGATATCAACAATCTAATTTGGAATGAGTTACTCGTTCACAGGATCTCTTACCTGATTCTGTTGCCACAGCCCACGAAGGACTTGTCACGGATGCATAATTTCGTCTCGTTTTCTTCAACGGAGGTTCGTCTGTTTGGGTCGCGCGTGTCCCACGTCTTGTTGTAGGCATTAGAGCAGACACGAGATATATTTCCGAAGATAGCGCTACGACACGACAAGAAAATCGGCAGGATGTCCTCAACATAGAAAGGAGGAAGGACGATTTGCAGATTTGGTTCAGATGACAGTGGCCGAGTGCCGGAGCTAAGACGGAGTGGGCGGGCCGGATATGGTCTATAATTAAACACGCCCTCGAACTTGGAAGAGCTGATTGCTTCGAGTGGTTGTCGTCGTCTCTTCAGCAAGTGAGTCCGATTATGCTAGTGTTAAATCTATCGACAAGAGCTTACCATACTTCTATTAATACCCTGGCAAATACGACCTGCCTAACCATAAAAATTGCCGCTGAAAGAACGGCCCAATGCCTTTCTAAATTTAATACTGTGGAGAGAGACTTACTCCTACACAAATTTGGCCTGAGCAGCCCTTGTGCCAGGGGTATAGAAGATCTGCCTCTTTTCTGCTTTCAGATATTACCAGCTCCTCGGGTATCTGTACTCAGTATACAAGATTCAGTTTGGGCCGACGGAATATTGCACCTCGAGCACCTTTTCTTTGGTTATTACAATATGTGTCAAGACTAATGGTCCATCCAACGAATGGTCCTTAAAATCACTGACATTTATCGAATTTATATCAGCTCTAAGTCTCTATGGCCGGGCTCTCAGATCCCTTCCTCTTTCTCTCCAGTTTTTATTAGCACCCATAATGAAAGGCCCATCCAGAACGCAGTGATGACAGATCCCCCTGTAGATTTTAGTTGCCTTGTGAGCTCAAGACCACAATAAAAGGAAGAATAGATCGCGCTTTCATCGGAAGTTAAACTTGAAGCACCCCAACCTCCAGAGAACGCAAATACCTTGGAGGGAA
Organism: Pholiota adiposa; assembly: GCA_009935795.1. Taxonomy (NCBI): domain Eukaryota; kingdom Fungi; phylum Basidiomycota; class Agaricomycetes; order Agaricales; family Strophariaceae; genus Pholiota; species Pholiota adiposa. The sequence continues at coordinate 136,437 of QEYC01000009.1, forward strand.
GCTATTGACGAGACAAAACCTCCACAGTCTAATGACTTCCCATGGAGCGCGAAAATCATTGTGTTCTACAACTTCAAAGCCTCAATGACATACCTTTCTCGCAATTGATAGACTCATTTCAGGCGTATAATTTGCTCTATATTCTCAAGTTTCCGCTGAATACCCCAGCCACTGCTAGGTGGATATATCTCGCCTCGAACCGTATTCTAATGTCCGAGATATTTTGCGCTAGTGTGTCAGCGTCTTCGGTCAGTCGAGCATATTCCCTCTCCGCTCATCCTATAACTCGGCGTTGTGAGCTCAATATCGGACCTGTTAAGATAACAGCTAGAGCTACCCCGCAGTAGCGTGGCGAATGCCATCCTATTACATAGAACGAGGCAGGGGAACATCCCCGAGGGTCTACAGGCACACCCGTGTCCACAATTTATTATAACCGCCGTTGCTGGCGAACTGTTTGTTCAATAGTTGCTCTGTTATATACTCGAAACACAGAAAAGACCACCTCGCTTAATGTCGAATGTTGCCACCCGGTGACCTCAGTATCCGCGAAGGTGATGAGACCCTGTATTTATTTAAATTGGACCTCTGGTTGTTGCGAAGTATGTCTCGACCCTGCTGCGTCTCGGCGGTTGAAATCAACGCATTCCCAAACCCTCATTCCATCTCATTGTCGTGATGGGAGATCAAACTCAAGACCGCCTACGCGCATCTACGCGCATTCCCAATTAGAGACCAGTCTCCTTTTTAGGCTTGCTAAGTCCTAACCAATCAATGGCCGCCTAGGACTTAGCACGGCTAGTTTGGCCACGTTTTATCTATGCTCGCTTCACGAGAGATGTGATGGGACTACATCCTTACGTATAATAATACAGGAGATAAGGACGCGTACCCGCACGGGCGCGCGGCACGCCCCGTCCACCGAGCCGTTACTTCGTGATAATACACCTTCTGACTAACGATGTACTTGGTCTTGAGCGCCCTCGCTTTATATTCTACATAAGTGCGAAGGATGAGGATTGATACTAGTAAACTTCCAGCCGTACGTAAGTATATTAGGCGATCTCGAGCTTACTTGAAGTGACGAAACATTCCAAGGTCGGGTTAAAAAAATGCTGCGGCGGAAATCTGCACCAAGCAATCGACATCTGCGATCAAGGCAAACTGTTTCGTACAAATCTGATCTACTCGTTTCGATCTTGGAGCACATTTTCGAGGGCCTATCTCCTTATCGAGGACAAACAATTTCCAGGATTTCAGCTGGTGAGCCAATCACACTCATTTATTTTCCTCAATTTCCTCCGCATTTCCATGTCATGAATCTACCTTTGTAGATGCAATATAAGGAAATACGGGTGAGCATTAAGGACGAATGATTTTATTACATGGATGGCGCCGCCGCACGTGGAATCGGCGTCGGTAGCCTGAGCACATCAGTAAAATTACATCCCCTTATGCTTTTCCTTTTGGCGCTTTCGCTTTTGCTTTTCAACGCTTTCACTTTTAGAATGCTTTTCGACCACTTTGACAGCGTCTTTATTATGGCTTTTAGAACTTATATGACTTTCGGAGCTTTTGAATTTAAGGGCCTTCAAAACTTTGTAAAATGTGGCATTTTCAGGTAATTAAATTCCATTGCAATAAGAGGAACCTAATTAGCGCCGTCTTTTCAGGAATTGGATTGTTCGGCATGCATTCGGCACAATGGTCGGACATGACGGATTTGGCCATCATGTCACATGACCTTGTTGAATGTTCGTATTCCGACACTCGCCGTTGAACTTGGGCGTTTTCAACTTGATCTTGAACTCCCACTACCACTTACGCGCTCGGCGCATTCCTCCCAGACCATGATTTGAGTGGGTGATAGCCTCCACCAGACATTCTGTCATTACGTCGCGACTCACACTGTCAACTTCGCAGGCATGTTGCGGCATAAATATGCAGAACTCGTTAGTCAAGGGAGTACGTGTTCACCCCTCTATCCATGCTTACCTTCTGTGTTATTGTTACATCAGACCAGGTGCCGCCTACACTGTCAAGGTAGGTTGTAGGGCAGGCTTAATAGGTGCGTCACACTGACTACCCGCATATTCCTGTGCTAACACTGGCCTTCTCCTCTAGCTCAGCCGCATTGAAGACTCGCTCCGCCCCCATTCCCATCTTGCAGACCGATGTCACCCTTCAACTGTTGTTGGGTATGTACAGGCTCGAGCACTGTTGTGTGCTTTGCCCAGTAACCCACCGGCAAGTGCAACTGCTTGTTGCCCTATTGTCCTTTGCCATATTCCAGCTCACTACTATCACAGATACACGACCGCAGGCACTGGAAGGAGATATGGAGAATGCAGGCTAGCCCCTCCACAGGTGAGCACATACTTCATAATTACCCTATTTACTGGTTACTGCGACTGATGACTTCCCCGATCTAGCAAGTTGCCACGCGCTAAACCCAGTGAGTCTACTCTATGTTCTCTTCAATGTTCATTCGTCTCTGACAATTGTCAACCAGGTATAGAGTAAGCAGTGAACTGAAATTGTCTTTTGTTGTAGGGCGAGGACAAGAGGCGGTGGCAGCAGAGCACAAGTAGCGAATACAAATACTGGCAGGTAAGCTGCATCCAGATAGTAGATACAGCCTTGTGTACAGAGTAGATAGCTCAAAATCCCACCCAATATACTGTTTTTTTAAATCATACTTTTGGCGCATTTGAGGAGCTTTTGGAATACTTTTAGAGCCCCTTTTAAGTCCCTTTGGCTGCTTTTGAAAGTCCGCAGACGCTTTGAAAGCCTAAGGGCTTGGCCTTCAAAGCGTCATCCTCTTTTGAGCTTTTGGATCTTTTACGGCTTTTGAAAGCTGTAAAAGGGGTGAAAAGCGTTTGTGTTATTTTACTGATGCATCGCGATATCAGGTTCAGTGATCATTGTTCGTCTTCTGCACGAAGATATGCACCTGAGATGGAAAGGTGGAAAATACTAAGGATGGACCAAGGATAGACCAGCTTTGAATCCTGGAATGGAACAAGGGAGGTGCAGAAATGCATAGCGAAATGATGCCTGGACCGACTACATATGCATATTAGCATTCAACGTTATTCAAACTTCTTGGTGATCATGAAGCTCCGAGCTGTGTCGCGAAGCTGATTAAGAAAGTTTATGCCTGTAGCATACTTACAGTATTCTCATCCTTTCCGCAGCCTTCGGTGACACTCTAGTCCGAAGTTTGTGGAGAGTAGGCAGCGGGGGGCACTGGTATGTCAGAGTGGCGCAACATTCACAACAAAAGGCAGTACATACAAGAATACGATTGCCAAGCTCCTGACCTGCTTCGGACTGTAACAAAAAAAATTAACTGACTACATAGCACCATTCCCCAAGACGTACATTACAGTGCTTTTCATAACCGTTTGCAGTGCGCGTTTGCGAATTTCATGTTTGTATGTATGTACTGTGACCTTCGGATCACGCCTGCCGAGCCCTGCCGAGTCCTAATGCGGCGATCATGTGTGTGGAAGTTCCTGGAAGTAATCCGCAAGTAATCCGTGGGCCCTTTTCAGGCCAAGGTCTGAAACTAAAATTTGGGGAGAAAGACCCCAAGGGCCAACAGTGACCCATTTGAGTAGATTATGCTCCAGTTGGCGGACAAGAAAGTCACATGCTTGAAATTTGGTCAAAACTTGCGCAAAAACCGGCGTTCCCAATCTGGATTTCCCTTCAGGTGGGACTGCTTTGGACCGTCTTTGCCCCCTGCAATAATTCTCCTGCTCCTCCATGTTCCTCTCCTCCATGGCCCTCACTTTATCATGACTCTCGAGGAATTCAGCGGCTCGGGATCCAGGCCAAATTTCATGCGCTACGATACCGCAATCGGACTCAGTTCGGCAGGTATGATCCGAAGGTCACAGTATACATATACAAACATGAAATTCGCAAACGCGCACTGCAAACGGTTATGAAAAGCACTGTAACATGAATGAAACCGTGTATTGACATGGCAGACCGGCGAAATACACTCCACCGTGACAATAAGCTGGCTGCCTCGCCTCGCGCCGCCGCCGCCGCCGCCATGTAAATCCTGTCAATTAAATGGAAGTCATCCTGCGCATGACCTCAGGAGTCAGTTGGGCTATTTTTCGAATTCACAAAGGACCCCCGAAAATCCCCTTAGACTATGAGGTTGTTTCTGGAAATCGAGGGTCAATATCCGGATTAATTTGGAGCTCACTTCGGCCATTCTCATCCGGATTGTTTCAACAACCTCCAAATTTCGCGATTTTATCCGGATTATAGGCACATAGCTCAAAAATCCTCCAAAATCCTTGAAGAAATCAAATTTTCGCGCCCCAGGCGGCTTGAAGTGTTTGCAGACTTCGATGGGACGAACAAATTTTAGTTGTTTTTCTAATCAATATTTAAAAAAAAATGGTCCGCCTGCCTGTGAGTAGTATGCCAATTGCATTTAATGAGGTGAATGATATTCTAGTAAGTATACAAAGTGTAGTGGCCCAATAGTGATGAGCATCTTCGCAACGTGAAACTGGAGACAAGTTCAGAGTTTTAGGGAGCATTCAAATGTGGAGAGAATTGCAACTACATACCGTATGCATGCCTCTGAATTTTGCGAAATGTTTAGTCGCGCTCGGAGTCGGCATGTCAAGTAATTCCGTATTCCCTCTTCTTCCGACGAATTTTATGTGCAAAGTGAACGAGTTGTCCCAATTCTACGAAATTCCAAGCTTTTGCACTGCAAAAGTGTTCAAAATGAGGTCACGTTGTGGGCATATTCGCGCATCATCCTAGCAAATTTTGCTTATCCGGACTGGCAACAACCTCGCCCAGGGACGGTCGCTATCCGGACTATGTCAACAACATTTTGGACAAAAATTCGCGATTTCTATCCGGATTTGCAACAACCTCAGGTCAAAATTTGGAATTTTTATCCGGACTGGGATTCGACCTCATAGGGGATTTTTGGGGGTCCTATTCACAATCACAGGAAAATCACAAGACACAGATGCTACATAATACAGTTGAACTTCTCATAACCCATACCCCTCCGTGGACCCCCATGGGTATGGGTTATTGGGGGTTATGGGCTAGCTGAGGCACGCTAAAAATAAACCTCAAAACCTGGTGAAATTTATGCATAGCACATAGGTGTATCAAAGGATGGTATTCGCGGAAATGTGAATCAAACAGCAACCAAGTCAATATCTCCTGAAAAAACTTCGCCCAACAAGCGTTAATACTTCTTGAATACTTCTTGAGGTGAATTGTGGTCACATTATATAAGCAAAAAGGGTTCCAAATGGGAAATTATAGGTCAAGTTATTGAATCATAGGTCATGTTTGAGTTGCTGAGCAGAAAATACGAGATATCTGTTTGATTGATGCGCCAAAAATGTATCTCTGGGCTGAAAAATAGCGATTCTAACCCTAATTTAGTGCGAAAAACCTATGGGTTTTTCTGCCAAGGGGGTATGGGGTATGGGTTATCGAAGGATTATGGGTTATGGGTTGCAAATCCCCGCCTACTGAGTTGGTGGATTGATTTTGCTATGGGGTTCAAGAGGTTATGGGTTGTCACAAGTATGGGTTACGAGAAGTTCAACTGTACAATCAATTATCAGCGTTTACCGTCAATATTCGCACGAACTGAAATGGCGTGGCATGTCCTTTCCTTTCGCCTGGCTGCATTAGAATTAGAGGGCGATGACGATGGCGATAGGCCCCGCGAACGAGGATAGTTCTGCGAGTCGTGGTAGGATTTCGACGAAAGGAGGGTTAAGTTCTCTAATGATGTGATAAGCTCGGGCGAGAGCGACTTTGATCTTATTCTCCGGCGTGCCACTAGGGGAAATTGGGCATAGGTCTGTATACTTTTATGGTATACATTAACTACATGCTCAAGTCGTACGTATACCTACGACTTATATTTAGTTCTATGAGCATTTTACTACGAGATCCTTTGTGTAAGCAGTGTCTGGACACGTCTGGCGGCTAATCTCCATGTCATCCAACAACCCCCGGTGTGCGCTTCCGATTCGCCGTGAGCGAATGTACTGTATGCCCACGGACAAATAATTAGAAGAAAATAATATATTTACTCACTGTACCCAGTACGACATCCAGAATTTTTTTTATGGAAGAAATTCCGGAGCCGGGTGCGGAATTCGCCTTCGAAGATGAGGAGCGACGGGAATGAAGTTCCGGCATGTGCAGACGTGGCGAGCGCAGATGGATGGAAAATTATCTGTATCTATTATATCCGTCTTTCTAGGTCCCTTCTCTGTTTCGCGCAGCCTAAGTATCTTAACTATGCTTTATAAATTAGGAATACAGTACCGATACTCTGATGCATCACGGGATATGGAGACACACTGATTCTTGAAGTAAATAATATTGTCAATAATATAAGTGTACTAATATTACTACTATTATGGATCACAAATACGAAGATGTTGCTATTTTATTCGGCCTTGGAAACAGGGGGGTATCGGGTGACCCGCAGAGAGGGTGTGCGGGGAAATGACTCTGCTTCGTTGAAAGAATAATTCTCAGAGGTATACAACGTCGACGCATTGACTGGCAGAGTGTTGTCACTGTATAGGGGGCGTATATATTTACTACCCCCCGTCCGACAAATTCACAGCGTCAAAAGCCAACTATCAACTATAGCCGTGACTCTTTACTATGTGTAGCAAGCATATTTATTAGGTGGAGATTGACACACACCAAGGGGGTTAGCGTAAAAGGTATAAGCATGCGTGCGAGCTAGAATTTGAAAGGGAAAGCCGCTCATGCTGAAGAGAGAGGCGAGAAAATGGGGATACGGCCATGCCACGACAGATATACTTATAGGTTTCTGGGAGAGGGCGGACTGGGCTCCACGGCGAGCGGGGGTGTCGTGTGCTTGTAGAGCGGTACGTTGCCGGCCGGGGTAAGTCTGGGTGGGGCATCGATTAATGAACTTTGGGAAATGTCCAGAGGTACCCAGAATGCGAACGTCCTCGAGGCATAATTCCCCCGCGCATCCGAGTTAATTGAGACCACAGAATCAAGGAAGAGATGAAGAAGCTCGTCCTACAGGCCTTAACTACAGCTCAAACGCAGAATGTGCTGAGATTCCCTCTCTGTGGGTTAGGGCTTCCAAGTCGAGTTGTCCTTGTCCTTGTTCTTCGTTAATTCTCTCGCTCGTTTTTCTACCTTCCCTGTCCCCTTCCGTCCGAGATCTCCATCCCCATCCCACAGATGCATCCCTGTAAGTACCTATAATACGTCCTTACCTACTGAGTATGGCACTACGACATGATACATCACCATCAACGACTCCAGATCCAGAACTTAACTGGCATAGACAGAACGTGAATATAAATAAAAGCAACAGATTTACATACCCGTACGAAGGGAAAATCTTATATCCTGCCGGCAGACCTGCTAACCTGTCTACTTATAAGTATCATCAAGTACATACCACCCCCATCTAATCTATTATCTCGCGGTGTTTGGAATTGCACCCGTGCATGATGCATCCTTACCAAATGCACGACGAAATAGAAAGGAAGGATGAGGGCAGAGGGGAAATCAGTGGGTAACATAATTTATTGGGGAAGGTTAGATTTGGGCAGAGTGACGTTGAGGTGAAATTTGGGAAGTGGGAGCATGAAGAGAGCGCGGAGTGAGGTGAAGTGCAGAGCCACGGCCGCACGGCCGCCGTTGTGGCTGTACGTACGCACGCACGCACGCGCCCCCGCGCACGCTAGGGCTGAACAACATCGCGAATAATGACACGCCCCTAGGTTTATTTCTCATTGACACGGCTATGAGCACGAACGAGGCGCCGCAGCAGCGGGTGTGTTGCTTTCTCAATACCGCAGTCACAGGTTGCTTTTACGCATATTTTAGGGAATTGTTGGGGTTGGTGGGTTTGAACTGTAGAAATTGGGAACGCCAAGAACTTACATTTAGAGAGGTAAAGCTGGCCGTGCATGGCCCCTGTTGGAATGCGCAGCGAGTTGAGAATCTGGAGGCGTATTATCGTCATTCCCCAAAATGAATGGTATCAGATATGCGCTTAGACTTGACTTCATATTACTGACACCCAGCGGGCGTCTCATTTTAGATAGGCGATTATGCAGACGGCAGAAAGCCTAGGATTCTTCTCCAGCGCTGCATTGTGTCGGCGTCAACTGATGTCAGGAGCAGCCTGCGCCTCACATCTTTGCTATTTCTCTAGTCAATTGTGTTTCCAATCAAAGTGTGTCGGATCCCTGTGCGCCACATCATCTCAGTTCCTAGCATCATGATCTCGGACCCCAGCTTTTAGTATTCGATCACCTGAAGCATCGCGCGACGTCCGTGCGGTCACTGAGGCGATGGATAGATACTGCCATGATCTACGTATTGGGGAGCTGGAGTGGGATGCGGATCTTGATTATTTATGATGAATTGCAAGTGCAATCAAGCGCCCACTGCCACGCGGTCCATTCTTCAGGTCGGACGAGATCCTAGTGTTTCAGTACAGTACATTTCAATGACCTACTAAGGACCCACTTAGGCGTGCTAACTGTAGGATAGTGCATCAATTAAACACCTACATTCTAAGATTGATCGTACAAAGGGGATGTATCTCAATAGCGCAGGTTTGTCGAAGTCCTGAGATTATTATACGAAGCGAATGTCAGTTGAGGCCTCTGAGCTTCAACATGCATTTCAATTTTCCGTGCCACGCAAACGAAATGAAACGCGACGCGTCGCAAGGATCGCCGACGTCAAGCCCGGGTCTGCCAGTGCTACACGCGCCGCGGCCCCGCAGTCGGTGGCACAGGCGACCAAATTTCGCAGATAACTTGCAACTTACAGCGTACCGCGTCTTGACAATATTCAATACACATCAACATTAATTATCATTAATTATCATTCTCAAGAGTACCAGTAAAAGCGAAATTGTCCATGTCATCCCCTCGTCGGGCTCGGGCACGCCACTCCTTCCCCTTCCCCACCCATCCACGCTACTCTACTCTATTCTCCCACTCCCCCATTCCTCTACCCTCTGCGCCTGCGCGCCGCGCGCAGCCTTCGCCGCTTCTCAAAACGCGCAGCGCGCGTATCCGTCCTGCTCCGCCCGCGCCGCCGTCTCTCCCTGACGTATTCGACACGAGGCCTCGAGGGAGAAGAGGAAGAAGATGATGTCGCCTGTGTTCCAGGAATGGGTGTTTAGATTTGTGTATGTGTTCATGTCTGGATGGGTGTGTGGGTGTGTATGAATGGATGTGTGTGTATGGATGTGTGTGCACTGTATGGATGGATGGGTGTGTGTGGTTGGTTATAAGTGTGTTCCCAGGCGTTTTTAGGGATTCGGTGATTCGGTGATTCGAGAGGGTTGGGAGGTCAATTGTTGGTTGGGTTGGGTCAGTTGTTGTTTGGGTATTTTGGGTAATTTGTGGTTTGGGTAGTTCGGGTATTTTGTGAAAATAGCTCTAGTAAACTTGAAGTGGGAGCTTGGAGACGCGATAATACTGAGGTGCGGTGCGTGTGTAACGTATTTGACGTATTTATGTTACAGTTAAATAGTAAGACGAGGGTCCCTCCAAACAAAAAGCAAGGGGACAAAGAAAGTGATTCAGAGGCGCGGAGGCAAGGGGACGCGACGCGGTGGCCCATCAATAATTCAATAATAATAATAACAACATGTTTGCACTGCGACGGCGACGGCGACGAAGATTCAAAACAACTGCATTTGCCAATCGACCCCCAAGACTGAAAATGGTCGCCTACGATTCAAGCAATTCCTCTTGATAATTTTAGGCCGAATCCCAGGGGCTGCAGCCGGAAGAATCCGAGACAAGGAGGCGGCGATTGTGGAGGGTACAGGTAGTTCAGGGAGACTCGTCCACTATATAGTCTAGTATACACCATAGATATTTAACATTTATCGTGTTGTCCTCATTATAATATTACTGCTTCCACTTGGCTACTGATAAGTAGATTCAAGTCCTCATAAATAGAATGAAAGCCTCACTCGACATCTGTATTGTCTCTTTCCGCCGTATCATTGTCATCCTCATCCTCCCTGCATCTTTTGTTCCGGACAAAATGGGGGCTTGCTGCCCAGATGATAATGCTGGAGTAGATCTGTGCATGGTGCCTTTCAGGGGAGAAGGCGGAGTACCCAACCCACCAGCCGCACTCACAGACCTTGCCATCCGTCCACCGGTGCCATTACTAGAAGCTGACCCAGCACCCAGCCCAAGCATATACATCGTCGACGACACCGTCCGAACACGCGCGCAGGAGGCATCGTCATGGGGCTTTAAACGGACTCGTAGGCGACAAAAGTCCATATGGCCCGCCAAACACACTTGCGCTTCAGGGTCAAAGGTTGAGCGCCTGCAGGTGCGAAATTGGGCATGGCACGCGCAGTTCGAGAGCCGCAAGCGGACTGGGAGAGGGTTCACTGGCTCCCCTACTGATGCCAAAGAAGCTAGGGCGTCGTGATCGCGTGCTTGGCGGTTGGGGTTTCCAGTGTGCATGCTGCTGGAAGAGGGTGAATGGCGAAGACGTGGGTTAGTCATGATGTTTCCAAATGTCGGAGCGGGCCATGTAACGGTGGTGCAGGACTGGCAGGGCGAGAGTATTGCGAATCCATGATGTCCAGCCTCCAGACGATTGGGCATTTCTAGCTTCGTGATTCGATAGGTCACTGCCGGAAGGGGGCGAAGAACTCATGTTGAGGTTGAAGATGAGGGACTTCGTGTTGATGATGGGGGTCCTGGGGGGGCGAATGACTCTGGATCGTGTATTGCACGCTTCAAGCTGCAATATCGTGCTGTACATCCTCCAACTTCCGCTGAACGTTTCACGCGCTCTCCGTACTGCAGCATCAGTCCCGTCAACAATTCAGTAACTTGTCGTTCAACGTCGGATTGAATTGGAATTTCGTTATCGTCGTGTGTATTCGCTTCTTGTGAAGTAGATGAAGACATCGTCAGTGCACCAGGTACGCTCAACAAAGCTTCGTACCCCTTCGCAAGGAGTGCCTCATCGCTGATCCTGATCTCGAGCTCCACGCGAGCATCTTCGGTGTAATCATCTAATCGCCTGACCGCTGCATTCAGAATATCCGTGGGTATCATTGTTCGTGCAAGGAATCCGCTGAGGAGAATGAGGATTCTTTCAACCCTGATTTCAGTGACTCCAATGCGATATGGCAGTCTCTGAAGGCACGTTGCAGATCGTCGTAGCGTTTCGTAACGCGGACGAGATCGCTGAGTAAGGGTGGGTGGTGGTGTAGGACTGCGCGGTCTCGCTGCATTGACGGAAGATGCAAAAGGGGATGGTGAACTTATTGAGGTGAGGAGGAAGAGGTTGGTATCGGAACGGAGTTTATAGGTATGGATGTGGGGGAAGCAACGGGTGATAGTATCGTGGGAAATGGGAATTCAACTGAAAGTGCAGCCTCAACGAGTTCGTCGGCCCTTTCTGGCGTTGGAGCGTGAGGAACGTCACGGATCTTCTCGGTCGTATCTTCTACCAGTGTCGACTTCACCTTAGCCTGGGATGTGTGGGAGGCTGATTCCTCGTTTATAAGGGGTTTGGAGATGGAACATCCGGAGTGTGCGAAACCTCAACAATTGTAACAATTGCTGAAGAATTTTTCGACGAGTAATCTCGAGTTTCCAATGGATTGATGATTTTTGAACCAGCCTCAGTGGCTTCATCGGCTGACGACAATAAAATAGCTGGGATTAGTCCTGGAACAGGGGCGTCCATCCTCGAGATGACATTCAAGGTATCCAATGTATCCCGAGGCTTAATGGGTGAGGAGCTTGTTACTGATTGGGCAAAGTAGGCCGGGAAGAACCTCTGGCGTAGACGGAATTTCGACCGTCCTTGTTGTTACCGATGTCGCGGGGCCATCAGTCCCAGTAGCGTCAACTTGAATAGCCTGCTCCGGATAAGAGTGCGAGGAAAGTTGACTGGGCTGTGGAGCTGGTGACAATACGGGAGATTTTTCGGGTACCGCTGGAGGTTCTTCGTCAACAACCGAATCCGCAGCGAGGGACGCAGTCTGGACGTTTCCGTTCTCGATGTCATCGTCCTGAACGTGTAAAATGGCTCCGTCCAAAAGATATTCATCTCGCACTGCCGCCAATCGCTTCTCCAGGACGATCCTCCTTTCACTTTCCTGGCGCAGCTCATCTAACAGCCCATCCAAACCGATGTCCACCAGAAGTGCACGCGCCTTGCTTCCCGACAAAGATAGCGCAATTTCTTCATCTAGAACGCCGTCGTTGAGGCTTCCGAGTAGAATCCGCGCATCCTGAGCCATCGAGAGCAAGGCATCGAGGATGTCACCGACATCTAGAGGATCTGCCATTTCGTCCCTACGTGTCCGGCCGATCATCTCGTCGCTCTTCCTCACCCACCGCCGTAGTCCTTCCGCAATGCGCTCTTCCCGTCCACCCATCCGTATTCTCAGGCCAATCTCGCGGCGCCGACCCCACGTCTCTTTCATGATCTCCCCACCGAGCTCGTCTAGCGTGCTGAGCAGCCGCTCCCCGTGGGCTTCGCTGGCGCGAAGTCGGGCAGTGAGGGAATGGTTTTGGGAAGAGAGTGTATTCAGAGTGCCGGCGTGCCGCGCTTTCAGCGTAGAGAGCTTCGAGAGAAGGGCATTGGTAGATGTTTGTGAGAATTGCCTAGACAATAGAATGATGAGATATGGAAATGTAGAACAATGAAGACCATACATGTATCGCGAGACCATTTTGGCAGCGGTTCCGTCTTCGAGATGGAGTTTTTCGAGAGCGGTCTTTGTGTTTCCGAGTTCCTGTACCAGCGCTGCTGTGCCTTTCCGTTCCGCCTCTAGGAGAGATTTATTTACTTCTAGTTCGCTCCTGGCCCCTTGGAGTTCGGCCTCTATTTTCGCAGTTTCGGCCTCGAATTGCGCGAGCAAATTTGAGCGCGTGAGCTTCCCTTCCAGCAAGGTAGCAGATATCCTTGTCCCCTCGTCTACTTCTTCAGTAGGTTTAGCCGTTCCGTTCGTATGTGGTGATGACTTTGCGGCCTCCATTTCTCGAACGAGCGCAGCGTATTCCCTGAGCGCGATGTCGACAATTCGCGCGTCCTCTTCCAACTGCGCAACCTTTTGTTCCAAATGCCGTTCGCGTGCTACAGCAGCCTCTTCCCTACCTCGCACCTTCGCTCCGAGTTCATACGCACCGTCCGCAGCAGCTTTTGCCTTCAGCGTATCAGCCTGGGCGTGGAGGAGTTCCGTTGTTTTTGATGACAACGCGTCCTCGGTAGACGAAAGCTTCTGAGAGAGTCGTCTCAGAGCGAGAGTCATATCTTGCACCTGCGAACGTGCGTCCGATTCGTTGGCGGCATCACCGGGAAGTGGATTTGCGCGAAGTATAGCGAGCTCCGCTTTGAGTTGGTCGTTTTCCCGTTCAAGGAGCACGGCACGTTCATGAAGCCTGGCGGAGTCGAACGAATGCCGTTGAAGTTTGACAGCGGAGGCGTGAGCTTCTTCCTGAAGAATTTCATGAATATTAACGTTGGATTATATTCGATGATTGACGCACCTGAAATCGTGCGACAGATGCTCTAAGCGTCCTCAGCTCAAGAGCTATCGGATTATCGTCAAAAGAATGTTCCGACATGGGAGTTCCGGTGTACTCTTGTCTTTTCAGCACCAAGACTCGTCAAACAGTCATGGAAGAGTCATATGAATGTCAAGGACTATGTAGTGAAAGTATTTCATTCATTAGTTTATTGCCAATTGTCATTGACACGTCGATGAAGAGTAGCGTCACGTGCACAGAACTCCGGGCCGTGAATTAAGCGCTCGGGGGCACGTCGCGCCGCTAATTCAAGTTAACGCGCCCCAAACGCGCTGGCCTTTACCGAGCGACGCTGGAAGCTGAAAGCGTTGACCAACCTTTGTCTTTACATTAAGAAAGTAGAATAATATAATTACATGCTTCTTCATATCTTTAAATAAATAATCATAATTCCCCATGCAATTGCTCAACGAACCGTCAATGAGCAATCGCGTTCAATTTTAGACAACCTATCGAGCTCGAGCATCTTAATGCAGATTCAATATTTCAATTGACCCAGTTCAAAAGGAGAAAAATTATACAGCAAGTTATAGACCAATAAAGCAGTTCTGGGCTTTTTTTATATATTGCCGAGCTTGACTGGATTTGAAACTTGTCAAACTCTTGTCACCATTATCTCCGTTGATCAGCTGTGCTGACTTCTGAAACAAGCTTTCCTAACCTGTATTCGCCCTAGAGATAAGGAAAAATTAAAGACGCATGGCTCATGTGTCTTCGAAATCTGGGTACCATTTCTGATTGCTGACCTCGCAAGCGGCTTCGAGACTCGGGACTCGGCAGAGGCTCGGTTTTCCAACACCTACACTCGCGAGAAGAGACTTGGAAGGGCCAATGAAACGAGCATTCGCACGAAGGGCAACCTCGCATTCGTGTCAATGGTTATCAGATGTAGATAAGGATGCCATCTTATCGCGTATAGGAAATGGAGTTCGCTTCCAGCGCTGACCACACGAAATATTCTAAGACTACACCAGACTCGGAGTAGGAAATTCAAACTGAAGGCAGTAATGATCTGCACTGTTGTGTAAGTCACATACTTGCACTCTCTGCTCCTTTTCTTCTCTAATAAATAGTATCAGAACTCAACTACTCACAGAGCATTTGGGGTCTTTCAATCGTCCCTCGAGATAAACCGGAAATTACCAAGAAATTACCTCAAGGTATTATACATTGACACTCGTCACATAAGACACCTTCCATAGCCCCGCCTGTAACAGAGCTGGGCGATCTTTGGAGAAGAGGAAACCGCGTTGTACAGTACTATGACATCGTTTTATTTGCCTAACAATTTAACATTTACATAGGCCTTCAGGCTTCAAGATCCGGCCGTTGATAGTGAAAATGTATGCGTGCTTCAGTTGTGAGGGTACATGAATCATAAGACACGGCTCCACTAATTTAAAAAACGACTAAAGGTGACCTTGCAAGATTTTACCGCACGCGGTGGAGACCCACCGCAGAAATCAACATAAAATCTGCATGGAAATGACGAAAGATTTATTCAATTTTCTGCCATGGGCCGCAAGCGTTCGAAATGCATATCGTCTCGCAAACCCTTTGAAAATGACACCATCCACTTTTGCAACCCCCATCTATGTTGCACACATCAAACGACCCGAATTAGCGATCTTCCTATTCGGCAAGCTAAAGACGTCCACTATCATCATAATTGCGAGATAGTAGGGACAATCTCTCGTTCAACTATTGAAAATAAAAGGAGCCTACGCGCACTTACGTCCAATGCACACCCTCAGGTATGCGCCCTTCCGACTTCGCTGTTTCGGACTAGGCAAATTAAGCCAATGCTGTCTAATAAGCTTTTCCAGCCATATGTACACCGGCAAGTCTGAAGCCGCCTTTCGTCGGTACCTCAAGGTTCACATCGACCTCGACATATTTTAAGGTTACCGAAAACATTGGAAACGGCTCGAAGAAACAAGGGTCTAAAGCAGACCCCGGATTTCCAGGTGCGCCATCTGACGACATACTAATTCTGGATATCTACCATGAGCATCGACGCTAAGGTCTTATCTGCCCCAGTTTTTACACTTATCCTGATTCTTTCTAGGTGCCTATATCATTATGTCTGCCGTCCCGAACAAGGTCGTACACTGAGGCAGACCCCACGCGCTGGGGCGCCATGTGCACAAGACTGTATTTGAGAGCATTCGTATTGTGGATTTAACGCGCGATATCGCCATCTTCGACTCCTTACCCCAGCGAAACGTAAAGCAAAAGAGTCCATTGCGTGCGGTAGCGCGCACATCGCTGATCCACCGCACATGTATGCGCAGGGCGACAATCAAGCGCGCATCAGCGCGCATCCAGTCTACTGCATGGATATTATTATCTCGGTCGCTGTTGTTAATCAATATTCAATGTACTTCAGGCCCCCCGTCGCGTGCGCCAATGCGCCTCGCAATCTCTGGCAATATAAAGCAGACACCCCTCGGGGAGATCCTTGGAGATCTCCTAGTCCTTGGGGTACGGCTAATAAGAGTACCAAAGCACATGATATTCGCGATAGCTATCTACATGATCTACGTGCGATGATGATGGCGATGATGGGGGCTCATTCATCGACGATCATAGAGTACAATGCAATACATCATTCAGTCGAGTTCGCAGTTGTGAGCAGCGGCCACCGACGGCGATCCCGGAAGAGAAAGCTAAATATTGAACGGCGGCGACCAAGCGGCGACTGCAAACGTATCTCAGTTTCACAGCCACAGTGTGGCGCAGCCGGCTGGACGCGCTGCGGCATGGATTCCAAATCCACATGCGCCCTCGCGGGATAATGTGCGTTAGCAGCTAGCGTGAAACGCCATTGGTTCTCAAGGTTCGAAAAACTATTATAACGGCGATAATAGTCCCTAATAGTACCTCAGCAACCCCTCGTCTGTAAGACAAGCCTTCAGCTTCCGCCCCGACATGTAAGAATGATCAGCATGATTCAATAATGTGCCCTCCATTGGCTTCCATTGGCTACCTCGGCATTGTTTCCTACCTTATCTTGCATCAAGATGGAGAATCGCTACGTATACTAATATGGAAAGCGCGCGTCTTTCTCATTGCACTGTCTGATCTCCACTCACATTAATTCGAGTAGCGATATCTGGCGGATCCGAATGTAATGCTGGGAATTCAGCCTCATGCAAAGTACAATAAAACTGGCGAGGAGGGATAGCGTGGCGGTCGCTTTTTAAAACTGGACGGTGCGCCGGGAAAGTATCAACTGCCAAGAGACCGGTTTTCCCATGGATAGGCTGGGTAGATTTGTCAGAAAAGAATGAAAAAAGAATTCAAAAAAGGAAAGAAAGAAAGGTTTAAAAGAAGCTGTAGAGGACAGTTCATACCTTTGAAATGGTGTTAGATCTCATCTTTATGAGCACGAAAAACTGCACTTTTTTTTGCGCGATGCGCGCTTTGAAATCAATGATACAGGGACGGATTTGAGGTGGATGCATATACTTTCATAGTCAAACCCACTTTATAGGATAATTCTATTTGGAAACCCGGGTCTCAACGGTTAACCCCCTTTTCAAATATTTCATTGTTTGGAAACCCGGTTGCTCGCTTGGGCCAGGGCCCGAACAGTTGATGCCAACAACGGTCACTGCCGCCACTGTGTACTGCTGTTATGCAGGAGGCTCGAAGAGCGAACGCGTTTGCTGGCCCAGGTATTATTTCTCTGCAGGTATACTTCACTCAGAATAGCTCTACTGCCTCTTATACACACTGTACTTGGCTTGCGAGAGGTATAGAATTTTTTTACGCTGCGTTCATCTCGAAATATGCCTCTGCGTGAGATTGATTGTGACTATTTTCGTGACGTGTCCGGGCGATTTTCAAAGTGGCATATACCATCTATTAATACTGCTCTTTCTACTAGTATAGGGTGTTGCCTATGTCGAGGTGGCATACTTAATCGCTGCCATATTGCGAGAGGCAAAGTTCAAACTGATAAAAAGCACTCTAATGCTACAAACGCGTCTGTCACTTTAACATCACGTTACTGAGTTGCCGGATGCATGCCGATGGCAATCACTCCCGGCAAGTTCAGCCGTCCGAAGGCTGAGCCCGTCCGGCGCCGCCATCAAATGTCGGAAACCCGGTTTCCAAACAACGAAATATTTGAAAAGGGGGTTAACCGTTGAGACCTGGGTTTCCAAATAGAATTATCCCACTTTATAGCTACAGAACATCATTTTAAAACTCAATTTTTCTTGACTACATTCTATGTACATAGAGCTTCTCAAATCTAAATTTTTCCGCCAGAGCAATAGCGATGCAGACGCTGCACAAATGCAAATATGACGCGCGGCGACGAGGAGGGGTCACGGGGTCACGTGCGTGGCAGATAACTTTCGGGCTGTGTTATCTGCCATGGCCCTGTTTTCACCACCTTCGTCAACGCTGAGAAAATTATGAATAGGCAGAATTGTAAAAGACATGTATTGTAGCTTATATACGAAGTTTCGAATTTTTAGAGTTTCATATGGATGCATAATTCTTGAAATACACTCGAAAGTTATCTGCCCGGCAAGTTCCGTGGCAGATAACTACCCAGCGCAACGATGGGTAAGCCTCGAGAGGTTTTCCTGCAAAACCCAGGTTGCGTCGGGGTCTCAGAAAGGAAATGCGTCCCTATTTCAAGCATACATCGCAACTCTTCGTCAGATCGTTCATGATCTCCTACTTGATCAAATCCTAATCATAGTCGTACCGGCGGTGAGTTCGCCGACGACTAGAAAAACTTCGACTGACAGACAGTGAGCAGGAGCCGAATGCTCATGATTCTTCATGCCTTATATTTCTAGTGTTCACATCCACGCTGCACGCATGTATCAAAATAATTTATAAACCGTGAAACTCACTAGCGCTAATAGGATCGACAAGCATGGGGACGCAGAATTTAATAGCCCAGATTCCCTTCCCAAAGCACAGCACTGATAAGTACAAGCTAGCACAAAGTAGATAGTCGCAACGCGACGGCGTGACATGGGTAGATCCATCATCATTATCTCCTCCCCCATCCCACCCACACATACCTCCACGCGTGTGCACTGACATGTGGCATTAAAATTGTCTGCAGGCTTCCCGCTTGTACAAGAACCCAGCAGGCCTTACATACAACTGATAAGTAATTGTACACCCCGCTCGCTTCTCTGGGGCTTGCACCATATGTCCGTGCCCATTTATATATTATCCAGCCAGACTTCAGAGACACTTGAGGCGAATTCGACGCTCGAAAGAGCCTATTAATACTTACGAGCGTGACCCTCGACGTCAGAGGACGGCTTGTCAGACGTATGGGTTGTTTTGCACCCGGTGAAATTCCAGCTAATTATGTGGCTTTGTCCACTGCCTCTTGAGGCAAGAGACCCAAAAAGATAAGGTTAACCGGTTCGCGGGTACGGTGACCTAGACGTACTGCTCTCGAAGACAGCCAAAACGAAAGATGAAACCAAACCAAGCTTTCCAGCGTCATTAATAAGATCGAGGTCCACTTATAATAGCGCTCTTCGCTCGGTCATTTCGGAATTTCAGTTACTAGTATGCATTCAGAAGTTGTACATGATCGTCTGACATATGAGTACATACGGTACTGTACATATGTACCCAGACACATATCCATCCGGGGTCTATTATTTTGAGTTTGGTGTTCGGCGGCGAGGAAGGATAAAGAAAAGTCGGGGGGACAGGGTGAGCGGGGAATGAATAAATGGGAGGAAAGGTGATCGCGTAGGTTCCAAAACTCGCCGCCGTCTAGTGTAGATAGATATATAGGTAGCCGATAAGGTCGTATATTTCTTTCTTCTTTCCGTAAGAAAAAATCCAACTGAAAAAATCGTGAAAGAAAGGGATTATAATGCTTTCAATATCGAAAAAGAAAAGGAAAGAGAAAAACGAGCGATCGAAACCCACAAACGAAGTATGTAGGCAAAAAAAAAAAAGGAGAGAAAACCATCATCCAATGAAAAATCCCGGGCCCTCCCTCCCTCCAACCAACGAAAAGCCAGCAAACGCAAACCGAACAATCCCGATCGATCACCACTCCTACCAGTCCAAAGAGCCTGATAGGCCAATCATCAATCACGGCGCCAGGAGCGCATCCAGCGGATCGATCCGATCGACGACGAACGGCAGCGAGCAGCGAATGAGGCTGAAGCGGAGTATGTATGTACGGCGAAGAAAACGATAGAGAAAAGAGAGGCGTCATCCGGGGAGTCGGAGCTTCGTTGACGATGGGAAACGGCGTCGTCGGCGAGCGTCGGCGAGGGTGGAAGTGACGTCGATCAACGCCCGGCAGGAAAACAAGTGGATGAACCGTTCGCCTATGAAGTTTGAACGCCTCACACCTCAAAAACAATACCCCACATCTCAAAAAAAGCATACATACAAAGGGTCGAGTTACTTCTGATTTCCAATATTTCAGCAGCGGGATATATATCTAGTAGTGGGGTAATGGGTAGTGCGATAAATTGGGTTGTAGCACGATAATGCGGGGTGGCGGTTAGATGGTGGTGGCGGTTAGATGGGTGGAGGTAGGGTGTGGGTAGGGGCAGTAGCGTTAGCGTAGGAGGATGCGGGTAGGGTTAGGAGGGGAGCAGGAGGCGTAATGTGGGTAAAGGTAGAGGTAGGGATGGAAGCAGTGGGAGAGTGGGAGAGCAGCAGAGGGCATAGCGTGCGTGCGTGCAAAAGCACCAGCAGGGGCACCGACAACAGCAAATAACAACATGCAACATGCAACATGCAGGTAACAGGAAAAGAGGGAAGGAGGGAGGGGGTCCATAGCAGCAGTATCACAAAGACATCCACAGCGCTTTTCTTCTTCAAGTTCCACCAATCCAATCTACCAATCCCAAAAACCAAAACACCTAAAACTCGCCGTCGCATCCAACAAACCAAGGACCTCACCTCACCTCCCAAGCAAGTCCAGTTCTCGTTCTCGTTCTCGTTTTCGTTGTCGTTTCACGCGAGGAATCGGCAATTGCGAACCAGCGCGAACCCTGGTCTGGTATGCATAGGAACCAAGCCCGGGCCGGCCGAGGCGCGCGCCGGCTGGTGTAATGTGGATTTCGTAGAGTTGTTGTCGCTGTTTCGCAGAGTTGCTGTCGGTGGATTGGTGAGGGGACTTGGTGAGAGAGCGAATGGAATCGAATCGACGCTGCGATGCGATGCGACGCACTGCGATGCGATGCGACGCACTGCGATGCGATGCGACGCACTGCGATGCGTGGTGGGCGGAGGTGGGCGGAGGCATTGGCGGAGGTGAACTGTGCCATAGCGGATAGGATGCAGGATATTCAGGTTGATACAAAGTCATGTCGAGGTGGGATACACAGTGGGGTAAGAGCCTATATGGGCACTTGGGGCGCAAGGCGCTGGACGAGCGAATTAAAAAAAAATTGCCTTGGGCAGGGAAAAAGCGGCGGGGCAGGGAAAAAGTTGCCTTGGGCGACGAATAAAGGCACTGGGTTAGCGAATAAAGGCAGCGAACAAAGGTAAAGGGGGCAGAGCGCATCGAGCCTACTACAGCGAATTGGAAGAGCGAAAGAGTGAAGAGATTGGGAGGGGTGGTGGGGATATAAGGCGACAATAAAAAAAAGGCGCGCGCATACATAGATAGGTAGGTATGTAAAAAGGCAGATAAGGCAGATAAAAGCACAGATAGGGGTGTTCAGACAAACAGACATAGGCAAGGACACAGGCATTGAAAAAAGGGGCAGACGAAAGACAGGCAAAACGGGAAAAGCAGACAGGGCTAGGGCAGGGGCAGGGGGCATACAACATCATCTCCATCATCTCCTCCACTCCTCTAACAAAAAACCGCAAAAAAAAAAAAATCAAAAAAACAACGGTTACATCATCATCATCATCATCCCACTCCCAGCGCCGCCCCCAGCGCCCACACCCACCGTGCCCATACCCGCAGGACCGCCCATGCCCATGCCCACGCCCATACCGTTCATGCCACCAATGCTGCCCATCCCATTCATGCCTAGGCCGCCCATGCCCATACCGCCCATGCCTCCCATCGAACCCATGCCCCCCATCGAGCCCATAGCGTTCATGCCGCCCATAGGGCCCATGCCCATGCCTCCCATGCCCATCCCAGGCATACCGCCCATCATCCCGCCCATTCCGAACCTAGGCACCCCCGCGTACTCTCCATGCCCCCCATGCTGCGCATGGTGCAGCTCATACGCAGTAGGGCTCGTGGGCGAGACTGCCACGCTCGCGCTGCGCGTCCTCCCGTTCCCATTCTTATTCATCGAGGCGGTCGAGGAGGCGGAGGAGGAAGGCGGGGGGAAGACCGGGCTCGCAAGCGCCCCTGAACCGGTGTGCGCGCTGCTCGCAGGACTGGCAGACGCCGCGGGGCTGCCCACGGGACTCTGCGTGTTCACGCTCAGCTGCGGCTGGCCATGCGCGGGCGAATGCGAGTTCTGCCTCCCGTTGACATCAACGCCCGGGGATCCGCGCGAGCCATGCGAGTGGGTCGAGCTCGCGGTGCCGGGGCGCGCAGTGGGCACGCCCCCAGAGGCCGCCGGGAGCCCGTGCGCGGTCGCTGGCGGGGTGAATAAGTGGTGTTGCTGTTGGTGCTGTTGAGGGTACCCGTGTTGCTGCTGCATGTATACGCCGGGGCCGTTGCTCGGGTATCCGTCGAACGAGCCGCGCTGCGGGCCAGACGCCGGGGGCAGGCTGTGCGAGAACGGGTTGCCGCCGCCGTTCTTGATCAGGAGCGCTGCGACGCGCGGGTCGTCCATCTCGTCCAGACGGTGCGGCGCGCCCCCCATATGGTGGTGCATCTGTTGTTGATGATGGTGCACCGAGTGGGTATTCTGGTTGTGGTGGTGCATTTGCTGCTGTTGTTGTTGTTGCTGCTGCTGCTGCTGCTGCTGCTGCTGATGGTGCTGCTGCATCTGCTGCTGCTGTTGGTGGTGGTGCATCTGGCTCTGCACGTGCGGGTGCGCGTATCCAAGCTGCACAACGGACGGCGGGGCATAGTCCTCCTCGAGGTCCTCCATGTATCCCGCGCCGTACATCGCGCGCTCGCGCTCGAGGCTCGCGGCGGTGTCCACGGGCATGCCGTCCTCGTCCTCCTCGTCCTCCTCGCCGCCCATCACGGTGAGCGCCTCCATTTCGCCGGAGAGGATCATCCCGAAGCCCTCGCCCCGGATCGGCTCTTCGATGCGCGGCACCCCGGCGCGGTCGCGCCACTCGTTGGCTTCGCGGCGGAGGGCGTCCGCTTCGTTTTTGAGCGTGCGCAGCTCGCGGGCGGCGAGCATGCGGTGGCGCCTCGAGGCGTGGATATGGGCGATAGAGGAGTTGACGATGGAGGATTTGGAGGGACGCCGGATTTGGGAAAGGTTAGGGAGGAGCGCAGCAAGGTCCTGGAATGGAGGGAAGAAAATTTTAAACGTGCACGGACATAGTCATCGGTGGGTAAAGACGTACGAGGAAACGACCGTTCAAAGTCTCTCTGCGCTGGCGCTCGACGGCGTTGTGGGTCGCCCGTCGCTCGGCGGTGTTGGCGCGGCGGCTGGGCTTGCGCTTCATCTGCGCTGCAGCCGCTGCAGAGGCCGCGCTCGCAGGCGGAGTCGGGCTGGAAGGAGAAGTCGGGCTCGCGGGGGCTGCAGAGTCAGCAGCCGCGGTATTATTTGTTGCTGCGGTGGTAGTAGAAGAGGTGGTGGTGTTGGCAGCGGTGTTGGCTGCTCCGTTGCTGCCTGCAGGAGAGGCAGGCTGGGCATCGGAGGCCGGGGAAAGGGGAAGAGTCATGGCCATGGCGGACGGGTGAAGGTGAAGAAGATAAAGAAAAAGGCGTGAACGAGTGATGGAGGTCGGTGGGGTGGTCGTCGAGGTACGCGATTGCTCAGCGGAAGCCTCTGGGGTGGGGGTAATGTCAAAGAGTCTGCGGTGGGGGTCGTGGGTGTGCGGGGGATTGCTGGGGGTCGCGAGCAGGGCTCAAGCGATTTAGCAGTGCGAACGTGTCCTTTGATGTGGGGGGAGGGAAAGGGCGGGCAGTGTGAAGCCGGCAAGGGTCGCGAGATCTACGGGATAAGGGGTGGTCAGCGTCGCAGCGCACGACGAGCAGGACGTCTACACGTACTCCAGGCGGTATCCTTGGGGACGGCGGGGGCGGCGGTGGTAGTGAAGAGCGGAGGGGGGGGGGGATCAAAGGACCGCTGGCATGGGCGGGCAGGGAGGAGCAAAGGAAGCAAAGCCAATCCCACCCCTCGCTCATCAAATATACAAAATCCCACCGAGTGGGTTTTAGTTATTTATTTATTTATTTATTGGAGTGCCGGCTTCTTCCTTATCGCATCAGCTGTCAGGCACCAGATGCGATCCCCGTATGGCCCGCCCATCCCCGCTGGGCTGCTTCTTTCCCAGTTCGGCTTATTGCCCTCCCCGACCACCACCTCGTCATCTCCCTTCCCCTTCATCGAGTCCCCACAGCGTCACGACCTCCACCGTCCCCACTGCCCTTTCCCCACTGCTAACCACACACCCCAAAACGCTCTTTGCCCACAGCGAGCGCACGCAAGCACGCACGCACGCACACGGCCGCCGTCTCCCACCCACGCTTACGCGACGCAACCCAACGCCTCCCCAAACGCCTGCCACTCCAACCACCGCAACTCGTCACCGGCACCACCCATGGGCCATTGCACTATTTCGTGCTTGATAGCGAAACTGCTGAAGGATCTGTGATTGCTACTCCCCGATGCTGCGATGCCTCGATGCGCGGATGCCCCCGCGATCCCGTGTAATTATATCGCAATTGCCCCCCATCACCACGTCTGATGCCTTCCAAGGTTCCAATCCAATCCAATCCAACCTTACCTTGAAATTTGTTCGAAAGTTGAAGCTTGAAGGAGCTGTTACAGTTGAAGTTGCGACGCCTTTCACCGTCAGCGTCTGCGTCAACGGTCAGCGTCACGGAATGGAACGGACTCCTCAATCCCCCATCTTCATTAGACTAGAACTAGTCTGAGAGTCTTCTTCTAAATTTTGTTGTAAGATGTAAGATGTAAGATCAATGTAAGATGTAAGACTGACATGTATCTATCAGTTTATATATCAGTATCACGGATAACGAACGCCTTTCCCTTTCCTTTGTTTCTATAAAAATCGTCGACGTCGTGATGTCTAACAGTCTATCTACCTCACAGCTGGAATGCAGCTAGCTAGCTAGCCTTACCTTACTTACTTACTTACTAGCAGCCTTCCCCAACACACCATCTCGATGAAATGTTCCGTCGTCCGTCGTCGACTGACGAGTTACACCCTGTTACACCGCACGTCTCCCCTCCGGAGTGTCTACTAATATCTCGCCAACAATGAACTTTGCCCATTCCATGCTATTCCATGCTCGGGTCTTCCCCAACTCCTCCCGAACACACCTCCCTTGCACACCCACCCAGCCACCCCACCCAAGTCACCCCACCCCACCCCACCCCACCTCACCCAGCCACCACCACACCCACCTTAGCCTACATGAATAATCGCACCCGAATCACGCACTCCGGAGCTCCCCCACCGGCCCATCAGGATCGTCCCAACGGCATCCCACCTCCCACCTCCCAAAAATCCCACCCCCTCGCCTGCGCGGCCCCGAGTACTCTACATACATACCACGCACTACGCGTGCGGCGTCGATAGCCAATACTCGAGTATGTAGATAGCCAATACTCGAGTATGTAGATAGATATACGATAAAGTAAAATAGCCCCTCCCGCATCTACCTACACCCACCCACTCGCTAACGACCATGAATGCTGCGAGTTATTGGACGCGCTATCTAAATCGTTATTGGACGCGCGCGCTATCTACCTACCTACCTACATCTACTAGCGGATAGGATAGGATTATAGGACAGGTATAGGCTATAGCGAGCGAGACGCGAAACGACCGACGGTTCGCGATTGTCATAGATGGCGTAGATGGCGTAGATGGCGTAGATGTCATCCCACCCCACTACACCCCACCCCGCCCCCGAAGTCCACCTTCAATCCCCAAGTATCTCGCGAGGACACCATCAGTCAACGCATCGCGCTGTTACAGTGACAATGTCTCTGGGTTAGGTTGAATTTCGCCGCTGTCGCGCAACAACAAACCCGAAACCCATTTATTGTATTGTCAACGCGCGGAACCCATTTATTGTCAATGTCAACGCGCCAAACTCCAAGCCCCTCCAAGCTCCCCCTTGTTACTCTAAATTGTTACTTGTTACTCTAAATTGTTACTTGCTAATTATGCACCTATTATGCCAACGCGCTTATTGTCTGAATCCCCGGCCGCCCGAACTTCGAAGCTGTCCAGATTACTTCGTTTCTTAATTCTTTCCCATTGACAACGCTTTCTAAGTTCTAACCGCTGAGTTCTCGCTAAGCCTACGTCTTCGCTACCGCGAACCTCCACAAGACAAGACAGCGTCGATCCCAATAGGAATTACATCCCTCCTTAACCTTCACGCTTCCGAGAATCCGAGTCAAGGTTGGCTTCACGCTTCACGCTTCAAGTTCCACGAACGCGGACACGAAACAGATCTACTTGTAGACGATGACGATTGGCATGGGTATCTCTTACTTCTTACTCGGAAACAAGTTGGATCTGGTCTACGCTTCTGAATCGTCAGAACCGCCACCGCCCCCCTCTCCCTCTCCTAGACTCGCTACTCCGAACGCGGCGGGTACAGCCTCTGAATCGACTCTGAATCGGACTGACAGAATCAAGAGGAACTGCTCGATTCTCCCCGGACGACCATGTCCATTTCCAGTCCTCGGAATCGGAATCGGAATCGATGTTGTCTTCGTAGTCATCTACATAGTTGTCTTCTCCCAAACATTCAAGTTCGTCGTCATATGTAGGGTGGCACAGGCAGACAACTTGAAGTTATTGTTGATGCGTTGATGCGCTGATGCGCTATTATTATCATGCATCAGTGGCATCGCCGTCCCATTGTCCGTCCCAATTGTCAGTGTCACGGTCCGTCTCCCTGCCTCCGCGCCTCTGAATTTCTTTCTTTTGTCTTTTAATTTGTCTCTTCGCATTTGCCTGAACCCTCGTCTTCCGATATATAAGGACGACGACGAATCCATACCGCCACTCAAATTTATCAGGTCTCCGAGCTCCGAGCTCCCACTTCAAGTTTACCGTTAACATTTACACTACTCGATCTCCCGAACTACCGAGCCACCGAGCCACCGAAGCCACACACATATACGTTACATACGAATATACACAACACATCGCCCTCAGATTGCCCTCAGATTTCTCCCACTTCAAGTGTACCATTTACACTACCGTCACCGAAGCACCAAAGACACACAAAACTACACAATACACACATAACCAACCCCATACGAGTCCAGACCCACTCAAACACAGCCCACCATGATTCAGAACACCTGCAAAAATTCACACCCACACAAACGCGACGGCGACCTTATCTTCATCCTCTTCTGCCTCGTAGGCCTCGTCGTCGAATACGTCTGGGAGAGACGGCGGCGAGCGGAGGAGCAGGAGAGAGCGGCGGCCGAGCTACGCGCGCGAAGGCGCCTGGAGCGCAGGACGCGGCTGATTGCAGGCGTAAAAGGGAGGAAGGAACGGTGAATGGAAATGAGTAGTGGAATGAGATAGTGGCGTGCCCGAGACCCGAGGCCGACGAGGGATGACATTGACATTGGACAATTACATTTACTCCTGTTTACATTTGAAATGCCAATAGATGTGAATTAAGTCCGCAGGATGCAGGCTAAGTGCGATATTCTCGCCCCGCATGTGCCACCGATTGGCGGTGCGTGGTAGGGGTGGACGGAAGGACGGAGTGGCAATGGCAATGGCAAACCCGGGCTCGAGGTCGGCGACGCGTTGCGTTTCATTTTTTCATTTTTATTTCGGTTGGGATTTTTGACTGGTGTGTAAGACACTCGAGCTCAGAGAGCCTCAACCGCAAATCGGAAATATTTGCACCAAACAGAACTGTTGCGCTATCGAAATATTTGCAGCTCAAGGATCCCCTTGCGTTTCTAATAATCCTAAGACACAAGTGTTTGAATAATGTACTAAAACGTTGCAATACTGTATAGTTACTGTGACCGAGTCCCTAATATTCTGATAGTGGGTCATTTATGTGCTACAACAGCAGGATGGACCATCGGCACCTGATTGCAATTTAGAATTCATCATAAATAAGCGCCCACCCGCTCAGAAATCACGCCAATCACTGGCGCCTCAGTTGATCGGTTCAGATTTCCGCATGCGCGTAGCTAGCGCGTGGTGATTCAGGAGAACAATGCGAGCAGTTGAGGTGATGCAATAACCAAATCACTTCAGATTAGAGTACAATTTACTGTCGACTAGAGAAAATGGCAAGTATACGAGCGCAGACTGCGTTCGGATTTCAATTGACGTTTAAACGGCGAAGCGCTGGAGCCCAATTCTAGTCCTAAGTAGATGTAGTCGTGATAATCCTTTCTGCGAGATGAGGTGCTCGCTGAGATCTGAGACCGGTTATCCGAAGCGCGGTCTACTAGACTAGCGCTAATACATTATCAAGCGCGAATTACGGTAATAATACGCTCCTCGATTCTCAGTGCGCAGCACAATCAACCCTGGAGCCATGTACGGCCTGTTCTCTCTCAAAACCGAAACACTTGTGACTTGGCATCCCGAATTCTGATATTACACTCCACCCACGCCAGCACTTCCCCAAATGCGTATAAAACCACCTCTGAGATTCCGGTACTGGGGAGAGCAACTACCGTTTACTGCGGCGGCTCGTTCATGTTCGTAGCCGTGTCAATGAAAGACAGACGTAACCTGGGCGGTCCTGGGGCGTATTCAAACGCGTGCTACTCTTCGTGGTCCTCCTCAGCCCTGGCCTCAGCGTGGGCGTGCGATGCGTGCGTATCTGGTAGGTGCGCACGCGACGCGGCCGCCGCTCACCCTCACCTCGCTCCGCCTTCGCTCTAATTTCCCGGGCCACTTCCCCCTCAACGTCAACCTTACTCAATCCCAAACCTTGCTCAACAGATACGTACCCATTCTCTGACATGACACCTCCAATTCCCCTCTGCCCTCGTTCTTCCTTTCTATTCCGTCGTCATTTGGTAAGCACACCCAAGGATGCACGGTGCAATTCTGGGGGGTGGTAATAATACTTATAAGTAAAAGTCTGCCGGCAGGTTATAAGATTTTCCCAACGTACTCTATGAAAGCACTTGATTTATTTATATTCAAGTTCTGTCTATGCCACTTTGGCGTTCTGGATCTAGAGTTCTTGATAGTATTGATGTATCATGTTACGGTGCCAAACTCAGTAGGTAAGGACGTATTATGAGTACTTACAGGAGATGCGTCTGTGGGAGGGGGATGGAGATCTCGAACGGAAGGGGACAAGGAAGACAGAAGGACAACAATAAGAATGAGCAAAGAACAAGAACAAGGACGACTCGACTGGAAGCCCCAACCCACAGAGAAGGATCCTCAGCGCACTCTGAGTCTGAACCTTTCATTGAGTAGCTAAGGTCTTCTTCCAACGGGGCCTCTTTCTGAATCTTAGACTCAACTCTATAGTCACTAACTACTCCGAATGACCGGGCGTATTTAGGATGCACACCAGCCTCGAGGACTTGCGATATCTAGCTACCTCTCGCCTAGACGCTTCCTTAAGATTAAAGCCCGTTCCCTTCCTCAACCCCGTCCAGAGCTACTCTGTCCGGTGAGGCCGCTCTACGAGCATGAGACGACCATGCCCCCGCTCGCTGTGGAGCCCAGTCCGCCCTCTCCCCGACGAATTTTATATATCTCTCGCCCCAGGACTATATCCCCATTCTTCAATATCTCCCTACTATCTCGTTGGCGTGGACGGCACTGACACTATTAGAGACTCACACACATGCTTATACCTTGTAGTGTTGAGATATCGAGACGCACGTTATCTTATTAGTAATATAGTTACATAAGCGTAAATTTTCTTCGCGCAACTTCTTTACTCACACCTCATCCGTGAATATCATCACGTCGAGGTGTAAGTCTTTTGTTATCTTACTTTCCTATGACACTTGTACTTATTTTTATCTAGTTTACATTCTTACAGTGTCATTAGGTATCCGTGAATATCATCACGTCGAGGTTTTACATTCTTACAGTGTCATTAGATTCCCTGCGCTCAACAGGTTATGGGCCCCGGCGGAGACAGTAATACGACGACGCTTTCAACGCTCAAGGTATTAGATATACCGAAGTTAGCGGAAGACGGAGCAAACTGGGGAACTTACAAAGAACGAGTTCTGAACCATCTCACGTCGAAATCGCTCGCTCGCCACATCCGTGGTACTGCTCGAAAACCCGTCGGATTAATTCTATACAATGGCAAATATTACAAGGCAAACGTAGACCTCAATTCATCGGATAAAACCCCATTAGACGAGGACGCAATTGAGCAAGTCGAGACGGATATTGACACTTGGGAAACCAAACAAGCCCAAGCACGCGAAATTATCTATGCGACCATCTCGAAAACTGCCTACAGCCAGATTAAATCAGCCGCAACAGTTCACGAACTCTGGGAAAAGCTAAAGTCAATCCACGAAATTGAGAAAGGACCGCTGGTACACACCGACATCCTTGCAAAGCTCCAAACAAGTCGATACACCGGGAAAAACATGCGCGCTCACATCACGAAAATGAGAGAGCTGCGTGAACAACTCGACGACATTGGTCACCCGATTGACGACGCCTCATTTTCAGCCTATGTCCGTGTCTCACTAGGACCAACTTGGCGCCCCTTCCTATCCGCGCTCCAAGCCGGCGCTTCTGCCGCTGGTCGACCTATGGAGCTTGAGACCTTCCTTAATGCACTCTATGCTGAAGCCGATAATATTCAAGCTGAAAAGAATATTAGTTCAACCTCTGAAACAGCAATGGCAGCCGAGTCCAAGAAAGGAAAGGGCAAAAAGGGAAAAGGCAAGGAGAAGTCAGACAAGCACTGCGATAACTGCAATAAGGATGGACATACCAAGCAGGACTGCTTCGCTAAAGGTGGAGGAAAGGAGGATAGTGCCCCAGACTGGTGGAAGAACAAAGTCGCGAAAAAGGACAAGGATTCCGAGTCCAAAAAGGAGAAAGAGAAGGGAAATGCAAATGTTAGCACTCATAATGAGGACAAATATGCCTTCCTATCTCAAGATTTCGAAGTAGATGAGGAATCTCAATACAATCCAACCCCCGAAACCCAATATGCCTTCGTCGTAACCTCCGATTTCTCGGAATACGCTCAATCTGCAAATAAGGTTCATACGGGTATCATCGTCGACTGCGGAGCATCTACACACTTCACTCCTGATCGCGCAAGCCTCCAGAACTTCACCGAAACAGGCTCAGTCCCTATCCGTGCTGCCGACGGTCGTATTTTTCAGGCTACTGGCAAGGGAGACCTCCCAATCGAGATACCAAATGGTCCAGGTATACAGCCAACACGCGTCTTATTGACTGACGTGTACTACTCTCCAAACATGGCATTTACTTTGGTCTCTGTCTCAAGAATGACCCGCGCCGCCTATAAAGTCCTGTTCCTAGATGATCTTGCGGTTATCAAAAGCCCAAAAGGCAAAATAATCGGACGTGTACCTCATGTCCGTGGCCTATATCGCATCCGCGACACCACCAAACCTCTCAAACAAACCACCGAGCACTCCGCAAATGCAGCTTCTATGTCAATCAATGAGCTCCACCGTAAAATGGGTCACATTAATCATGATGACTTACGGGATATGGTGCGAAAATGTATGGTCACTGGAATAGACCTAGACCTTGACTCAAAGCCGGAGTTCTGCGAAGTTTGCGTCAAAGCCAAAGCGCCGCGAAAACCTTTCCCGAAATTCTCGAAGAGCCCACCTCCAAAGAAATATGGAGATAAGATTGTCGCTGACATCTGGGGACCTGCGAAAAAGGAATCACTCGGACGAAACCAGTACTACTCATTATTTCAAGACCGGCACTCACATGAAGAGAAAGTTTACTTCGTACGAGAGAAATCCGATGCCATAGACAAGTACAAGAAGTACCGGGCCTGGGTTAAGGTTCAGCGTGATGCGGAAATCAAAATATTGGGCACTGACCGAGGGGGAGAGTTTACGAGCATCGAGTTCACCGATCTCATTGAAAATCACGGAACAGTTCGACATCTCACTGTCCATGATTCTCCCGCATCAAACGGCGCCGCGGAACGAAGTAATCGCACGCACCTCGAGGCTGCGAGAGCCATGTTAATTCAGTCGCAACTACCCCCGGCGTTATGGGCAGAAGCCGTCCGTCACAGCGTCTGGCTGCGCAACCGCGCTCCTACACGTGCCCTTGGTGGAAATAAAACACCCCATGAGGTCGCTACTGGCGAAAAACCTGACTTGAGTGATCTTCGTGAGTGGGGATCTGTTGTTTGGGTCAAAATACTTCACGCCGGAAAGCTGGAGCCG
Source organism: Pholiota adiposa (assembly GCA_009935795.1). Classification (NCBI taxonomy): domain Eukaryota; kingdom Fungi; phylum Basidiomycota; class Agaricomycetes; order Agaricales; family Strophariaceae; genus Pholiota; species Pholiota adiposa. The sequence continues at coordinate 168,547 of QEYC01000009.1, forward strand.
CATGCCGAAAAAGCGCGATTTGTGGGATATGACGAGGAGTCCAAGGGCTACAGGGTGTACTGGCCAGAGAAACACAAAATTGGCATTGAGAGAGATGTCTATTTCAACAAAGATGAAGCTCTACTGCCAGATGTGCAGATTGAGGGGGAGAATGAGGAAGATGAGGTCAATCCGACCCATCCGGTCCGCAGATTTCGCCCCAAAACCAACCGAAAATGATCCTAGTACGTCTAGCATGATCCTGAGCGAAATCAAACGCAATCAGACCCCGAAAAATCGCAAAACGAGCCAGACAACGCACCTGAACAGCCCAACACCTCACAGACACCTCCCAGTCAATTTCCTCATGAAAACATCCCTCCAACAGCCAGAAACGATGCAGTGGATGCACCCCGACGTTCAGTACGATCCAACCGACCTACAGCAGGTTTCTATAATGAAAGAAATCAGCAAAAACGAGGTGAAACTGCACAACTTACAGAAAATGCATATTTTGCAACTCTGGAGGACTGGCTTGAGGATGGAGGCTTCCTGGTCAAGGAAGAGGTCGCAAATATCATGGAGGAGTGTCAAGCAATGGCTGCCTTCACTGAGGACGAGCTAGGCGGACCTACCCCAAATTTATCATCCTACTCTGATGCAGATTTTGCTCAACAACTACACCGTCACTCTATTTCTGGTTACGTATCCTTTATTGGTCAAGGAGCAATTTCTTGGAGCTCGAAAAAGCAATCTCTTGTTACACTATCAAGCACTGAAGCCGAATATGTTGCCCTCACTCAAGCAGCAAAAGATGTCATATGGATTCAACATTTCTTCAAAGAACTTCACGTCTTGAACCCTTCACTAAAAACACCAACAACTCTGTTCTGTGACAATCAAAGTGCAATCCGACTCTGCAAAGATTCTACCTTCCATGCTCGCACTAAACATATTGACGTTCAATTCCATTTTATTCGTCAAACTGTCACTCGAGAACTAATAAAAGTCGACTATATTTCGACAAGCGACATGATTGCGGATATGTTCACCAAATCACTCGACCGCATCAAATTAGCTAAATTCCGTTCACTTTTTGGACTTCATCCTTCATAGACATGCCACGCTTGTCTCGAGGGGGAGTGTTGAGATATCGAGACGCACGTTATCTTATTAGTAATATAGTTACATAAGCGTAAATTTTCTTCGCGCAACTTCTTTACTCACACCTCATCCGTGAATATCATCACGTCGAGGTGTAAGTCTTTTGTTATCTTACTTTCCTATGACACTTGTACTTATTTTTATCTAGTTTACATTCTTACAGTGTCATTAGGTATCCGTGAATATCATCACGTCGAGGTTTTACATTCTTACAGTGTCATTAGATTCCCTGCGCTCAACATGTAGGCTATTGCCCCCCTTGGTCCTTGTCAATCTCCATTAAAAATATGTTAGCTACGCATAGTAATTGAATGATCACGGCTTTAGATGCATGGAAATTTGAGACCGCGAATCTTCCGGACGCCGTTGGCTGGTATTAGATATATACGCCTCCTATAGCGCACCGTTGCGCCCCTCTGAATAATAACAGCATTTCAACGAAGCAGCGGCCTAGGGTATTTCTCCGCACAGCCTCTACCTCTACAGGTCACCAGATATTTTCTCTTCCCTAGCCCAAGCCGGAATAGCAGGACAACATCAATGTAGTTGTGAACTATTATTTTTAAAGCGTAGTTAAGATGCTTACAATGTAAGGGGAAAGACGGATATAGCCGCAGATATTCGATAATTTTCCATGTATCTGCGTTCGCCACGTCTGCGCACCTCGGAACTTGACTCCTGCTCCCACTTTCGAAGGTGAATATTAATTGAATTTGCATCCGGCCCCGGAATTTCTGCCATTGAATAATAAATGCTGGGTGTCGTGCTGGGTGCAGAAGGTAATTACACCCCCTTCCCCTCATTGAATTGTCCGTGAATGCTTACTCGCTCATGGCAATCTGTGAGCGACGCTCACTGGACTGTCGTCTCTGGATACCTTATACCCAAGGGAACTCACAACGAAACATGAACAGAGCTATTTGTAAGTCAAAGATATACGTACTACGACCTGGCCAAATAACGTGAACATACTATAAAAGTAGACATATAAATATACTTACAAGCTACAAGTCCACTCTCGCCAGTGGCACGGGGAATAGGAATCACGTCATAAGAGAACTTATCCCTGCTTTTGTCAGAATCCTGCCACGACTCGGAAGACTTATCCTCGTCCGCGGGGCCTATCATCGTCATGATCTCCCTCTAAGTCTAATGCAGCCAGACGAAAGGAACGGTCATCCGCCTCATGCCACGCCATTTCAGCTCGTGCGACTATTCGAAGGCTAGCACTCATTTTTAATGTTGCATGTCCTGTGATTTTCGTGCGGTTGTGAACAGAAATACGAATTAAGGAAAGTGAGGTCATGCGCAAAGATGACTAGTACTTGCAAGCTTGTAAGTAATCCATCAATGGACTCTGAGAGGATTTACATGGCGGCGGCGGCGGCGCGACATGAGGCGAGGCTGGAATTCGTTTGCAAGGCAGAGTGCCAGAGGCTAGTTTGGAGTATATTTCGCCGATCTGCCATGTCAGTGGAATTCATATCCGTATGAACTGGGGACTGGTGCTACATAGGTGCCAGCACAGTAACCTTGTCGAAGGAGCTTTACAAATCGCAGCGCTACTCCTTCGACTGCTGTCATTAATTTTTTGCGCCACTGTAAAATACTGTCACCCGCTGCCCACTCTCCACAAACGTCGGATGTATTTGTCGCCGAAAACTGCGGGGAAGGGCATACGCTACCGGCCTTGTCCAAAATTCTTCTTAACCGGCTTCGGGTCACAGCTCAAAGCTTCACGAAGAAGTTAGAATAACGTTGTATGCTATGCAGCCGGTCCGGACGCCAGTTCGCTATGTGTGCATTAATTTCCATTCTGCGCCAACTGCCAATTTCTCCATACCAAGCTCCAGAGCGAGTCCATTCCGTGTTTTTTTAATCATTCCATCCCAGTGGATATGTAACCTAAAGTTACTACATAGTAAGCAATGACCACTGATGCTCCTTAGCTAATTCCACGTGCGGTGGCATCGATGGGATACACTATTTAACGTTCTCATTTTTTGTCTTCGAAGCCTGATATTCATCTTTTTCTATATTGCATCTAAGAGAGGTAGATCTCCTTTGCTTGTGAAACGCGTGATTGGCTCAAATTCTATGATAACCAGCGGAACATGCTGAAATCTATGAATTTGGCCTCGATAAGGAGATTAGTCCCTGGGAAATGCGCTCCAAGATCTCAAGACTAGATTACATGCACAAATCAGTAAACTTGACGGCAGATCGCAATATTTACAATTTCAATATGTTAGAACGAATGCAGTTTCGACGAGTCAGCACTTTTCGTGATCGTGCCAAGCGCTCGACTTCGCTTGCTGTCAATTTCTTTGCTGGTACTGGACCGTCGAGCATTGCGTATTGAGCAATGGCCTTGAAAATTAAACAAATTAGAAAGCGTACTATCATAACATGCTGCTCGGCGGGTAGGGCATATGTACGCATCAAATATTCTTATCTGTACATACATATGAATGTATTCCCATCACATCCCCCGTGAAGCGAGTAAAGATAAAACGTGGCCTATTAAGTAGCCGTGTTAAGTCTAACCTAGTCTAACGCACGGGCATTAATCGGCGGTTAGACTTAGCAGGCTCAAAGGAGAGTCGTCTCGAATTGGGAATGTGTATCGTTGGGATTGATCGCCCATCACCCCAGTGCGATTGAATCATGACATCGGGAAGGAGTTTGGTTTCGACCGCCGGAGGCAGCAGGGTCGAGAGGTTGAGGGGATCGAA
>QEYC01000010.1:0-55535 GCA_009935795.1 Pholiota adiposa
AGAGAGATGGGTGCTGTGATCCACAACGTTCAACACGAGTGAGCACTCCCAAGCCTAAGGCTGACTCCGGGCAGGAGTTGTTGCCCAGAAGGACCGAAAGGATAGGCACGGTAAGACTGGAATTGGGCTGATAACACCCCGACCTGGTAGGCGCTTGGTCTTAGGTTCGTCACCACCGTGTGTGCCGCATACCCACCCTTGGTTAAGGTTCGTCCACCGTGGGCTAGGACAGGGCACCCAGTCACCAGGCTCTGCTTGGTCGTTAGTCCATCTCGGGTACTCCCAGAACCCCTAATTTTTTTTTTTTTTTTTTAACTCAACAATTTACGAGATATAGGCCCCCCGAAGGCGAGACCTATTCGCTTTGCCCTTGCGGGAAGCGACCGGACTCTATGGCGTAAGCGCCAGCACGCGGGGCGCAAATTCGCTGACGAACCCAGACCCGGAGTCAACTTAGACTCGAAACCAGCTAGTCACTGAGTCGAATCCGACAGAGGAGTTTGTTACCCTCGAGCCGGGTTGCAGGAGACTGTCCTGACCCGCTACGGCCCATGCTTCACCAGGGAGTTATTAGAGACCCCAGCTACTGAACTTCCCGTTCCTGAGCAGGTGGTTCACTTAAGCCAACCGGCGGCGGAACCCCACCTGTCCCAGGTCTCTGCCTCGCCCACAGCCAACCGGAATTGTGACCTGATGTGACCCTACGGCAACCCACCAGATCCGGATTTGTTTTACGTCACGCGTGCCTCACCGTATTCCAGATGAGACCTTACTCCTTCTGAGCCTGAGTCGCCCGCCCCCCCGGGTCATTTGCCCGACAAGATTCCAGAACACCGCAAGATCGCTACTACTGTGGACTGACGACGGCACTCACCCGGTTTTATGCGCGCATGTCAAGCGGACCGAGTCTGCCCAACCGTGGAGGGTTGCCTGGCCTGGTATCACCCAGACATTCGGCTCGTCTTTGTAATATTCCTCGCTTACCGCGCCCTATGCTTTCACTCCCTTTCGGGCACGACCAGTCTGAAGACCAGCCACTTTGGGCTCCAACCGCAATTCCCTGTAGGCTCTTAAACCAAGCCAGCACCCACAGGCACCAGTCCAAGCCGCGAACCATGTTGCACCACACGACAGGGCTGACAAGGCCGCCCCCTACGCCGGGGAACCAGTTTCGTGGGACAAGGATCATTACCACCAGAGAACGACCTGAACGGGAATCACCCGTGCAGGTCCGAGCTTGTGACTGTAACCGATGATATGTCACGCGCCTAGCCCAACTTTTAAATCACGTAGGTATTGGGGGATTGAGCGGGATCGAACCACAAACCTGACCGGATGGTGCACAGCACCCTTTGCAAGTCTTTAGTGATCCGAAACCACTGGGCTATTGCAGCCCCCCCCAGAACCCCTAATAGGGTGCACATCCGTGGACCGGTCTTAGGACTGAGGTGGCAAGGCAGTGACTCGAACAGCATTGGGGATCGCGTGGGGCCAAATAAGGTACCAGCGAACAGCTGCCGGGGGACGGGAAGGTACGGGCGGGGGTCGCGCCCCGTGTCGGCTGAGCCGTGCAGGACGAGGTAGTCCCTCTATCCTGGCCCGAGAGATCTATATCCACTGTCGGTTTCGCGGCACCTAATAAGTGCTTTCGGAGCTTAAGTTGAAAGCCGGAGTGTTGGGACATTTGGGTTGAACCTGAATTGTGAGTGGGTAAAAATGCCAACGTAATAGGTAGGCGGTGGTAAATCGACCCTGGCCGAGTCCAGCACCCCTAGGGGTTTAAGCTGGCAGTGCAAAGCCGTAGCTGCCGAGTAAGACGACCCTGCTGGACCTTGGTTTAATTCGAATCTGGCCGCGTGGGTTGGACCACTGTCTGCCAGTAGTAGAGACCGTGGAATGGAAAGCCGCAACACCTAATAGGGAGGTCGCAGAAGCGGCCGCCCGGCACCTTGAGCACATAGGGGTTAGTAGGCGGGTATAAGACTCCCTGCGCCGAAGTCCTCCGAAGATCCCAATAGGGCTCACCGCAAGTGGGCCCTAAACTTCGCTCAAAGAATGGTTTGGCAAGTCTGCCACCCATTCCTTGAATTTGTTCGTGTTTTATCCCGCCTCGAGTGGGTATCACCGATCTGCTCACGAATTTGTTCGCGATCTACCCCCGATCTTGGGGATCCCAGCGACATCACTGGATAGCTGCCGCAAGGCGGCAACCGACTCTGCTCGGGATGCTTGGGTTGTGAAATTCCAAGATCCCATTATCGCGGCCATAATTTCTTTATGCTGCAGGAGCTCGACGGTGCTCCACTCGAACCAAGTTACGTCAACGGCGGCACTTGCTCCCACTTGCAAAGCAATCAACCCCAATTGACTGCTAGGATGGTTAGGCTAATCACCAACCACGCACCAATTGGCGGAATACTTTTGTCGATTAATATCAATGAACCTCACACATGTAGGCACTGCGGCTCCCTTAATGGGACTCGCGATCATCTTATGGAGTGTGTCCACTTAGGGAACGCCATCCACCACACTTCATTTTGCTTCACGGCGCAATTTGATCAGTTTCCTGAAGGAGACCCATTGTTCTTCGCGCAGGCCGCCCCTGTTGTTCGGAAGGGGTTGGATAATCGCGTGGGGGTGACCTCACCGCGGCATCGTAAATCCGTAGACCAAGGGACTTTGGTTCCGTGATCGGACGGGGTTTGCAGTGGAAATTGGGTCTCCGGGCTCCGCGAGGGGCTAGATGGGAATCGTCGGGCGGGTGCTCGTCACACCCGCATCTGGCGGACTCTCGTAGTCTGTCACTGACCCAACTGTAGGACCATCGCCTTAAACACGACGACGTTAGAGTTATGGGAGAAGATGGGAGGTCATCGGTGCCAACGTGGGGTTGCCCCACACGCATTCCGGGTTCCGTTTCGGTTTCGGGCCCTTGCATACGTTTCATCGTTAACGGCGAGCTGCGCGGTGGGAACGTTTTGTTTAATGCGCGTTATGTATTTGTCCTTCCGTTTGACGTTAAATTGAGAATGCTGCTTTGTAAAGTAGTTAGTATCACGCGGACTGCCATCACGCACCGCGTAATAAATTGTTGAATTAAAAAAAAAAAAAAAAAAAAAAAAAGCCTTGACCAGTCCATAAGGTCCCAGGGGCGCTGATTAGTCTCTGCGATCTCCTCAATTCTTGAATCAAAGAAAACGCGCTTTGCGAGCCTAGTGGCTGCACGAATGCCTTCCAGTCCTCGCGAACGAGGAGTTCTGATAGCGACGAAAGGTTTTCTGACACTTGTCATCCCACCACGGGTGCGACCATCGGACAATCTGCTTGGACGATGAGAACATGTCCCAGCAGGCCTTGAAGACCGCGGCAATGGCTTGTGCCATGGCATGGGCCGCAATAGCCCAGTGGTTTCGATCACTAAAGACTTGCAAAGGGTGGTTGTGCACCATCCGGTCAGGTTGTGGGTTCGATCCCCGCTCATCCCCCAATACCTACGTGATTAAAAGTTGGGCTAGGCGCGTGACATATCATCGGTTACAGTCACAAGCTCGGGACCTGCACGGGTGATTCCGTTCCCAGGTCATTCTCTGGTGGTAATGATCCTGTCCCACGAACTGGTTCCCCGGCGTAGGGGGCGGGCCTTGTCAGCCCTGTCGTGTGGTGCAACATGGTTCGCGGCTTGGACTGGTGCCTGCGGGTGCTGGCTTGGGTTTAAGAGCCTACAGGGGAATCGCCGGTTGGAGCCCAAAGTGGCTGGTCTTCGGACTGGTCGTGCCCGAAAGGGAGTGAAAGCATAGGGCGCGGTAAGCGAGGGAATATTTCAAAGACGAGCCGAATGTCTGGGTGATACCAGGCCAGGCAACCCTCCACGGTTGGGCAGACTCGGTCTGCTTGACATGCGGCATAAACCGGGTGAGTGGCCATCGTCAGTCCACAGTAGTAGCGATCTGCGGTGTCTGGAATTCCTTGTCGGGCAAATGACCCGGGGGGGCGGGCGACTCAGGCTCGGAAGGAGTAGGGTCTCATCTGGAATACGGTGGGGCACGCGTAGACGTAAAAAACAAATCCGGATCTGGTGGGTTGCCGTAGGGTCACATCAGGGCACAATCCGGTTGGCTGTGGGCGAGGCAGAGACCTGGGACAGGTGGGGTTCCGCGCCGGTTGGCTTAAGCGAACCACCTGCTCGGGAACGGGAAGTTCAGTAGCTGGGGCTCTCTAATAACTCCCTGGTGAAGCATGGGCCGTAGCGGGTCAGGACAGTCTCCTGCAACCCGGCTCGAGGGTAACAAACTCCTCTGTCGGTTCGACTCAGTGACTAGCTGGGTTTCGAGTCTAAGTTGACTCCGGGGTCTGGGTTCTCAGTGGGAGTTGCGCCCCGCATGTTGGCAGCTTACGCCATAGAATCCGGTCGCTTCCCGCAAGGGCAAAGCGAATAGGTCTCCCTTCGGGGGGGCCTATATCTCGTAAATTGTTGAGTTAAAAAAAAAAAAAAAAAAAAAAAGGCTTGTGCCATGGCCTCGACCTCCTCGGCAGTAGTAGGATCCTCGCGGGCGCAGCTCGCGAGGTCAGATCTAAGAGCTTTGATGTAATCTCGCTCTGCATCTGTATTTGGCTTGATGGATCGGAATTCACCAATCTCAACAGGATCCGAGAGTTTAATAGCAACCGAGATCGGAATGTGATCTGAGCTACCTTGTAGATTGGTCTCGCGATGTGGCGGGTACGCGATGACATCGGAAGGACGGATAAAGACGAGATCGATCACTGATGGATGGAGCTCCTTGTTATGAGAATAGAATGTCGGACCATGGTTATCCGGCAGAGCCAGATCCAGACCCAGATCGCCTGCCGCTTCAAGCAGGGAGATAGGCACTGTACGGTGCGAGGGTACTGAAGGGTCCCACACCGACGAGTGGCAGTTGAAGTCCCCTCCCATGTATTGGAAGGTGGGGAGTGTATTAGAGCGCTGGGCAATGTACCAGATCGCTGTGTGGTTGGCGTCAGAATAGACGTTCATGAGGTTAAGCACTTGTCCATGGACAAAGAGCGAAAGGACAAGAATATTGGGGTGATCGATGATATCTCGTCTGAGGGATGGACGCAGACGCGTAAGCCTATTATGACAATAAGCAATTACGCGTGCTGTGGTGTCTGGTTTGGGGGGTAGCGCGATCGTCAGCCACTCAGGGTGCTTAGGCGCTCCAATAACGTCGTCTCCCTCTTTGTTAGAGGAGGAGACTGTCTTACGAATGACACCCCATGGGGGCTCTTGGAGAAATAGAACATCGAATCGATTTCGACAGGTTTCTAGTAATACATCAATGAGCAAACGATTCTTAGCTACGTTGAACGAGCAAATCCTAATTTCCTCCACGGTGTCTTGACGCATCAAGCTACGGGGGGTTTATTAGGGTGGGGGCGGGGCGATGAACGACGAACTCTCACCTCGGCATACTTGGCCTTGATCCAGTCACGGTCAAAGCGGTGGGACCAGAATTTGCACTTCCGATCCATAGCAGCGTGCTCGTCACCGCAGTTGGGGCAACGAGACTTGTGCGGGCAGGGCTCGCCCTCCTTGGTGGGAGGAACGGGCGGAGTCTTCTTCAAATCCCCGGTTTTGCAGGGGTGACATTGTTCGCGGTGCTCCTCCTTGCGGTGAGGGCCCGAACAGTGGGGGCAGCGAGGCTGGGCAGCCTTGCACGAGTTGGATGCATGGCCCCACCTCCAGCAGCGAGTGCAGAGAGCGGTGCCCAGGTTAGCAGCAGTGGCACGAATTGGACAGTTACGCGAGGAGAAATAAAGCGTCTTCCCAATGAGAGTACGCGCGCAGGCCCCTGATTGGGAGTCCCAGATATTAAAGTACACGGTAGCCGTGGTACTTGCTCCAGAGTTGCGAACGACGCGGGCGGGGCCCGCGGGGTTGATGTTCACCCAGAATGGACTCTGAGTGAGGGCGGTCATGACCTGCTCCCCGGTGACACGATCTGAGCCACCAGGATGATAGTAGGGGACATCGAGTACCTTGAGGTACGACGTCGACTGGGGAAGGCCCACCCAAACGCGGGTATTGGCTTGAAGCTGGGCGCAGCAGACACCACGGATGAGATTGATCTCCTCCACGGTGGCGACGCCGGTGGTACCAAGAGAGTAGCCATCGTAGGCCCTCCCAACAGATTGGACGCGAACAGGGAAGTTCGCTTTCTTGAGTGCGATATTGACATCGCGGTAGATTTTGGAAAGGTCCCAAGATTGAATCTTTTCGACCGATCCGAAAGAAACGAGGACCTGTCGACGAGACGGGCCTGCAGATGTGAAGCCAGGTTCCTTGCGCTTGGGGCACCTGGAGTCCTTGCCTTCGGCTTGCTTCTGGATCTCAACGATCCTGTGAGCGGGAGTTCGGGCAACGCCTTCGCGAGCGCGACGGTGTTGGTGGGGTTGAGGCCAGAAATAGCTTTGGCCTGCTTCGCAACCTTGGCATAAGTTCTGCCTGGTTTCGTAGCTGTAGGTATGGGAGGCGGAGGCCCCCCTCGCTGATACTCCACCTGCGGCCGCTTGGGCTGAGGGCGGGGTTGAGCGGTTGTTGTAGTTTTGGCCTTCTTGCAAGGAGGGCCGTGACTGGACGTCGCCTCCCGCATCTCCGCATCTTGCAACACAGGGACAGGGGGGACGGCAGGCGCTCGAGGCGTCTGCGCCGCAGGGGGTGGAGTGAACACCGGGGCCTGGGGTGGAGGTATAGAGGTGGCAGGCATGCGAGCCTGCGCACCCTCGAGGATAGTCATCATTTGCGAACGTTCGATAGCCAGCCGAAGCTGCCTGAAGTCCTCCGCAAACTGAAGAGAGTAGGTCCCTATCATCTCAGGGGCCATATATGTAGCTGGATCCTCGATCCAACTACGAACTTCGCGGAAGGCGGAAGTGGCCACAACGATGTCGATCCCTGGGTTCAACCGGCCTAAGTGGAGTTCAACGGTGCCTTCCGATACGTCCATGTACCCTGAGCCAGTGACTGAGGGTGCAGGGGTGGGGCACTGGGTTCGATCTTCTTCATCCATCGCAGAGACAGAGTGGAGGCTGCGCTCGTCTGAAGTACGGGCACGCGAGGTACTCCTCTCTCAGATGCCAGGGGTTTCTGTGGCGTAACGGTCGCGAGCGACGTCACTACGGGTGTCGGAGGCCCTAGACTGGGACCTTCCTGGATAGTTGGTGGCCCCAGGACTGCCAGAGGCAGCGGGGGCAGAAGCAATGCTCGCAGGTGGGGGTGGACGGGGAGTTCCGGCCCCAGCGGAAGATCCGCCAGAGCGAGAAGTCCCCTGACTTGGTTGGAGGGGTTTCGGACCCATAGCTAGGCCCTGTTGTAATCCGATCGAAGATCGGCGCTATCAATCGTGCTGTGGAGGACGTTTAAGACGACGAGCAAGGTGGTCACGTGCTGCGATGGTGAGTGGTACCTACCACTTTTTTTCATAAAAACACGGCAAGTCACAGCACGTCTTCAGATTATTTGCCGTCCGAATTAATGAAACGATCCTGCCGTGAAATTAATGATCACGCACACGGCGACTTTTTCATATTTTGCCATGTTGCGGGATCAATTCTACTCATGCTGGCAATTTCATATTCTGCCGTGTGTATTTTCATTTCCAATTTCATATCCTGCCGTGCATATTTTCATTTATTCTTGTAGGTGTGGGCTCAAATTCTGCCGTGAGCGCGATCATTATTTTTCGCAGGTGCGCTCATTTGTTGCCATGAGCGCGCTCATTATTTCTCGTGGGTGCGCTCTTTCTCAATTCTGTGCGCGCTCAAATACTGTCAACACTTTCATTGAGTGCCGTGCACATTATCATTGAGTGCCGTGCACATTATCATTAATTGCCGCATGCAATATCATTATTTGCCCTATGCGCGATCAATAAGTGCCGTGTGCGTGATCATTTATTTCTGTGTGCGGGATCATTAAGCGCTGTATACACGATCATTTATTTCTATGTGCATGATCATTAAGTGCTGTATGCGTGATCATTAAGCGCCATGTGCGGGATCATTAGGTGCTGTATGCGGGATCATTTCTTTCTATGTGCGTGATCATTAAGCGCCATGTGCAGGATCATATGCGCACTCATTAATTGCCACATGCGGGATCATATGCGCGCTCATTAATTGCCACATGCAGGATCATATGTGCGATCATTACTTGTTGTATGCGGGATCATTAAGTGCCTTATGTGGGATCATATGTGGGATCATTACTTGTTGTATGCGGGATCATTAAGCGCCCTATGCGGGATTATATGCGGGATCAGTACTTGTTGTATGCAGGATCATTAAGTGCCATGTGCGGGATCATTATTTTATGTATGTGTGATCATTAAGCGCCATGTGCAGGATCATTAAGCGCTGTGTACAGGATCATTAAGTGCTGTGTACAGGATCATTAAGCGCTGTGTGAGGGATCATATGCATGATCATTACTTGTTGTATGCGGGATCATTAAGCGCCATGTGCGGGATCATTAAGCGCCGTGTGCGGGATCATTTATTTCTGTGTGCGGGATCATTATTTGCTGTATGCGATATCATTTCTGTCCTGGATATATCACATGAGCTTATATCACATGACTAGGGGGGTGGGAACTGCTAAAAATAGCTAATATCTATTATTGGTATGGGGTGCATATGGGTGGCTGTCCTGCATCCGTTAGATAGATATAGAACTATTATATATCATTAGAAGCGTATTTTTGAGCTGAATCCATCTGTAAAGGTTTCATGGTTCCAGCATCACTGGCTGCTGAGATAAAAGCAAAATACTGTATTCCTTAAATAGAAATAGCGTAAATCATGAATTTCTCAGCGCCCAGGCAGTATTTTCCCACGATCTAAGTTGAAACCTGTACTTCAAATGCATATCTATAAGATCAAATTAGAATCATGCTTATCGATTGCTACTATCGCGTATGCAATACCTTATCAAAATATAAATTGATTAGGCTCTAGCACCTGCAATAATTGGAATATTGAAATAATCTAAATTGGCCCTTTTTAAGCTCATGCTACTCTTTTAGATCCCTAAGTTACTAATTGAACTCAGAACTTTACCTAATCTCATCCGCAAGAAATGTTGCAATATCTACGCTGCTCTACCGATTGATGTACATGAAATTTTGATGTGCTGTCAATGTAGGTATCCATAAAAAGTTATTTTAGAATCCATATTTTTAGTTTGCGGGATATTACCATACCTCCAATATAGCTAACTCAGAATCACCTATCTGAGCAGTTGTTTGAAGTACCTATATGCATACTTACCCACTTTCTCTGTTATGTGAGATAGGTGTATGAATCAAAGAGCCCAGGAATAAAATATCATTAAAGTAAAGCTCAGATTACAATATCCTCAAGTGGTCTAAGGTTGGCACCTTACAGAATTGAGCAAAGTGGAGTAAGTATGCATATAGGTACTTCAAAACAACTGCTCAGATAGGTGATTCTGAGTTAGCTATATTGGAGGTATGGTAATATCCCGCAAACTAAAAATATGGATTCTAAATAACTTTTTATGGATACCTACATTGACAGCACATCAAAATTTCATGTACATCAATCGGTAGAGCAGCGTAGATATTGCAACATTTCTTGCGGGATGAGATTAGGTAAAGTTCTGAGTTCAATTAGTAACTTAGGGATCTAAAAGAGTAGCATGAGCTTAAAAAGGCCAATTTAGATTATTTCAATATTCCAATTATTGCAGGTGCTAGAGCCTAATCAATTTATATTTTGATAAGGGTATTGCATACGCAGTAGCAATCCGATAAGCATGATTCTAATTTGATCTTATAGATATGCATTTGAAGTACAGGTTTCAACTTAGATCGTGGGAAAATACTGCCTGGGCGCTGAGAAATTCATGATTTACGCTATTTATTTAAGGAATACAGTATTTTGCTTTTATCTCAGCAGCCAGTGATGCTGGAACCATGAACCTTTACAGATGGATTCAGCTCAAAAAACGCTTCTAATGATATATAATAGTTCTATATCTATCTAACGGATGCAGGACAGCCACCCATATGCACCCCATACCAATAATAGATATTAGCTATTTTTTAGCAGTTCCCACCCCCTAGTCATGTGATATAAGCTCATGTGATATATCCAGGACAGAAATGATATCGCATACAGCAAATAATGATCCCGCACACAGAAATAAATGATCCCGCACACGGCGCTTAATGATCCCGCACATGGCGCTTAATGATCCCGCATACAACAAGTAATGATCATGCATATGATCCCTCACACAGCGCTTAATGATCCTGTACACAGCACTTAATGATCCTGTACACAGCGCTTAATGATCCTGCACATGGCGCTTAATGATCACACATACATAAAATAATGATCCCGCACATGGCACTTAATGATCCTGCATACAAACAAGTACTGATCCCGCATATAATCCCGCATAGGGCGCTTAATGATCCCGCATACAACAAGTAATGATCCCACATATGATCCCACATAAGGCACTTAATGATCCCGCATACAACAAGTATGATCGCACATATGATCCTGCATGTGGCAATTAATGAGCGCGCATATGATCCCGCATGTGGCAATTAATGAGTGCGCATATAATCCTGCACATGGTGCTTAATGATCACGCACATAGAAAAATAAATGATCCCGCATACAGCACCTAATGATCCCGCACATGGCACTTAATGATCACGCATACAGCACTTAATGATCATGCACATAGAAATAAATGATCGTGTATACAGCGCTTAATGATCCCGCACACAGAAATAAATGATCACGGCACACAGCGACGGCACTTGATCGCGCATAGGGCAAATAATGATATTGCATGCGGCAATTAATGATAATGTGCACGGCACTCAATGATAATGTGCACCGCACTCAATGAAAGTGTTGACAGTATTTGAGCGCGCACAGAATTGAGAAAGAGCGCACCCACGAGAAATAATGAGCGCGCTCATGGCAACAAATGAGTGCACCTGCGAAAAATAATGATCGCGCTCACGGCAGAATTTGAGCCCACACCTACAAGAATAAATGAAAATATGCACGGCAGGATATGAAATTGGAAATGAAAATACACACGGCAGAATATGAAATTGCCAGCATGAGTAGAATTGATCCCGCAACATGGCAAAATATGAAAAAGTCGCCGTGTGCGTGATCATTAATTTCACGGCAGGATCGTTTCATTAATTCGGACGGCAAATAATCTGAAGACGTGCTGTGACTTGCCGTGTTTTTATGAAAAAAAGTGGTAGGCACTAGTGCGATGGTAGCGGTTGCTAGACAAGAAGCGGATGACTAGAAGTGTCTAGTGAATTCTGGTAAGGTCTAGAAGTCTAGACTGGTCTGGAATGAACTAGAACTACAATGTGCTCAGAATGATAAAAGGAGAACATTGGGAAAAGTCTAGACTTGAGTCTAGAACAATCCAGATGAGTCTGGATGAGTCTGGAAAGAAGAGTGTGTTGGAGAGTGGGAAAAGCAATTCTAACACCCCCCCGTGATCTGAACACTCTCCAAAAGCAAAGGAAAGCAAGGAAAAAGCGAAATAGAGACTAGAGTCTGATACCCATACTATCTCTACAAAATTGAACCTTTGGAATAGGCAAAGGCTTGGTTAAAATATCTGCAACCATTTCTGCAGTGGGAATGTAAGAAGGAGAAATGATCTTGTTATTGACCACATCTCTAAACCAGTGAAAACGCAGATCCAAATGCTTCATGCGCCCATGGTGCTCTGGATTCTTGGAAACAGAGATAGCAGACTGGTTGTCCATGTGTAGCACAGAGGGCTGGTCAAATGTATACCCAAATTCACCCATAATGTTGCGCATCCAC
Organism: Pholiota adiposa; assembly: GCA_009935795.1. NCBI lineage: Eukaryota > Fungi > Basidiomycota > Agaricomycetes > Agaricales > Strophariaceae > Pholiota > Pholiota adiposa. Next base: position 11,886 of record QEYC01000010.1, read on the forward strand.
ACTATCTCTTTGCCAGCTTCAACAGCAGCCACATATTCCGCTTCAGTAGTAGAAAGTGTCACAATGCTCTGCAGCTTACTAGACCAGCCAACTGCACCACCAGCAAGCAAGGTGACATATCCACTGGTAGAGCGACCAGTATCAACACAATCACCATGTGCAGCATCAGTGTAAGTGACAAAGTCAGTTGGGCCATCAGCAGAGTATGTCAACTTGTACTCCAAAGTGCCTTTAAGGTAGCGGAATAAGTGCTTTACAGCTGCCCAGTGTTGCGGACCAGGATTGGCATTGAAGCGTGCAAGATATGCGACAACTTGAGCAATGTCAGAGCGTGTCATGGTGGCAAGATACTGGAGTGAGCCAATAGCACTGAGATAAGGAACAGAGCGCATAAAAGCGATCTCTTCAGGAGTTTGTGGACACATAGACTTGGAAAGAGTCATATTGGGCGACATAGGTGTCTGCACAGGATGTGCATCTGTCATACTATAGCGCTCAAGCATATCCAGAATGAACTGGCGCTGGTGGAGCGAGATGGTGCGCTTTTCAGCATCAACAGTGATAGCAACACCTAGCAAGTACTCTGTAGCACCAAGGTCGCGGCATTTGAAGTGAGTTTGAAGCTCCTTCACACTTTGTCTACTGCAGCAGTGTTGGTTGATGCAATGTAATGTCATCAATGTACACTGGGACGAAGATTTAACTTCACCATTGGAGTAGATGTAGACAGAGTGGTCTGCCTCAATGCGCTTAAAGCCATTGAAGTAAATGCTTGTGCAACTTGATATTCATTGACGAGCTGACTTTTTTTTTTTTTTTTTTTTTAATTCAACAATTTATTACGCGGTGCGTGATGGCAGCGAGATATAGCCCCAGCCCCCGTGAGGGCCAGAGGCTACCACCTGTTCCCTTGCGGGAGGTGCTATTCGATCCCGGAATCAACTTAGATTCTAACTCAGCGTGTCTCTGAGAGAACTGACAGAGGATTTAGTACACTCGAGCCAGGGTAGTGGGACTGCCACATCCTGCTACGGCCCAGATTCAGGTTCGTCGAACCCTATCCTTCCCGTTGTCCAGCATCTGGTTCGGTTATGCCAACCGGCTCGGATCCCCAGATGTCCAGACTCTCTGTCTCGCCACATGCCAACCTGGTTTGTGCACACTCCGAAGAGATCCAGGATTTGTTTCGGAATCACCCCCACACTCCGTATAATGCGGGAGCCGACAGCGCAAGGCTTTCCACATTGGTACTAACCGGCCACTGAAGTGCTACATTATGTGACCCTACTACAGTGACTAACCGCGTGAACCCAAAGCTGCAACTCTTTCAAGTACGAGGTCGCAAATCTCAGCTTAGGCTTACCAAGCAAGGGCCAATCCACGCCTGGGGTACCCTAATCGGGTGTTCTGCGGACTAATCCCCATGTTATCTCGCCTGTCCTTTCAGTCCCTCGGGCCGGATTTCAGAGGAGTTTCACCCCATTCTCCGGATCCTTAGGCGGTTCTTCGGATACCATCTGCATGATCCTAGGATCAGCTTCACTTGGTCCTACAGTTCCCATTGGCTTCTCTGAGGTTTCCCCCTTTGGCTGCGCTTATAGACAAGTTTCGCCACAGCAGTGCACACGTGTCACACATATCTGGAGTAGGGATAAGACACCGCATCTCCCGGGATCATAAACCCCAATGTTCCCAGCCCCACAGAATCCCAACGCGCGCGCACGAACCCGTTACAAGCCTGCGCGTCAGCCACAGCGCGCTCGAGGTCACTACATCCCCTGCGCGTCACACACATCACATGTGCTTGCCGTATCATGCTTAGGACCCCGTGGACCAGCCATTTAAGGCAGACTGGCAGCGCGCAACACCCATGAGGTACAGACCATTACAATCCGTGCGCATCACACCAGCCGGTCTAAGACCAGAAACCCGAGCTTGTGACTGTAACCGATGATATGTCACTTGCCTAGCCCAACTTTTAATCACGTAGGTATTGGGGGATGAGCGGGGATCGAACCCACAACCTGACCGGATGGTGCACAGCCACCCTTTGCAAGTCTTTAGTGATCGAAACCACTGGGCTATTGCGGCCCTTATTGACAAGCTGACTGCTTCAAACCATAGAGAGATTTGCGGAGTCTGCACACTACATTGGGTCCACCTTGATGGAAACCTTCAGGTTGGCGCATATAGATCGAGGCCGCACCCAGGGGGTTGGGCTTCGCTTTCTTGGGGCGTTTGGGCATTTGAGGGTCTGCAGCAGCAGCGGGCCTCTTTTTGTTAGAAGTGACCTGTACACTTTCTAATGGCTTGATAGTTCTTGACATCTCATGGTTCTGCCCAGAGCTCTGTTCCATACTTCGCCTTTGAGTGTTGGTATATTACCAGCTCATAGCACTAATACAACCAAGACCGGATAGCTCAGTGGTTAGAGCATCCCCCTAGTGTGGGTAAGGTCCTTGGTTCAAACCCAGGTCTGGTCATATCTTTTCCAAGGTCACCCGATCGGTGATTCTAACATGGTAGCAGCAACTACATGTGTTAGCTTAGTAAGCACTAATCCTGCTGACTAAGACTTGGATTAGATAAGCGCCAGGTCCCGGGGGTGTGTTAGAAGTGACCTGTACACTTTCTAATGGCTTGATAGTTCTTGACATCTCATGGTTCTGCCCAGAGCTCTGTTCCATACTTCGCCTTTGAGTGTTGGTATATTACCAGCTCATAGCACTAATACAACTAAGACTGGATAGCTCAGTGGTTAGAGCATCCCCCTAGTGTGGGTAAGGTCCTTGGTTCAAACCCAGGTCTGGTCATATCTTTTCCAAGGTCACCCGATCGGTGATTCTAACACTTTTTGCGCCGGACGATTTCTCTATACCAGTCCGCGTCCTGAGTGACTTCGAAAAGCCGCTTAAGCGGGATGGTTAAGAGGGCAAAGTTGGGGAGCTCTTCCAAAAGCTCAGCCCCATTGACAGACTGCGCAGCCGCCGCCCACTCCGCTGCGCGTTCTAGGGATGTGTGCACCGCCGCGAGGGCGTCCGCTGCCGTGAAGTCATCGTCAAACGACAGGGGTAGCACTTTAGCATTGACTTGGTCACCCTCATCGTCGACGGACATGGGACCAGGTGAAGGAGCGGGGGTTCCTGCAATGGAAGAGCGCCCCAAGCCCCGGACTTGGGCAGGGATGGGGGTGGCGTACCGCTCCCTCGCGGAAGAGTGAGATGACGAGTGAGAATGGGTCGATCTGGAGGTCGAACGGATAGGTGCAGCAGGCAAAAGAGCTCCAGGGAGAGCAGGTGGAGAAGACTCCATGCGGCTACAGGGTGCGCCCCCCCTCGCAGTTGATCGGCCGCGATTGGGAGCACCTCCTCCTCGAGGTGTGGTCATAGGATGTGTTAGTTGATGTTGGTAATGCCTGATCAGAGATCGGGCGCAGTGGCATAGTGGTGGGGGACAATGTTGACGATGGGCCCCAGTAGCCCAGTGGTTTAGATCACTAAAGACCTGGTGAGGGTGGCTGTGCACCATCCAAGAGGTCGGGGGTTTGATTCCCCTGCAATGCAGATACCATAAGTCTGTCCCGCGTGGCTGTACAGCTTACATGGACAACCACTCTGGTTCCCATGATCACAACATTATGTGTAGGATTCACAGGCTAAAATGCCGCCAGAGGGGGTGGGTGCAATGATCCATAACATTCAACATGAGGAGAGCACTCGCAAGCCTAAGGCCATTCTCGGCAGGGAGCAGTGGCCCGAAAGGGACCGAAAGGATATGGCATGGTAAGAGCTGGGCATTGGGCTGATAACACCCCGACCTGGATGGCCAGGATAGGGCACCCAGCCACCTGCTTCAGTAGGTCGTTAGTCATCTCAGAAGATCCGGATCCCTGTTTTGGCAGGGAGCACAATCTGGGCCAGTCTTAGGAGCTGGGGTGGCAAGACAGTGACTCTGGACAGCATTGGGGATCCGCGGGGCCAAATATGGTACCAGCAAACCAGCTGCCGGGGGACGGGAAGGTACGGCAGGGGTAGCGCCCTGTGGCGGCTGGGCCGTGGCAGACCAGGGTAGTCCCCTGAATCTGGCCTGAGAGATCTATATCCACTGTCGGTTCCGCGGCACATAATAAGTGCTTATGGGGCTTAAGTTGAAGCTGGAGTGTTGGGGCACTTAGGTTGAACCTGAGTTGTGAGTGGGTAAAAAATGCCATACCTAATAGGAAGACTAACAGCGACTCAACTCGGCACCCTGCGGGGTTTAAACTGAGTTGGGTTGCTGTGGCCACTATAAGCCGACCCTGGCTGAAAGCGTCACTGCTGACTGGCCGCGCCGGAAAGGACCAGTGTCCGCCAGCTGTGGGGCGTGGACGGCAAAGCCGCATCACCTAATAGGGAGACTGCGACAGCAGCCGACCCGGCACCTTGTGCACATAGGGGTTAGTAAGTGGGGTTGTACTCCCTGCTGAAACCTCCCAAAGTTCCTCAATAGGGCTCACCGCAAGGTGGGCCCTAAACTTTGGTTTTATCCCGCCTCGAGTGGGGTATCCACCAATCTGCTCACAAGTTTGTTCGTGATCTACCTCCAATCCCTGGGCAATCCCCAGCGACATCTCTGGATAGCTGCCGCAAGGCGGCGACCGACTCTGCTCGGAATGCTTGGGTTGTGAAATTCCAAGATCCCAATTATTGCGGCCACAATTTCTTTATGCTGCAGGAGCTCGACGGTGCTCCACTCGAACCAAGTTACGTCAATGGCGGAACTTGGCTCCCTCTCGCAAAGCAATCAACCACGTTGACTGCCAGGATGGTTAGGCTAATCACCAACCATGCACCAATCGGCGAATACTTTTGTCGCTTTAATATCAATGAACCTCATACATGCAGGCACTGCGGCTCCCTTAATGGGACTTGTGATCATCTTATGGAGTGGTGTCCATACAGGGAGCGCCATCCACCACACTTCATTCGCTTCATGGCGCATTTTGATCAGTTTCCTGAAGGAGAACCCACTGTTCTTCGCGCAGGCTGCCCCAGTTGTTCGGGAAGGGGTCAGATAATCGCGTGGGGGTGACCTCACTGCGGCATCATAAATCTGTAGACCAAGGGACTTCGGTTCCGTGATTGGATGGGGTTGCAGTAGAAACTGTGTCTCTGAGATGGCGCGAGCTGTTTTGGGCGGGTGTTCGTCACCCCACACCTGGCGGGACTCTCGTAGTCCCATCAATGGCTAAGCTTTTTTTTTTTTTTTTTTTTTAACTCAACAATTTATTTCGCGGTGCGTGATGGCAGTCCGCGTGGTACTAACTACTTTACAAAGCAGCATTCTCAATTTAACGTCCAAATGGGAGGGACGAATACATAACACGCATTAAACAGAAACGTTCCACCGCGCAGCTCGCCGTTAACAATGAAACTGATACAAGGGCCCGAAACGATGACGGAACCCGGAATGCGTGTGGGGCAGCCCCACGTTGGCACCGATGACCTCCCATCTTCTCCTGCAATTTTGACGTCGTCATCCACAGGCGATGGTCCTACAGCTTGGCCAGTGACGGGACTACGAGAGTCCCGCCAGATGCGGGTGTGACGAGCACCCGCCCGACGATTCCCATCTAGCCCCTCGCGGAGCCCGGAGACACAGTTTCCACTGTAACCCTGTCCGATCAACGACAGATTTACGATGCCGCAGTGAGGTCGCCCCCACGCGATTATCCAACCCCTTCCCGAACAACTGGGGCGGCCTGCGCGAAGAACAATGGGTTCTCCTTCAGGAAACTGATCAAATGCGCCATGAAGCGAATGAAGTGTGGTGGATGGCGCTCCCTATGTGGACACCACTCCATAAGATGATCGCGAGTCCTATTGAGGGAGCCGCAGTGCCTACAAGTATGAGGTTCATTGATATTAAAACGACGAAAGTATTCGCCAATTGGTGCGTGGTTGGTGATTAGCCTAACCATCCTAGCAGTCAACGTAGTTGATTGCTTTGCAAGTGGGAGCCAAGTTCCGCCATTGACGTAGCTCGGTTCGAGTGGAGCACCATCGAGCTCCTGCAGCATAAAGAAATTATGGCCGCGATAATTGGGATCTTGGAATTTCACAACCCAAGCGTCCCGAGCCGAATCGGTCGCCGCCTTGCGGCAGCTATCCAGAGATGTTGCTGGGGATCGCCCAGGGATTGGAGGAAGATCACGAACAAATTCGTGAGCAGATTGGTGGATATCCCACTCGAGGCGGGATAAAACACAAATGAATTCAAGGGAATGGGTGGCAGACTTGCCAAACCATTCTTTGAGAGCACGGCATGACGTAACTTGGTTCGAGTGGAGCACCGTCGAGCTCCTGCAGCATAAAGAAATTGTGGCCGCAATAATTGGGATCTTGGAATTTCACAACCCAAGCATCCCGAGCAGAGTCGGTCGCCGCCTTGCAGCAGCTGTCCAGAGATGTTGCTGGGGATTGCCTGGGGATTGGAGGTAGGTCACAAACAAACTCGTGAGCAGATTGGTGGATGCCCCACTCGAGGCGGGATAACACACGGACGAATTCAAGAGAATGGGTGGCAGACTTGCCAAACCATTCTTTGAGAGCACGGCACACTGCCAAGGAATGACCTTGCCCAGAGTGCATGGATGGGTTCACTGACAGCTTCGCAGATGGGAAGTGGTCAGTGAAGATGACAATGCATTCGCAATTAGGTTGTCTAAGGGCAGCCTGAATTGCGACACGGATGGCATAAAGTTCCGCATCGGGCGCGGTGACTCTGCCAGCGGCATACCTGGTCTGATAGACCAAGGCACCCTCGCGATATACCATGGCCACCGAAGTAGCCTGGTAATGTTTCTGCTCTGGGACTGAAGCATTGACAGCGCAGTAAACACAGGAAGGATTCTCCTCACATCCAGCGAGGATGGTATCAAGAAATTGGCATAACTCGTCGGGGGTAGGTCTCTTCTCCTCCGCCTCCTCATCCGGGGACAAGGAAGCTTTGGTTGGAGTATGCTCCACCTCGGTTATGCCGTCATTAAACTTTACACGATCTGCAAACAGGTCGAGTAATCGAATACCAGGTTGGTTATCCGAACACGTAGGTTCAAATACCTCAGTTAATTGGGGCAGCCTCATTTCCATATCGATCAGAGGGCCTTTGACTTTATGGGAGATGTTGTAGATACCTTCGAGTCCCATAGCATGCCTCACAGCAGTTTTGACATAGTCACTACGCCCGAGGAGGGAGCGCAGAGGGTGAGTGTCAGAAAGCATGGCCACGCGAAGATTCACGCGGTCTGCCAGCTTCTTGAGGTGGAGATGGATGGAAATGAGGCCAGCGAGGGCCTCAACACCACCAGTGGGACTGGTGCGAAAGGTGCCAGTAATCCAGAGAGCAGCTCAATGCTGCATCTTGGTGAGATTGGAGATGACGCCTTTGTTAAGGCCCCAGTAGCCTAGTGGTTTAGATCACTGAAGACCGGGTGAGGGTGGCTGTGCACTATCCAAGAGGTTGGGGGTTCAATTCCCCTACAATGCAGATACCATAAGTCTGTGCCGCGGGGTCTCTGGACCACGTGGAGGACCACTCGGGTTCCCATGATCACGACTATCATGTAGGACTTAAGGGCTAGATGCCGCCAGAGGGGGGGGGTGCTGTGATCCACAACGTTCAACACGAGGTGAGCACTCCAAGCCTAAGGCTGACTCCGGCAGGAGTTGGTTGCCAGAAGGGACCGAAAGGATAGGGCACAGTAAGACTGGGAATTGAGCTGATAACACCCGACCTGGGTAGGCGCTTGGTTAAGGTTCATCCACCGTGTGCCACATACCCACCCTTGGTTAAGGTTCGTCCACCGTGGGCTAGGACAGGGCACCAGTCACCAGGCTTTGCTTGGTCATTAGTTATCTTGGGTACTCCCGGAACCCCTAATAGGGTGCACATCGTGGACGGTCTTAGGACCAAGATGGCAAGGCGTGACTCCGAACAGCATTGGGGATCCGTGGGGCCAAATAAGGTACCAGCGAACCAGCTGCCGGGGGGACGGGAAGGTACGGCGGGGGTCGCGCCCCGTGTCGGCTGGGCCGTGGCAGGTCGAGGTAGTCCCTCTATCCTGGCCCGAGAGATCTATATCCACTGTCGGTTTTGCGGCACCTAATAAGTGCTTTCGGAGCTTAAGTTGAAGCCGGAGTGTTGGGACATTTGGGTTGAACCTGAGTTGTGAGTGGGTAAAAATGCCAACCTAATAGGTAGCGGTGGTAAATCGACCCTGGCCAAGTCCGGCACCTAGGGGTTTAAGCTGGCAGTGCAAAGCCGTAGCCGCCGAGTAAGACGACCCTGCTGGACCTTGGTTAATTCGAATCTGGCCGCGGTGGGTTGGACCACTGTCCGCCAGTAGTAGAGACCGTGGAACGGAAAGCCGCAACACCTAATAGGGAGGTCACAGAAGCGGCCGCCCGGCACCTTGAGCACATAGGGGTTAGTAGGCGGGGTATAAGACTCCCTGCCGAAGTCCTCCGAAGATCCCAATAGGGCTCACCGCAAGGTGGGCCCTAAACTTCGCTGGATCTGCCTTCGGGTGGGTTTATTCCTTGGCTACGGTGTATGGTGAGCAACCATGACTTCGATTTGGGTTGGAGTTGTGGCGGGCGTAGTCTGGGTCCTCTGAGGGCCTGATATTCTCTCGATGGAAGCCTTCAACAATTTGTTGTTGGCGCCAATCTGTTCTGTTGATGTCTCCACCGCTTGCGGCTGCCATCGACATATTTGCTAGGCAAGGGTTTCCCTTCCCGAGGCACCTTCTTCTGGTTTGCTTGTCTCGTTAAACTTGTTAGTTACTTCATGCATTTGTCGTAGTTAGCCGCGGACTGCAATCGCGCACCGCGTAATAAATTGCAACGCCCTTCGGGACGTCGCAGGATTCAAAAAAAAAAAAAAAAAAAAAAAGATGACGCCTTTGTTTTTGGCGCCCTCATAATACCATAGACGAAAACCGTATGTGGCTATGGGTAAGACACAGGCACGGTAGAGAATATGCTTCTGCATGGGTAGCAGACCACGGGTAGAGTTACCAAGCATCCCCATAGCTTTAACACTAGTGAGTGACTTGGTGGAATAATATCGAACATGCTCATTGAAGAGCAGTTTACAATCAAAGTAGAACCCAAGGTACCGCCAGTACAGCTTGGGCGTAAGTTTTCGATCTTTAGTATATGGCACATAACCGAGGTCAATTGCCGGGAGAAACTCGTCGTTGGCATGAGAAAAGTGGAAAAGCTCGGTCTTTTTGTGCTCTAGCATTAGCCCGCAGGCTGTAAAGAGAAGGAGGAGGATGGCATAGGCCTTCCACAACCTGGGGAGATTGTCAATGAGTGACTTTGACTGACAAATTGCAGTACCATCATCGACATAAGATATGACCGTGCATACGAGATCCCGCGCACGGAGTTTCTGAGATGAACGAATTCCAGGAGTACTGGGTAAATCGTTCAACTAAGTAAGACACAAAGAATCTCACCAGCATGGGCGAGAAACCTTGTTTCCAAAGGACCGCCAACAGGAAGTTGTGGTTCAAAGATGGAAAGAACTGTGCAATGTTGAACGCAATCACACTAGTCTTGAGTCCCCTAGCCCAACCTGCATAGATGAGGTGGGTGAGGAATATACCAGCATCTTCGGTAGAGCGCTGTCGCACTCCACCCATCTGGTTAGGATGCGAAGTTTAAGGCCCACCTTGCAGTGAGCCCTATTGGGGAACTTTGGGAGGTTTCAGCAGGGAGTACAACCCCACTTACTAACCCCTATGTGCACAAGGTGCTGGGTCGGCTGCTGTCGCAGTCTCCCTATTAGGTGATGCGGCTTTGCCGTCCATGCCCCACAGCTGGCGGACACTGGTCCTTCCTGGCGCGGCCAGTCAGCAGTGACACTTTCAGCCAGGGTCAGCTTATAGCAGCCACAGCAACCCAACTCAGTTTAAACCCCGCAGGGTGCCGAGTCAAGTCGCTGTTAGTCTTCCTATTAGGTATGGCATTTTTACCCACTCACAACTCAGGTTCAACCGCTGCCGCAAGGCGGCGACCGACTCTGCTCGGGATGCTTGGGTTGTGAAATTCCAAGATCCCAATTATCGCGGCCACAATTTCTTTATGCTGCAGGAGCTCGACAGTGCTCCACTCGAACCAAGTTACGTCAATGGCGGAACTTGGCTCCCTCTCGCAAAGCAATCAACCACGTTGACTGCCAGGATGGTTAGGCTAATCACCAACCATGCACCAATCGGCGAATACTTTTGTCGCTTTAATATCAATGAACCTCATACATGTAGGCACTGCGGCTCCCTTAATGGGACCCGCGATCATCTTATGGAATGGTGTCCGCATAGGGAGCGCCATCCACTGCACTTCATACGCTTCACGGCGCATTTGATCAGTTTCCTGAAGGAGAACCCATTGTTCTTCACGCAGGCCGCCCCCATTGCTCGGGAAGGGGTTGGATAATTGCGTGGGGGTGACCTCACCGCGGCATTGTAAATCCGTAGACCAAGGGACTTCGGTTCCGTGATCGGACGGGGTTGCAGTGGAAATTGGGTCTCTGGGCTCCGCGAGGGGCTAGATGGGAATCGTCGGGCGGGTGCTCATCACACCCGCATCTGGCGGGACTCTCGCAGTCCTGTCACTGACCCAACTGTAGGACCATCACCTGTGGATGACGACGTCGAAATTGCAGGAGAAGACAGGAGGTCATTGGTGCCAACGTGGGGTTGCCCCACATGCATTCCGGGCTCCGTCATCGCTTTGGGCCCTTGTATCAGTTCTATCGTTAACGGCGAGCTGCGCAGTGGAATGTTTCTGTTTAATGCGCGTTATGTATTTGTCCCTTCCATTTGGACGTTAAATTGGGAATGCTGCTTTGTAAAGTAGTTAGTACCACGCGGACTGCCATCACGCACCGCGTAATAAATTGTTGAGTTAAAAAAAAAAAAAAAAAAACTCAGGTTCAACCTAAGTGCCCCAACACTCCAGCTTCAACTTAAGCCCCGTAAGCACTTATTATGTGCCGAGGAACCGACAGTGGATATAGATCTCTCAGGCCAGATTCAGGGGACTACCCTGGTCTGCTACAGCCCAGCTGCCACAGGGCGCTACCCCTGCCGTACCTTCCCGTCCCCCGGCAGCTGGTTTGCTGGTACCATATTTGGCCCCGCGGATCCCCAATGCTGTCCAGAGTCACTGTCTTGCCACCCCAGCTCCTAAGACCGGCCCAGATTGTGCTCCCTGCCGAAACAGGGATCCGGATCTTCTGAGATGACTAACGACCTACTGAAGCAGGTGGCTGGGTGCCCTATCCTGGCCATCCAGGTCGGGGTGTTATCAGCCCAATGCCCAGCTCTTACCATGCCTTATCCTTTCGGTCCCTTTCGGGCCACTGCTCCCTGCCGAGAACAGCCTTAGGCTTGCCAGTGCTCACATCGTGTTGAACATTATGGATCACAGCACCGACCCCCTCTGGCGGCATCTAGCCCTTGCGTCCTACATGAAGTCGTGATCATGGGAACCAGAGTAGTTGTCCACGTAAGCCATACAGCCACGCGGGACAGACTTATGGTATCTGCATTGCAGGGGAATCAAACCCCCAACCTCTTGGATAGTGCACAGCCACCCTCACCAGGTCTTTAGCGATCTAAACTACTGGGCTACTGGGGCCCTGAGGGACCTCAAGATGAGCATTATCGCTTTTGATATTGCACAGTTCTTTCCATCTTTGAACCACGACTTCTTGCTCGCAGTTCTCAAAAAGCAAGGATTTCCTGCCCCGGTGGTGAAATTCTTTGCGTCCTACCTTGGTTTTTTTTTTTTTTTTTAACTCAACATTTTATTACGCGGTGCGTGATGGCAGTCCACGTGGTACTAACTACTGTACAAAGCAGCCTTTTCATCGCTTCTTAATCCGGTACTACCACCAGTGCCCGTGGAAACAACTCGCACATCATCAACATCGTCCCCCACCACTATGCCACTGCGCCCGATCTCTGATCAGGCATTACCAACACCAACCAACACATCCTATGACCACACCTCGAGGAGGAGGTGCTCCCAATTGTGGCCGATTGACCGCGAGGGGGAGCACACCCTCTAGCCACGCGGAGTCCTCTCCACCTGCTCTCCCCGGTGCTCTTCTGCCTGCTGCACCTATCCGTTCAACCTCCAGATCGACCCATTCACGCTCGTCATCTCACTCTTCCGCGAGGGAGCAGTACACCACCCCCATCCCTGCCCAAGTCCGGGGCTTGGGGCGCTCTTCCATTGCGGGAACCCCCGCTCCTTCACCTGGTCCCATGTCTGTTGACAATGATGAGGGGGACCAAGTCAATGCTAAAGTGCTACCCCTGTCATTCGATGATGACTTCACGGCAGCGGATGCCCTCGCGGCAGTGCACACATCCCTAGAACGCGCAGCGGAGTGGGCGGCGGCTGCGCAGTCTGTCAATGGGGCCGAGCTTTTGGAAGAGCTCCCCAACTTTGCCCTCTTAACCGTCCCGCTCAAGTGGCTTTTCGAAGTCACTCAGGACGCGGACTGGTATAGAGAAATTGTCCAGCGCAAAAAGAGGCCCACTGCTTCTGCAGACCCTCAGATGCCCAAACCCCCCAAGAATGCGAAGCCCAACCCTCCGGATGCGGCCTCATCATCTATGGTTGTCGACCCTCCCCTGCTCTCAGACAGGTCGTAGGGAAAGGCGTCTACACCTAAACCCGCTCCTCGGCAGGCGCCTAAGCGCAATTTCTTTTTTTTTTTTTTTTTTTTTTTTTTTTTTTTTTTGAATCCTGCGTTGTCCCAAAGGGCGTCGCAATTTATTACGCAGTGCGCGATCGCAGTCCGCAGCTAAGCTACTACAAAGAATAACCTAATAAATTTAACGAGACAAGCAAACCAAAAGAAGGTGCCTCGGGAAGGGAAACCCTTGCCTAGCAAATATGTCGATGGCAGCCGCAAGCGGTGGAGACATCAACAGAACAGATCGGCGCCAACAACAAATTGTCGAAGGCATCCGTCAAGAGAATATCAGGCCCTCAGAGGACCCAGACTACGCCCGCTACAACTCCAACCCAAATCGAAGTCATGGTTGCTCACCATACACCGTAGCCAAGGAATAAACCCACCCGAAGGCAGATCCAGAGCCCGACTGCTTTGCCGTCTAACCCTCTGGGGGGCTGGCCCATTAGCACCAATGTTCCCAACCCCGGCACCATTGAAGGACAGGAGAGACTACCGCTAGGGTGTACGCCATTAACGCCTCAGCTGGCAACCAACCCTATGGGTCGTGTCACTGCTGCAGCGAACACAGTCCAAGTCGACCAAGATTGGCCATCAATTACTGTTATCCAGCCCCCCCCCCCAGAGGAGCAGCCGGCGAGGCAAAAGCCAAAGGGTTTTTGCGCAGGAAGTTGAGGATGTGCACCAACAAGGTTGGTTGCTTGCCCTGGGGCAGGGTACGCTTATACTTGGGACACCAAGCAAATATGTGCTCGCGAGTCTGACATTGCGCGCTGCAGGAACATAGATAGGCAATGGGGTTACCATCACCATCATTTGGCCTAAACCATTCGAAATACGAACCAATAGGGGCGTGCCCAGTATGCACCGAGTCAAGCGTGCAGTGAGACTAAGAGACTCACTCGCAGACGAAAGCCATTTGCCAACAGAGACGGTGGACGGAAGTATTTGGCCCTTGCCGAGGCCTTTGAGCATCAAAAATTGATGCCCACAATCTTGGGAGTGGAGGAAGGAGGACTTCCATGCATCCGAACTGGAATCAGCAGCGTGTTTGCACCTGCTGTCATAAGACGTATACGGCTTTGCAGCCAGTACAGGAGGGAGGTCGCACACAAACAAATGTGCATCAAAGTGAACACCCCACCGAAGACGCAAAGGTGCGTAGACAAAGGAGAGGGTACAAGCAGGGTCCTCTTCAAACCACTGCTTCAGAACGGCACACACCCTCAAGGAGTGACCTTGACTGGAGTGTCGATACTACTCCACCAAAGCACTCACCACTATCATGGCAATGAGGATGCTAGGTAATTCATCCAGGGGGCTTTCTGCTAAGCAGAAGTGCCTTCTTTATCGGTCATGTGTGGTGCCTATTGCCACATATGGCTTTCATCTATGGTATTTTACAGGAGCCTGCATCAAAGGGATCCTTAAAAGCCTTACATCAATGCAGCGTAAAGCTGCTTGTTGGATCACTGGCGCCTTCAGGACGTCGCCAACAATGGGAGTGCAGGCCATCGCTGGCTTGATCCCTATTCATCTCCACTTGCGAAAGATGGCCAACAGGTCAAACCTTCGCATTGCTACATTGTCGGAGGTCTTTCCTCTCCACCATGGTTAACCACTGATCATCACTGAACATCAGTGATTTCCAGTGATTTCCAGTGACTGGTCAGTGATTGTTGACCTGACTTGTTCAGTGTTTAATTAGTCATTAATGAGTGATTTCCAGTAATTGGTCAGTGAACTCACTTAATCAGTGATTGTTCAGTAATTTCCAGTGACTGGTCAGTAAACTCACTTAATCAGTGATTTCCAGTGATTTCCAGTGCTTTCCAGTAATTTCCAGTAATTTCCAGTGACTGGTCAGTGAACTCACTTAATCAGTGATTTTTCAGTGACTGGTCAGTAATTGTTCAGTGACTGGTCAGTGACTGATCAGTGAACTCACTTAATCAGTGATTTCCAGTGACTAGTCAGTAATTTCCAGCGACTGGTCAGTGACTGGTCAGTGACTAGTCAGTGATTGTTCAGTGACTGTTCAGTGAACTTACTTAATTGCTAATTGTTCAGTGACTGGTCAGTAAATTTACTTAATCAGTGATTGTTCAGTGACTAGTCAGTGACTGTTCAGTGAATTCACTTAATTAGTAATTATTCAGTTATTATTCAGTAATTGGTCAGTCATTGTTCATTGATTGGTCAGTGACCAGTCAGTAAATTTACTTAATCAGTAATTGTTCAGTGACTGTTCTGTCAATTCACTTAATCAGTGATTGTTTAGTGACTGGTCAGTGACTGTTCAGTGATTGGTCAGTGAACACACTTAATTAGTGATTAAACAGTGATTGTTCAGTAATTACTCACTGATGGTTTAGTAATTATTTACTGAAGTAATTTGAAGTAACTTATTTAATCATTATTCAGTCATTGTTGAGTGACTAATCAGTAATTGTTGATTGACTATTAAGTGAACTAACTTGTTTAGTAATTAATTACTAATATTCAGTAACTTGTTTGGGGACTATTCACTAATCAGTCACTGATATTTAGTAACTTGTTTAGTGCATGTTGAGTAACTATTTAGTGAATTTTTGTGGAGTTGAACAATCCTCAGTATGCATAATATAGGATTACACATAGTATCACACTGTGTCAACATCCTTTTCTTGAGACATTGCATTTGTAGCTTTTACAATATGTTTATTGAGGGTGGTTTGAGTATATGTAGAGTAGCAGTATATGCAAATCACTCTTGTTGAGGCTCTCTATATGTTAGATGTTCTTATTTTCTATTTATAGGAAGTTTATACCTAGAGGGACTAGACAAGTAATCTTAAAACTTGATTTTCACATGCATACATATATATTCTATGCCTGTGCAAAATTTGAATGAGATTGGAGCAGAACTGAGCATCTTACATCAGGAAGTTAACAATTTGCTTTTTGACAGTTGTGCAACTGCCAACTGCAGCAAAAAGTGTGAAAGTAACAAGTAAAAAATGGCAGGTCCCTCTCAGCAAAAAGCTGGCATGGAAACCACATATTTAGCACTGATTGGTGCTGTCAAAATATTGATTTCATCTGATTAAGATGCTTTTAGCTTTTTATTCCCACACTAAATGCTCAAAAGTGGAGATAAGGGCAAAAGTAAATTGCTAGCCTGCTGATTAGTAGAACTATTTCCTCATCCATCACCATAGAAGTGGAGGAGAATTTGCTGCACACACAAGTGGCATGGACAAGCTGTGCAACTGATGCACTGTTCAAAAATGGCAGTACAGGTGATATTTTGCTTTATGCCTAGGTTCTGTTGCTTCAAAATAGAGTATAAACTCTTAGAAAGTATTCTAAACTAAATAATATGTCAACTACAGTTATCCACTATCATGTGGGACAGGATTTCAGACTTTGCCAATTACTGACCAGTCACTGAACAATCACTGACCAGTCACTGACCAGTCACTGGAAATCACTGACCAGTCAATGAACAATCACTGATTAAGTGAGTTTACTGACCAGTCACTGGAAATCACTGACCAGTCAATGAACAATCACTGATTAAGTGAGTTCACTGACCAGTCACTGATCAGTCACTGGAAATCACTGACCAGTCACTGAACAATTACTGATTAAGTGAGTTCACTGACCAGTCACTGATCAATCACTGATTAAGTGAGTTCACTAATCAGTCACTGATCAATCACTGATTAAGTGAGTTCACTAATCAGTCACTGACCAGTCACTGATCAATCACTGATTAAGTGAGTTCACTAATCAGTCACTGACCAGTCACTGATCAATCACTGATTAAGTGAGTTCACTAATCAGTCACTGATCAGTCACTGGAAATCACTGAACAATCACTGACCAGTCACTGATTAAGTGAGTTCACTGACCAGTCACTGACCAGTCACTGAACAATTACTGATTGAGTGAGTTCACTGACCAGTCACCAGCCAGTCACTGAAAAATTACTGATTAAGTAAATTCAGTGACTAGTCACTGACCAGTTACTGGAAATCACTGGAAGTCACCGATGATTAGTGATAATCAGTGACTAGAGATGGTGGAGGGCTAAGTATTGCCTCCTCGGGCGTAGTGACTACGTCAAAACTGCCGTGAGGCATGCTATGGGACTCGAAGGTATCTACGATGTCTCCCATAAAGTCAAAGGCCCTCTGATCGATATTGAAATGAGGCTGCCCCAATTAACTGAGGTATTCGAACCTACGTGTTCGGATAACCAACCTGGTATTCGATTGCTCGACCTGTTTGCAGAGCGAGTAAAATTTAATGACGGCATAACCGAGGTGGAGCACACTCCAACCGAAGCTTCTTTGTCTCTGGATGAGGAGGCGGAGGAGAAGAGACCTACCCCTGACGAGTTGCGCCAATTTCTTGATACCATCCTCGCTGGATGCGAGGAGGATCCCTCCTGCATTTATTGCGCTGTCGACACTTCAGTCCCAGAGCAGAAACGCTACCAGGCTACTTCGGCGGCCATGGTATATCGCGAAGGTGCCTTGGTCTATCAGACCAGGTACGCCGCTGGCAGAGTCACCGCGCCCGATGCGGAACTCTATGCCATTTGCGTCGCAGTTCAGGCTGCCCTTAGACAACCTAATTGCGAATGCATTGTCATCTTCACTGACCACTTCCCATCTGCGAAGTTGTCGGTAAACCCATCCGTGCATTCTGGGCAAGGTCATTCCTTGGCAGTGTGCCGTGCTCTCAAAGAGTGGTTTGGCAAATCTGCCGCCCACTCCCTTGAATTTGTTCGTGTTCTATCCCGCCTCGAGTGGGATATTCACCAATCTGCTCACGAGTTTGTTCGTGATCTTCCTCCGATCCCTGGGCAATCCCCAGCGACATCTCTGGATAGCTGCCGCAAGGCGAGTGGTACCTACCACTTTTTTTCATAAAAACACGGCAAGTCACAGCACGTCTTCAGATTATTTGCCGTCCGAATTAATGAAACGATCCTGCCGTGAAATTAATGATCACGCACACAGCGACTTTTTCATATTTTGCCATGTTGCAGGATCAATTCTACTCGTGCTGGCAATTTCATATTCTGCCGTGTGTATTTTCATTTCCAATTTCATATCCTGCCGTGCACATTTTCATTTATTCTTGTAGGTGCGGGCTCAAATTCTGCCGTGAGCGTGATCATTATTTTTCGCAGGTGCGCTCATTTGTTGCCATGAGCGCGCTCATTATCTCTCGTGGGTGCACTCTTTCTCAATTCTATGTGCGATCAATAAGTGCCGTGTGTGTGATCATTATTTCTGTGTGTGGATCATTAGGCGCTGTATGCGCGATCATTTATTTCTATGTGCATGATCATTAAGTGCTCTATGCGTGATCATTAAGCGCCATGTGCGGGATCATATGCGGGATCATTTATTTCTATGTGCGTGATCATTAAGGCCATGTGCAGGATCATATGTGCACTCATTAATTGCCACATGCAGGATCATATGTGCAATCATTACTTGTTGATGCGGGATCATTAAGTGCCTTATGCGGGATCATATGCGGGATTATTACTTGTTGTATGCGGGATCATTAAAGTGCCATGTGCGGGATCATTATTCTCTGTATGCTGATCATTAAGCGCCATGTGCAGGATCATTAAGTGCCATGTACAGGATCAATAAGCGCCATGTGCGGGATCATTAAGCGCTGTGTAAGGATCATTAAGCCTGGTAATGGTATCATATGCATAATCATTACTTGTTGTATGCGGGATCATTAAGTGCCATGTGCGGGATCATTATTTTCTGTATGCGGGATCATAAGCGCCATGTGCGGGATCATTAAGCGCCGTGTGCGGGATCATTTATTTCTGTGTGCGGGATCATTATTTGCTGTATGCATGATCATTAAATGCCGTGTGCGATATAATTTCTGTCCTGGATATATCACATGAGCTTATATCACATGACTAGGGGGGTGGAACTGCTTGCTAAAAATAGCTAATATCTATTATTGGTATGGGTGCATATGGGTTGCTGTTCTGATCCGTTGGATAGATATAGGACTTATATATCATTAGAAGCGTATTTTTGAGCTGAATCCATCTGTAAAGGTTTCATGGTTCCAGCATCACTGCTGCGAGATATAATAGCAAAATACTGTGTTCTTTAAATAGAAATAGCGTAAATCATGAATTCTCAGCGCCCAAACAGTATTTTCCCACGATCTAAATTGAAACCTGTACTTCAAAATGCATATCTATAAGATCAAATTGGAATCATGCTTATCGGATTGCTACTGCTTATGCAATACCCTTATCAAAATATAAATTGATTAGGCTCTAGCGCCTGCAATAATTGGAATATTAAATAATCTAAATTGGCCCTTTTTAAGCTCATGCTACTTTTTAGATCCCCAAGTCAAAGATATTAAGAGGACGGTTTTTTGCTGACATAAGGATTAGCTAATAGTGGCTGTGTTGTTTCTGCCCGCGCTTCAAGCTGTGGCCGCGCGTCGCCGGCAGCCTTTGAAATAAATAAATAGTGCCAAATGGCCTCTGAACCAAACACGTCGTCACCGCGCTATGGCCACTGGCCTCTCCCACCTCATTTTGACACGCTGTCAGTGCTACTTTGGGATTTTCGTGCATCTCACATCCAAAAATACCCCTCTGAGGTCCTATACACCTCCAAAATAGGTGGCTATATCATTTGTGGCCAAGGTATATCATTTATCTTCGCTTTTTTTGCCCTTTTCAGATTCTGATAAAATTTCTCTCCCTCTACAGTGCTATTCTACCCTGTTGTGTGTTGAAATTTCGTGTTTTTGAAGGATTTTTGGGTGGCTTTGAGGTATTTATTGCTTTCTTTGGGTGTATGGGACTTATTCTAATCTCTAAAAATCAAGTCTGCTCTGTCTGTTCTCTATTAAAGTGCTTTGGATTATCCAGAGTACTTCTTCCTTCCCTTTCCTCCTCTATTCTGCTGTGGTTTGGTTTCTTCTCTCTGGGGCTTTTGGACTACTGGACTTCTGGGACCTGTATTTAGAACTGGGTTATAGATTGTGCCTTTGCTGCTGCATTGTATCTGATTTTGAGAAAATTTGAAGATCAAGGTGACGCTCTGAAAAGTCCTACTTCCCTGGCTTCTCTGTAACAGAGTGTTTGCCAGTTGCTTAAAGGCCTACTATTGGTCTGGACCTCTTTCTGAGCACAGTTTGCAGAGAGATTGGCTGGCGGGTTTGCAGTTGCCTCCCTTCCTTCGGGATTGAATCTCTATTATCAACTGCAGCTGTTACCACCGATTTCGCATTTTTTCTACTTTGATCGGATTGCATTGCTGGACCAGAGAAGCCTCTATAGCTTAGTTCTTGGCCGGTGTTATATTATTTTGCAAAAATGTAAGGCTATATATTCTTTGATTTTTGTATCTACCATTGCTAAATATTCAAATTAATAGGGCTGAAACTCCTCCAAATACTCCGCAACGTGTCCGTATTGCTGCACAAAGACTGGAGCGCAATAATCGTACCTTGGATAGCCCTCAAGCTCATCGTACAGCTGCACACCAAGCTCATCATATTGAACCTCTGCAGTTCAATGCTCCTGCACCTGTTCCTGGCCCTGCATTCAATAGAAATAATGCTAATGATCTATTTGCACCTGCTAATATTCCTCCTGCTCAACCAATTAATTTTGGTGGCCATCAATATATGCACCTTCCTGCTAATTTGCGTAATATGATGGCTGCTATTCCGGATGCACCTCCTGCTATTCGTGGACATTGTAATCAACCTGCTATTCCAGGAGTAAGTTTACATACCTGTTAGATTCCTAATAATATATATTATGTATTAATCCTCATTATAGGTACTACCTCCCCAAAATCCTCCCCGACAAAGACGACATGCAAATGCTCCACAGCCTCAGCCATTTCCTATGCCTCCTCCTGTAAGTATTCTAATCTTTACCTATATCTTCTGTGTGAATGGTATTAATTCAAGATAAAAAAAATTAGACTCCTGTAATTAATCCTCAGCCTCCAATGGGTGCAATTCCTAATGGTCCTGAACCTAATCCACCTCCTTTACCATTGCCTCCTCTGCCCATTCCTCCTTCTGCTCGATGTAGAGCTAATAATAATAATTCAAAGGAATGTATTGCATGTAAACCATTTGATCATACCCAGCCAGTTCACTATCTGGGAAAAATGGATGTCAAATGTCTCCACTGTGGTGCACTCCATTGGTTGGATGAACGCCTGTCAAAATCTTCAAGATGTTCTCCAAAGTTTGGAATGTGTTGTTTTTCTGGAAAAATTGAACTTCCAAAACTGGAGAATCCACCCCCAGAACTACTCGGATTTTTGACAGGCACAGATGATGCATCAAAAAAATTTCGCAATAACATCCGAAGATATAATAATGCTTTAGCAATGACTTCTGTTGGTGTTAAACGCGATAATACTCTCAACAATGCTGGCGGAGGACCATGGATTTTCAAAATTCAGGGTAAATTGTCGCACTATGCTGGATCTCTTTTGCCCATTGAAGGTGAAACACCATTATATGCCCAATTATATATCTATGACCCTGCTGAGGCTTTGGATTATCGCATGGAACATCAAGCAAATCGTGAATTAGATCGTCACACAATGCAAATTCTGCAAGATATGCTGTATCGACGTCATCCCGGAGTGCAGCTCTACAAACAAGCATATGAGCTGACACGGAATATGAATCCTGAGGATCAATGCAATATTGCCCTCTGTTTTGACCAGGATGCTGATAGGCGGCGGTATAATCTTCCAACAGCAACTGAAATTGCAGTTATTCTGCCCGGAGATGGAGATCAGCCTACAGATACTCGGATATCATTCTGCGGCGTCGAGCAGGGGAAGCTAATGTTCGAATTAGTGAAATGCATCCTTTTTACCATGCTCTCCATTATGTTCTACTGTTTCCAACTGGCCAATTGGGTTGGCACCCACAACTCCCATTCAAAGATGGTGTGGAGGTGGATGATAATGATGATAATGATGAAAACAATAATAATGCACCTGCTCCTAATGGAGAAGATGAGGATAATGAGGGTGCTGATCCTACAGCCATGAACAAAAAGCGAAATATATATCTCAAACTGAATACTTCGATATCGTCTACATCCACGCGAAGGAGAAAGTCCTCATATATTTTTGTCACAAAAACTATTGCAGGAGTTCATTGTTGATTGCTGGGCAGCTTCAGAGCAAAGTCGCTTAGATTGGGTTAGGCGCAACCAGCATCTATTCCGTACAGCAACACGTCAAGGATTAGTGGATGCAATTGCCATTGATCCAGCTTCAGATGGTACAAATATTGGCCTAAGAACAATTCTGCCTTCAACATTTGCTGGAAGCACTCGGAATATGATCCAAAACTGTCAGGATGCTTTAGCAATTAATCGCTTCTATCATGGAGCAGATCTATTTCTTACAGCTACAGCAAATCCTAATTGGCCAGAAATTAAGGAAGCATTATATCCTGGACAGGCAGCAAGTGATCGCGCAGATATTATATGCCGTGTATTCCATTTGAAAATGACGCAGCTTATCAAGGACATTTTTCAAGATGGCATTTTTGGGCGCACAGTTGCCCGTGTATGGACTATTGAATTCCAAAAGCGGGGACTTCCTCATATGCACATGATCATTTTCTTACATCCTGATTACAAGCTTCGAACTCCTGAAGATGTAGACAGTCTTCTATCAGCTGAATTTCCTGATGAAGAAAAAGAACCTGAACTTTTTGAGTTGGTCAAGTCATTAATGGTCCATACACCCTGTGGAGCTGCACACAATAATCCAAATGCTCCCTGCCAAGTCAATGGAAAGTGTTCCAAAAGCTTTCCAAAAGTCTTCTGTGAGCAGACTACTGTTAATGATGATTCCTACGCCAATCTCCGCCGGCAAAATACTGGCAAATCCTATGTGGTTCGAGATCATGAAGTTGACAATTCATGGGTGGTTCTTTACTGCCCTTATTTAACCTGGAGATACTGCTGCCATATCAATGTAGAGTCAATTGCATCTATTAAGGCAATTAAATATATCTACAAATATGTCTATAAGGGTCATGATCGTACTACTATGGAGTTTGGTCAGTGCAGAGATGAGGTCAAGCTATACCTGGATGCACGATATGTTTCAGCCTGTGAGGCTAATTGGCGTATCTTCCATTTTCACATGCATCAAGAAAGCCCTGCTGTTGTTCATCTTCAAGTCCACCTCCCAGGTGAACAAATGGTCACATGAGATGAAAATTTGGCACCTAATCTGCAAGCAGTACTGGAACGTAATGCAAGTCATGATACAAAGCTTACTGCCTATTTCAAAGCCAATATTCTGTATCCAGAAGCCCGAAACATACTCTATCAGGACTTTCCTTCAAATTTGTTTGGAAAAGTAAAAGACATAAGTGGGAGCCCGCAAGAAGCTGTTTGCAATTGGCCGCATGTTCTATGCTCATCCTAATTCAGGTGAACGATTCTATCTACGTCTCCTTTTGACCTCAGTAAAAGGAGCAACATCATTTGAAGACCTGCGAACAGTTGTGATCAATGGACAACAAATTATATGCAACACTTTTCGTGAAGCATGCTTAAGATTGGGCCTTTTGGAAGATGACAATGAATGGGTTCAATGTTTAGAAGAGGCAGGAGAAATGGCATCAGGTCATCAGTTGCGCAATTTATTTGTCACTATTCTTCGTGAAAATGCACCTTCAGATCCCTTAGCATTATGGCTTCAGTTCCGTGAAAAAATTTGTGATGATTGCATTATGCTCTTCATAACAGAACATTTGCCAAAATCCTACCAGGATGAAGTCTTTGATTATGGCTTATATCTCATTGACCGCCTGTTGCATACAACAAACAAGTCACTTCAAGATTGGCCTACTATGCCACAACCACAAGAGAATTGGGATGCTTTAATTGGAAATTGTTTAATTGCAGAGCAGCGCAATTATGATATGGCTCAGGAAACAATTTTGGCAAATCAACAGATTCCAACCCTCAATGCAGGCCAGCGAGCAGCTTTTGACCAAATTGTCGCTGCAGTAACAAATAAAACTGGACAATGCTTTTTTCTGCATGGGCCTGGGGGAACAGGAACATATATTTACAACACTCTGTGTCATTATCTGCGTGGTCAGGGAAAAATTGTTCTCTGTGTTGCCTCTTCTGGAATTGCTGCATTACTGCTTATTGGAGGAAGGACTGCACATTCATGCTTCAAAATTCCACTCAAGGTCCACGAAAGCTCTACATGCAATATTGGAAAAAATACAGATTTGGCTGAACTTATTTGCATTACTGATTTGGTCATTTGGGATGAAGCTCCTATGCAACACCGTCATATTCATGAGGCTGTTGATCGATCTTTCCGTGATATTCGTAATTGTGAGCAACTATTTGGTGGAGTTCCTGTAGTTTTTGGTGGAGATTTCAAACAATGTCTTCCTGTCATTATTAAAGGATCCCGTGCCCAAATTGTTAGTGCCTCAATGCAACGCTCTGCTCTTTGGCAATCTATTGAAGTTTTAAAACTTACTGAAAATATGCGACTCAATACCAACCATGAAGCTGAGCGGGTTTTTGCACAGTGGCAATTGGATTTGGGTCATGGAAGGCATACAGATGAGGCAGACAATATTGTCCTTCCAGACCACTTTAAGTGTGCAGAGAATTCAGCATCATCATTGATCAACAATATCTATCCTGGAGTGTATCGCTCTACACAACAAAGTGATCAGTATTTTGCAGAACGTACTATTCTCTGCAGCCGGAATGATGATGTGGATGATATTAATTCTGCTATTCTTGAACACTTTCATGGCCCTCCCCATGTATTCAACAGTGCAGATTCAATTCCAAATAATCAAGGAAATGGACAGGAGGGTCCTCTTATGTATCCAGTGGAATATTTAAACACCATCAATTGTGCCGGTTTGCCTTTGGCAAAGCTCATTCTTAAAGTGGGTTGCCCAATAATGATTTTACGCAATCTGAATCCCAGTGAAGGGGTCTGCAATGGGTCAAGAGGAATAATTACAAGAATGGGAAATCGTGTTTTGGAAGTGCGGTTGTTAACAGGAGACCATGCAGGGCAGACAATATTTATTCCACGAATTAGTCTAACACCTACAGATACTCAAGTGCCTTTTGAGTTCTGTCGACGTCAATATCCTGTCCGACTTTGCTTTGCTATGACAATCAACAAATCTCAAGGACAGTCAGTAAAGCATGTTGGACTTAATTTATGCAATTCAGTATTTGCACATGGGCAATTATATGTAGCAATCTCTCGAGTAACTTCTGTTCACAACATCAAAGCAATATGGAATGCAGAAGCCTATACTACTAAAACAAAAATTATCGTTTACCCAGAAGTAATTATTGATTAGACTTAGAATAATAACTTTGTCATGTTTGATACAATACACTTTGTTTTTGATTGAAAGTTTTAACTAAAACTATATAGAGTGGAGGTGCATAGCACCGACAAGCAGGGGCCTGGGGGCGCAGCCCCCAGCAAGCTGTTGGCCAGAGCGTAGCAGGGGGCAAGTGCAAAGCACGAGCCTCCGACACGTAGCGGCGGGCATAAAGCTTGTAACTAATTGAACTCAGAACTTTACCTAATCTCATCCCGCAAGAAATGTCGCAATATCTACGCTGCTCTACCGATTGATGTACATGAAATTTTGATGTGCTGTCAATGTAGGTATCCATAAAAGGTTATTTAGAATCCATATTTTTAGTTTGCAGGATATTACCATACCTCCAATATAGCTAACTCAGAATCACCTCTCTGAGCAGCTGTTTGAAGTACCTATATGCATACTTACCCACTTTCTCTGTTATGTGAGATAGGTGTATGAATCAAAGAGCCCAGGGATATAATATCATTAAAGTAAAGCTCAGATTACAATATCCTCAAGTTGTCTAAGGTTGGCACCTTACAGAATTGAGCAAAGTGGTTAGGTATGCATATAGGTACTTCGAACAACTGCTCAGAGAGGTGATTCTGAGTTAGCTATATTGGAGGTATGGTAATATCCTGCAAACTAAAAATATGGATTCTAAATAA
Source organism: Pholiota adiposa (assembly GCA_009935795.1). Lineage (NCBI taxonomy): Eukaryota > Fungi > Basidiomycota > Agaricomycetes > Agaricales > Strophariaceae > Pholiota > Pholiota adiposa. The sequence continues at coordinate 37,748 of QEYC01000010.1, forward strand.
CCTTTTATGGATACCTACATTGACAGCACATCAAAATTTCATGTACATCAATCGGTAGAGCAGCGTAGATATTGCGACATTTCTTGCGGATGAGATTAGGTAAAGTTCTGAGTTCAATTAGTTACTTGGGGATCTAAAAAGTAGCATGAGCTTAAAAAGGGCCAATTTAGATTTTTAATATTCCAATTATTGCAGGCGCTAGAGCCTAATCAATTTATATTTTGATAAGGGTATTGCATAAGCAGTAGCAATCCGATAAGCATGATTCCAATTTGATCTTATAGATATGCATTTGAAGTACATCGTAGAAAAATACTGTTTGGGCGCTGAGAAATTCATGATTTACGCTATTTCTATTTAAAGAACACAGTATTTTGCTATTATCTCAGCAGCCAGTGATGCTGGAACCATGAAACCTTTACAGATGGATTCAGCTCAAAAATACGCTTCTAATGATATATAATAGTCCTATATCTATCCAACGGATGCAGAACAGCAACCCATATGCACCACATACCAATAATAGATATTAGCTATTTTTAGCAGTTCCCACCCCCCTAGTCATGTGATATAAGCTCATGTGATATATCCAGGACAGAAATGATATCGCACACGGCATTTAATGATCATGCATACAGCAAATAATGATCCCGCACACAGAAATAAATGATCCCGCACACGGCGCTTAATGATCCCGCACATGGCGCTTAATGATCCCGCATACAGAAAATAATGATCCCGCACATGGCACTTAATGATCCCGCATACAACAAGTAATGATTATGCATATGATCCATTACACAGCGCTTAATGATCCTGTACACAGCGCTTAATGATCCCGCACATGGCGCTTATTGATCCTGTACATGGCACTTAATGATCCTGCACATGGCGCTTAATGATCACGCATACAGAGAATAATGATCCCGCACATGGCACTTAATGATCCCGCATACAACAAGTAATGATCATGCATATGATCCCTCACACAGCGCTTAATGATCCTGTACACAGCGCTTAATGATCCCGCACATGGCGCTTATTGATCCTGTACATGGCACTTAATGATCCTGCACATGGCGCTTAATGATCACGCATACAGAGAATAATGATCCCGCACATGGCACTTAATGATCCCGCATACAACAAGTAATGATCCCGCATATAATCCCGCATAGGGCGCTTAATGATCCCGCATACAACAAGTAATAATCCCGCATATGATCCCGCATAAGGCACTTAATGATCCCGCATACAACAAGTAATGATTGCACATATGATCCTGCATGTGGCAATTAATGAGTGCACATATGATCCTGCACATGGCCCTTAATGATCACGCACATAGAAATAAATGATCCCGCATATGATCCCGCACATGGCGCTTAATGATCACGCATACAGCACTTAATGATCATGCACATAGAAATAAATGATCGCGCATACAGCGCCTAATGATCCCACACACAGAAATAAATGATCACACACACGGCACTTATTGATCACACATAGAATTGAGAAAGAGTGCACCCACGAGAGATAATGAGCGCGCTCATGGCAACAAATGAGCGCACCTGCGAAAAATAATGATCACGCTCACGGCAGAATTTGAGCCCGCACCTACAAGAATAAATGAAAATGTGCACGGCAGGATATGAAATTGGAAATGAAAATACACACGGCAGAATATGAAATTGCCAGCATGAGTAGAATTGATCCCGCAACATGGCAAAATATGAAAAAGTCGCCGTGTGCGTGATCATTAATTTCACGGCAGGATCGTTTCATTAATTCGGACGGCAAATAATCTGAAGACGTGCTGTGACTTGCCGTGTTTTTATGAAAAAAGTGGTAGGCACTAGTGGCAAGGCGGCGACCGACTCTGCTCGAGATGCTTGGGTTGTGAAATTCCAAGATCCCAATTATCGCGGCCATAACTTCTTTATGCTGCAGGAGCTCAATGGTGCTCCACTCAAACCAAGTTACATCAATGGCGGAACTTGGCTCCCCCTCGCAAAGCAATCAACTACATTGACTGCTAGGATGGTCAGGCTAATCACCAACCATGCACCGATCGGCGAATACTTTCGTCGATTCAACATCAATGAACCTCATACGTATAGGCACTGCGGCTCCCTCAATGGGACCTGTGATCATCTTATGGAATGGTGTACACATAGGGAGTGCCATCCACCACACTTCATTCGCTTTGCGGCGCACTTGATGAGTTTCCTGAAGGAGAACCCATTGTTCTTCGCGCAGGCCGCCCCAGTTGTTCGGGAAGGGGTTGGATAATTGCGTGGGGGTGACCTCACCGCGGCATCGTAAATCCGTAGACCAAGGGACTTTGGTTCCGTGATCGGACGGGGTTGCAGTAGAAACTGTGTCTCCGGGGCGGCGCGAGCTGTTCTGGGCGGGTGCTCGTCACTCCGCATCTGGTGGGACTCTCGTAGTCCCATCACTGGCTAAGCTGTAGGACCATCGCCTAAGATACGACGACGTAGAGTCAAGGGAGAAGATGGGAGGTCATCGGTGCCAACGTGGGGTTGCCCCACACGCATTCCGGGTTCTGTCATCATTTCGGGCCTTTGTATCAGTTCTATCGTTAATGGCGAGCTGCGCGGTGGAACGTTTCTGTTTAATGCGGGTTATGTATTCGTCCCTTCCGTTTGGACGTTAAATTGAGAATGCTGCTTTGTAAAGTAGTTAGTACCACGTGGACTGCCATCACACACCACGTAATAAATTGTTGAATTTAAAAAAATAAAAATAAAAACCATGAAGGGCATCCCAAAGGTCTGCCATATCATTACAAGGCTTATCCTTAAACTGGATAGCCTCGCAAGGGGGGTTTTTGCGCTGCTGGACCCAATTCATGAGGTCCCATGGGCGCTTATTGGTGGTAGCAACTTCCTCGATGCGAGCATCAAAGAATTCGCGCTTGGCCGCCCTAACAGTGCGACGAAACCAGGCCCAATCCTCCTTAGAACGGGAGGACTGGTACCGTCGAAATGCAAAAGCACACTGGCCATTCCACCATGGCTTCGAGTGTGATGTGATGCGCGCCTCCGTCGCGTGGTCATCCCACGCAGCAGAGAACGTGTCACAGATGCCTTTGGCAATCCGATCCACGTCTGTGGCCGAGTTTATCGCATCCAAGGGCCATTCCTTGAAGGTGCGAATAATTTGAGACAAGAAGTCGGCCTCGGCCGGACTTCCTGGCTTGATAAAGAACCTCGATTCTTCCGGTAACTGGAAGCCGAGTTCGATGATGGTGGAGATCGGAATATGATCTGATGTCCCCTGCATGTCCGTGACCCGCCGCGGTGGTAAGCGCAGCGCATCTTGAGATTTAATAAACACCAGATCTATCACCGATGGTTCCAGTTCTGAGTTGTGAGATATAAATGTGGGACCTGGATTAGCAAATGGAGCTAGATCCAGACCCAATCGGGCTGCCGTATTCAGCAGTTGGATTGCTTGCGATCTGTGATGTGAAATCCTAGGATCCCACATCAACGAATGACAATTGAAATCTCCCCCCATATAGACAAAGGGGGGGAGTGAGACGTCGCGATTGGCAATGAACCGTAGCGCAGTGTTCTGATCGTCATTGTAGACGTTCATCAAGAGCATTGTCTTGGGCCCATAGGTGAGCGACAGGACAAAGATGTCGCGATGGTCAAGGATATCTTGACGCATCGACGGACGAAGTGGGGCAAGCCTATTGGAAATATAGACCAGTACGCGTGGGTGGCTATCCCCTACCGAGGGGCGCACCATGGTGGTCCAAGCGGGATGCTTTGGAGCACCAACTACAACATCACCAGTGACCGAAGTGGTCGACGGCGCCATTCTTATAACCTGCCTAGGCGGTTCTTGAATAAACAGAACATCGTAAACATCTTTACAATTTTCTAATAGTACATCAACGTATGCATAATTTTTCGCAACGTTAAAAGAAAAAACACTAATCCGTCCCTTGTCCAGCATTAAGCTACGGGTGAGGAGTTAGATGGAACGCGGTTGCGAGCAGAAACTGCACGTACTTCAGTGTATTTTGCCTCGATCCACGTGCGATCGAAACAATGCTTCCAGAAGGGACACTTCCGGTCAGTAGCGCTGTGCGGGCCCTTACAGTTGGGGCACCGATGAGCATGAGGGCACGGCGCACCCTCCTTGGTGGGGGCGAGTGGTGGATTGGCCTTGGGATTACCTCGGCATAGACCACACTGATCGCGATGGAGATCGCTCTCGTGCGGGCCACTGCAGCGAGGGCAGCGGATGGCGCGCGCTTTGCACGACGTAGAGGCGTGGCCCCACCTGTAGCACCTAGTGCACAAGGCTGAGCCAGGGTTTGCAGCAGCAGTCTGTATCATACAGCTGCGACCGTGGATGAGAAATGGCTTGTTGTTAAGCATTTTGGCACGGGTACCCGTCTGAGAGTCCCAGATATTGAAGTAAATAGTCATGGTGGAGCTATTCTTCGACACACGGACGGGGCGAAGAGGGCCCGTCAGTGCGAAATATCCAGAGAGGGGGTGTGCATCCATAGCGTCCCGAACCTCTGACATGTCTGTTCTGATCCCCTGTTTGGGGTGCTTCCAGAAGGGAACATCGATAATCTTGAGATAAGACATCGACGAAGGGAGAGACACCCACATCCTCTTGGCAAAGGTGGGTAAGGTATCGATAATCCTGGCAGGGTCGCAGTTTCCCATCTTTCTTAGTAACAAAGAAGAATGGTGACACTTGTTCAGATGAGGATGGTCGAATGTATCCTTTGGCCAGATTCTCATCGAGGAATTTGTCCAGGGCCTCAGTTTCCTTTGGGCTGAGTCGGTAGACTTTGTCAATTTTTGGGGTGTATCCTTCCTTTAGGTCAATAGGATGGTCCCACTTTCTCGAGGCAGGCATTTGGTTCACCTCGACCTCGCCAAATACATCGAGAAATTCGTGGAATTCCTTAGGGATGCATTCAGTGAGGGGAACATCTTCCTGGGGTTTCTGGTTCTCAATTGCTAGGGTTTGGGAGGTGGTAGTTTTGGCATTAATACAGACTTCGGGGAACATCTCGGAGGAGACTCTATTAATCGTTAATGGGTACTTGGTTTCCGTCAAGACTGGTTCTGATTGGCTTTGCCTCTCATCTCGCCACTTGAACGTGCATTCCTTCCAATTGATGTCCGGGTTTTCCTGCTCGAACCAGGGTAATCCCAGGACTACCTTTTCCTTTCTGAGGCCAGTGACGAAGAGTTCCTGTGCTCTAGTACATCCGTGAACCGTGATTGTTATACTGACGTATTTGGAGATTGTCCCAGTTTTGTTGAGAGATCCGTCAATGTTGCGTACTTTAAGCGGTTTAGCCAGTGGCAGCGTTGGCAGGTTTAGCCGCCTGGCATAGTTCTGGTCAATAAACTTTCCTCCTGCTCCAGTGTCTAGGAGAGCGGAGACCTCGACGATTTGGTTCTGACTTGGACACGCGAGTTGAATGGGAATGGAAAATGTTTCTGATTCGCGCGGTACAAGTACAGAGTGTATAGTTGCTACTTTAGGGAGATGGTCCAATGTCGAGGTGGGTCTCCTTACTGAAAATCCTTGTCTCCCTTTGTTTCTTCTTTGATTTCCAATTTATCGAATTCGTCGACGAGGTTGTTCATAACTTTGTATCTTTCTTGTTGGGTGAGTTCGTTGGTCAAGATTGCTCGTATATCTGTTGTGGTTCTTCTGTCTGGCTGATCGGGTCTTCTAAGGATAGTCTTCTGCGGGGCGCGGCAGTTGCGCGCAATGTGTCCTTCTTTTTTGCAGTTGTAGCATCGTTGTTTGTTGAATAACTTCTGTTTGGTGGGCAAAAGTGCGTTGAGGTAAATGGCCCCTGCGCTGGTGTCCATTGTGTTCGGGTCGCGCATAGTCGCAGAGTATTGTGGCTGCGCTGGGCAGTACTGAGCGTAGTACGGGCACGAGGGGGTACCGTAGTGTGGAGGTGGCGGGGGTCTCGGCTTGTAGGAGTCTGAATGGGGAATGACTGGGATGTAGCGAGCTTTGGTTCACGCAGTGACTGCTTGAGCTCTTTGGAATGAGTTGTCGTGCTTCAATGCTACCGCGTGAGTGGTGCCTACCACTTTTATTGAAATTAGCATGGCAACACTCAGCACACTCAATGTGATAGTTGCCGCAGCTTTTATGAAATGAAATTCTAGCGGCAACTCTGAGTTCATTGACAGCGAGCAAATATATGTTGATTTCATTAGTTGCTAATTGAATTTCATTTAATTCAGTGTGCTTTCATGTTGTTCACTATGATTTCAATAGGTGCCTTGTGCACTTTCATAATATCCATATGCAATTTCAATAGTTCCACGCACAATTTCAATACAGTCCGTGTGCGCTTTCAATACAGTCCGTGTGCGCTTTCAATACAGTCTGTGTGCGCTTTCAATACAGTCGTGTGCACTTTCAATAATATCTGTGCGCACTTTCATTAAACACTGTGCACGCTTTCATTAAGCGCCATGCGCGCTTTCAATAATATCCATGTGCACTTTCAATTATATCCGTGTGCACTTTCAATAGTTCCCACATGCGCTTTCATTAAGCAGTGTGCGCTTTCAATATATCCATGTGCACTTTCATTAATATCTGTGCACTTTCATTAAGCGCCTGTGCACGCTTTCAATAATATCTGTGTGCTTTCATTAAGCGCCGTGTGCGCTTTCAATAATATCTGTGTGCAATTTCATTAAGCGCCATGCGCGCTTTCAATAATATCTGTGCGCGCTTTCATTAAGCGCCATGCACGCTTTCAATAATATCCATGTGCGCTTTCAATAGTTCCCACATGCGCTTTCAATACTATCTGTCGCGCTTTCATTTCTTGCCATGTGAAATATCATATTTGTCACTTTATATCACATGAGCTTATACCACATGACTAGGGGTGGGAACTGCTAAAAATAGCAAATATCTATTATTGGTGTGGGGTGCATATGGGCAGCTGTCCTGCATCCTTAGGGCAATATAGGACTATGCTATATCAACAGAAGCGTATTTGTAAGCAGAATTTACCTGTAAAAGTTTCGTGGTTCTAGCTTCACTGGTGGCAGAGATAATAGCAATATACTCTGTTCTTTAAATAGAAACAGTGCAAATTATCAATTTCTCCACAGCCAGCATATTTTCCCACGATCTAAATTGAAACCTGTACTTTTGATACATATCTATAAGATCAAATTGGAATGTGCTTATCGGATTATAATTACCTATGCAATACCCTTATCAAAATATAAATTGATTAGGCTCTAGCGCCTGCAATAATTGGAATATTGAAATAATCTAAATTGGCCCTTTTAAAGCTCATGTTACCCTTTTAGAGCCCTAAGTAACTAATTGAACTCAGAACTTTACCTTATCTCATCCTACGAGAAATGTCGCAATATCTACGCTGCTTTACCAATTGACCTACCTGAAATATTGACTTGCTCTCAATGTAGGTATCAATAAAAAGTTATTTAGAATCCAAAACTTAAATTTGCAGGGTACCCACCTTACTCCAATATAGCTAACTCAGAATTGCCACCTTGAGCAGTTGTTCAGAGTACTTATATGCATACTTACCCACTTTTGCTGTTATGTGAGATAGGTGTATGAACAAACACCCCAGGAATAACATATCAATAAAGCAAACATCAGATTATAATATCCTCCAGGTTTCTAAGGTTGGCACCATACAGAATTGAGAAAAGTGGGTAGATATGCATATAGGTGTATCAAAGTAAGTGCTCAGCAAGGCGATTCTGAGTTAACTATATTGGAGTAAGGTGGGTACCCTGCAAATTTAAGTTTTGGATTCTAAATAACTTTTTATTGATACCTACATTGAGAGCAAGTCAATATTTCAGGTAGGTCAATTGGTAAAGCAGCGTAGATATTGCGACATTTCTCGTAGGATGAGATAAGGTAAAGTTCTGAGTTCAATTAGTTACTTAGGGCTCTAAAAGGGTAACATGAGCTTTAAAAGGGCCAATTTAGATTATTTCAATATTCCAATTATTGCAGGCGCTAGAGCCTAATCAATTTATATTTTGATAAGGGTATTGCATAGGTAATTATAATCCGATAAGCACATTCCAATTTGATCTTATAGATATGTATCAAAAGTACAGGTTTCAATTTAGATCGTGGGAAAATATGCTGGCTGTGGAGAAATTGATAATTTGCACTGTTTCTATTTAAAGAACAGAGTATATTGCTATTATCTCTGCCACCAGTGAAGCTAGAACCACGAAACTTTTACAGGTAAATTCTGCTTACAAATACGCTTCTGTTGATATAGCATAGTCCTATATTTCCCTAAGGGATGCAGGACAGCTGCCCATATGCACCCTACACCAATAATAGATATTTGCTATTTTTAGCAGTTCCCACCCCCTAGTCATGTGGTATAAGCTCATGTGATATAAAAGTGACAAATATGATATTTCACATGGCAAGAAATGAAAGCGCGCACAGATAGTATTGAAAGTGCATGTGGGAACTATTGAAAGTGCACATGGATATTATTGAAAGCGTGCATGGCGCTTAATGAAAGCGCGCACAGATATTATTGAAAGCGCGCATGGCGCTTAATGAAATTGCACACAGATATTATTGAAAGCGCACACGGCGCTTAATGAAAGCACACACAGATATTATTGAAAGTGTGCACAGCGCTTAATGAAAGTGCACAGATATTAATGAAAGTGCACATGGATAGTATTGAAAGCGCACACGGCACTTAATGAAAGCGCATGTGGGAACTATTGAAAGTGCACACGGATATAATTGAAAGTGTACATGGATATTATTGAAAGCGCGCATGGCGCTTAATGAAAGCGTGCACAGTGTTTAATGAAAGTGCGCACAGATATTATTGAAAGTGCACACAGACTGTATTGAAAGCGCACACAGACTGTATTGAAAGCGCACACGGACTGTATTGAAAGCGCACACGGACTGTATTGAAATTGTGCGTGGGAACTATTGAAATTGCATATGGATATTATTGAAAGTGCACAAGGCACCTATTGAAATCATAGTGAACAACATGAAAGCACACTGAATTAAATGAAATTCAATTAGCAACTAATGAAATCAACATATATTTGCTCGCTGTCAATGAACTCAGAGTTGCCGCTAGAATTTCATTTCATAAAAGCTGCCCGGCTTTGGAGGTTTAACAACAATAGAACAGCGCATCAGCATACTTTGGAGTATGTTCCTGTCCCTCGAAATGTGAGCATTAGATGTGTGATGACATCGCAGCACCACACCAACATCCCACGTTTTAATCGGAACATAACTTGAGCTGGCGGACGATGCAGAACAGTCGATTAAAATAGAATGATGTTCTCGCGAGAGAACTCTTCGGCTGCTGGGATGCATTGGATGGAGTTTTTCCGACGCGACAGCCTACGCAATAACGATCAGAACTTCATCGCAAAATGTCAGGTTTTGACACAATAGCTACCCCAAAACATTACTAAGGAAATACCTGGTGTCAACGTCTTCAACCTCGTCAATGCTCTTGATAATCTTGACCCGTCCGCTAAGTACCTTTGGGCAATCTCAGTCAGAAACCATCTAGGATATTATGCCGGAAAGTAAGGTCAGCAGAGCCTGTAAAGCAGGTCCGGAAAGGCAGAAGCGCCTTGCTTTCCATCCCGCTGAATTGCCTTTTGTACCAAGCAGGGTGGTTTTACCTTCCCAGTAGCAACCCACGGTGATTGGAATTTGGTTCTCCCAATATTTCATGTGCCAGATGTGTGGCAGCAGCGAACTTGATGGCAGAAGACTGTCCTTTGTCCGTGAGTACGTAGCGACCAATGTTGTCCCATCCATCTGGTGTCATCATGATGGAGAGCAGAGACCTGCAAACAGACTCTCTAATCATGTAATCAAAAGAAAGGATGATGAGATGCATACCTTATTAACAGAGAAATTGACATCTGGTCGCCAGCGCATAGAATATATTCCGTGGCATTTGATATCTCCTCGGCCAAAGCTTGAGTGAAATCCGCAAAATTGGTGCTGAGAGACATGGAGTGTACATCGAGGCTTGACTCGTCAATGTGCATTGCTGGAAGTGGGTATTGTTCAGTACTGAAGTTGATAATCTGCAAGACAGCCAGTGGGGAAGAATGATGAGCGAGATGTTCGAAGCTCAGCATGGCATCAAACAGGATGTCTTGATATGCCATAATTGCCCTCCTGAACGTGAATGGCTTCTCGCAGCTGGGCAGAAGATCCTCTGCATGAAGTTGGAGGACGGGCCATGAAGAAGATGATGAGGGTTTCATGGAAGAGGCAGTTCGCCCGGATCTACACCATATAAGGAACCAATGTTGACGTTTGTCCCCGCTATTGAAGTGATCTTTTGAATGTGCATACGCTGGCTGACCTTGAAGGCCATGTTGACGTTCGTCCAAGCAATCATGAAGCTCGTGTTTGAGCAATCTTCCATAATAGCACCAAACATCTGCCAAGGTCCTTAGCATCTGGAGTGTTGTGTGTACGAGAGCATATTCCAGCATGGGTTGAGGGGTCAAACATGATCGTGAGGTTCGCAGGCGAGAAAGTTATAGTGCAATTGTTGTTTGAAACTGCATTGAGGGTCATTCCGCGATTTTGCAAGCAGCACAAAAGTAGTCGCAATAAATTCTGCACGAGAAGCATTTATATATTAACAAAAGATTAATCAATGAAAATATGTACCAGATCTCGTTTCTTATACTTTAATCCTCCGATGGAGGATAGGCATCTGGCGAAGGGTTTGATAGATCATTGGTGCAATTTTCTGAGCATACACAGAAATCCTTCCATTGAGAAGTTGCGAAGGTGTTCTGTGACTGTGCTACCAAGGTGTGGGCGAAAATGGGCAGCAAGAGCAATCGCTTTCAGCATCAACAGCTGCCGGCAGGTCGAAAGGGCCCAGTCGTGCGCGATTTTGGTTGGCAGCAACTGATTATTGGTCCGGAGAAGAGCAGGACCCCGAGTAATCAACAGTCTGAGACCTTCGAGAATTGGGCATGACGCGAGCACTGAAAAGGGCTGCCAGAAATCGTACATGCTTGGAAAGCCACCTTCCTTCGATGGTATGAGGACCTTGTTGACTTGAGAAACAGCTGTTTCTTGAGCGACTCGGTTTTCGTGCTTCTGCGTCATCAGCTGCTCGTTGAGCTTCCCATTTCCATTGCTCTGGCATCATCTCTCCTGCTGTTGTCGGATAAGGTCTTCATGTTCACCTGGCATTAGTGTCCTGGCAAACCGTCGGCACTTGGGAATGGGTGCAGTACCATCGAGGAAGATCAGAGGCTTGGGAGAAACAGTGTTGACAGGTGTGGTAAAGTTTTTCTGTGAGATCTTTGGGGCAAAAGCGGAGTGCATTAGTGAGTTGTCCACCGGAAGCGGAGTTTGCAGCGAAGAGACATCAGCATTTTCGTCGTTGTACGCTTGCTTGCGCGTCATTGAGGGGACATGCTTAATCACAACCCAATTCCGAGCAATCTACGCGAGCTGCGCGTGCAACATTGTGTCGAGTTATTTCCATTTTTGCTCGTTGTACGGAGTTTGAAATGCTGGATGTTATTTTCACAGTTATCCGTACCAGTCTAAATGGTAGAAATTACAACAAACTCACACCCGTCTGAAATCAGTAACTACTTAGTCATCACTTTCCCATCGCTACACGGGTAATTTCTACCATCTTGACTGGTTGAGTCTACAAGGGTTCTGGGGGAATTAGGGTCTATGACTGGGGACACCAAAGTAGGCTATGTAAAGCCGAAAGTAGGGGTGCTGAAGACAGGTGCGGTAGACTCAGATGGCCAAGTGTGACCACGACGAGATGACTTCCTACAATGGGGTCTATCAATCCGGGGGGGTGCCGCCAAGTAGGTATCCAGAGAAGGGGTGCCCTCGCTTGGCATTCAGACCTGATAGGGACTGGGCGTGATTTCCCGGTTGGCTTAATAGAGCTGAAGAGTCTAAAACCTAGTTGTCAGCCAGTGCTGTCAATATTATGGTATCAACCAATGCATACTGGCATATATAAGAGGATAAATCCACAATGCGAAAATACATTGCAAATTTGCAGGGGGGATTGGATCAAACTCAGCTGGCCTCTGCTGGGGCAGGGGAGCTGCTCACTGTCATCACAGTGAGCAAGAAGTCTTGTTAGCTGTTGTCAGGGTTGACCAAAAAAGGAAGTCGTGAAAAAGTGCGTATCTCATCACCAGATAGATTAAACTGTTCTAATTTTTGATTTCCCATCAAATTTGCCATCAAGTCAGCAATTCCCTCACATGAGGACCAACCATGAACACAAAACACTGCCACAACTCTGACTCAGCAACCCCTTTGGGAGTTCCACAACCAACAAAAATAGAAATTTTCTACTACTGATGGGGGGCATCCTGCAGTTGGTCCGCTTCTCCGGGGAGTGAACTATCTTATATCAGGAGAACGCAATTTCGAGCTGAATCCGAATATGAAGGTTCCGTATTTTTAGCTACCGCCGTTCACGCGAAATAGCGAATAACTACACCAAAATGCTCGCAGGCGAATTTCTCAGGATCCGCTGCACCGATTTGCACGCTCTAATTGCGCATGTACTGCTTTATTAATACCTTTTCTAACAACCTCTGCGCGTTGTAATGCGTTTTTGTATTGCTGCACAATAAATTATTAATATAAAATACACGGGCGCTTATACGGCAGCTCCCTGCTATAATAATAAAGCGCTTAGTAATGCGACCTTTAGATATTATAATTTTGTTAAAACCAAAGGCACACATTGTAGCTCTACTCCTCTGAATTTATATGGCTAAAAGCGCAGAAATTTGCATAAAATACGTAATATTCCACATATATCTCCCCAATAACTCACCGGAATTGACGCTCTAAAAGTGCATCACGTTCTCCTAATTATCGCTTTCTACAAGCCCTTACTCTCCCAGATCGGAGCACAGGAATGCAGTCATCTAAGCAATGTGATGGCAGGATTGATGAGTGGAATGCTGTCACATGACCATATCAATGCAATATCTCCTCCACCCCCTACCTTTCTGTATCCATTCCTGCCTCAAATCTTGATGGATATGCATAATTCTTTTTGAAAACATAAGTACTTTCTATATCTGCTTATATCATATATTTACACCATTATATATGCATTACTCATGTACTATTAGGGAATTTACTTTTTTGACCAGAAATATTACCTAAATCTGGCTAGATATAGCAGCTACAGTCTCCAAAAGTGCTTCAGATATCTTTTATTAACAAGGTAGCACTATATTTATCTCTTTTTTTGCACCTCAAGACTCTCTATTATGCTTGAACAGTAAAGAAAATAAGCCAAAATGCGAAATCAGTATATATTACTTATATTCTATATGTATAACACTCAAAGACATCTAAAACATGCATTATAAGTCCCTTGCATCCTTACCTTTTTTTATTTTTGAAAGTCAATATGACCATCCATATGTCACAAAAGATGGGGTAGGTTGTTCACTGATGTATGCTGTAAATTTGATTATATGGCAATCAATGTGTGGTGACTTTCACCATTTTGCCTCTACAGACCTCAAATCTGACTCAAACCTAAGAAATCTTTTTTAATATTTTGTAGATATTATATTTGGGACAGCTATTTCATCAATATAAAGAGCATTCAATATATTTGGAATTTTAATTGCCAAACATACTATTTTTAATGAATTAAAGAGTAATTTGAATATTCTACTATGTTCTAATGCATAATAATGCCAAAGTCAAGAATAATATTGAGATGTATGTATTATTACTGTTCCCATGTTAGAAATGAGTGGGGAGGTATATTGGTAAATTCAGTGCAATTCAATGTAGAATTTAAAAATAGTGAGTCAATGTATGGCTGTACAGTCCAATTTCAATGATACAAGATGCTCTCTTTATGGCTGGACATTCTGCATTATATTCATCTTTCTAAAGAGTCATATCTGCAATATCCATCTCTGTACAATCCATAATTCTACATAATAGCTGTAATATGTGGTTAATTTCAAATGTAATAAATTGTACATGCAGAGCATATAACAATATAATAAGATATAAATATAGCATATTACTTCTAAATTAATGCAAAAAGATCAAAAGGATTGGTGCAAGGCATGGGTGAGCAATCATCAATTGATGTGGAGGGGGAGGAGGGGCAAATAAGTGACGAGTGGCCAGAGTGGCTGTGCACCTGATGGTGGCCATGAGGATGCCATCAAATCGCTTAGATGACTGCATTCCTGTGCTCCGATCTGGGAGAGTAAGGGCTTGTTAGAAAGCGATAAATTAGGAGAATCGTGATGAACTTATAGAGCGTCGATATCCGGTGAGTATTGGCGAGATATTGTGGAATCAGGTATTTTATGCAAATTTCTGCGCTTTTAGCATAATAAATTCAGGAGGTAGACTATCAATGTGTGCCTTTGGTTTGTAACTACAAAAATTTATAATATCTAAGGTCGCATTAACTAAGCGCTTTATTTATATATGCAGGAAGTGCGGTATAAGCGCCAGTGTATTTTATATTAATAAATTTATTGTGCAGCTAATCACAAAACGCATAACAACGCGCCAGAGGCTTGTTAGAAAGGTATTAATAAGCAGTACATGTCGCAATTTAGAGCGTGCAAATCGGTGCAGCGGATCCTGAGAAATTCGCCTGCGAGCATTTTTGGTCGTAGTATTTCGCTTATTTCGCGTGAACGGCGGTAGCTAAAAAATACGAAACCTTCATAATTCGGATTCAGCTCGAAATGCGGTTCTCCTGATATAAGATAGTCTCAAACTCCCCAGGTGAAGCGGACCAACTGCAGGATGCCCCCCCAATCAGTAGTAGAAAATTTCTATTTTTGGTGTGGGAACTCAGAAGGGTTGCTGAGTCAGATGTGGCAGTGTTGTGTCATGTGTTGTGTCCTCATGTGATGGGAATTGCTGACTTGATGGCAAATTTGATGGGAAATGCAAAAATAGACCAGTTTAATCTAATCTGTATGAGAAATAGCACTTTTCCCACGACTTCTTTTTTGGTCAACCTGACAACAGCGACAACACTCTTGCTCACTGGTATGGACGTGAGACGCTCCCCCTGCCCCACAGAGGCCAGCTGAGTTTGAATCCAATCCCCCTGCAAATTGCATGTATATTTTCGCATTGTGGATTTATCCCATTATATATGCAGTATGCATTCGGTTGAATACATCATCACTGCCAGCTACAGGTGAGGTTGTTAGTCAGCGATAGTACACAAAAGTGGAAACAACTCTGGATGGCTAGTAAAGCGAAGTAGGGGGATGCTGAAATGGCCCAGATGACACAACCCGGTTGGCTGTTGGCAGGGAGAGAGCCTGGACACTTGGGGATCTGAGCCAGTTGGCATAATCGAACCAGGTGCTGGGTAACGGGAATGATAGCGCATGCACTACTGCGGAACTGGGTCAATGACCCTGGGTCTGGACCCATAGCAGGATGAGGTAGTCCCTCTACCTGGCTCGAGAGAACTAAATCCCTGTTGTTTCACTCAGAGTAATAACACTGAGTTTGAATCTAAGTTTGAATTCCGAGATCACATAGCACAATCCCGCAAGGGTGACAATGTGGCGGCAAATACTCATGTGGTTAGCCTCTGGCCCCTATGGGGGTTGGGGCTATAATCTCATACTTCATGCATTTGTTGTAGTTAGCGCGGACTGTGAATCGCGCACCGCATAATAAATTGCGATGCCTTGAGCGAGGAAGCGAGGAGCAAAGCTCCGAGCTGACAAGTGAGGGAGTAGGTCACTAGGGACGATGTGCGCGCGATGTAACAATGTTTCATCTGTAAAGAGACTCTCATGGCAGCGGGAGGTCTTTTACCACCCGAGCAGAACATTACATAATCGGCAGTGTTGATTTCATGGCCAGGATGTGTTTAATGCCCTCGGGGGTGGATCTGCAGTGGAAACTCGATGCGCCTTTGAGGCTCTTCTGAGAGCTATCTCCTTACCAGTAGAGTACTAGATTGTCTACTGATAGGTATAGGTTGATAGCTAGTAGGTAGTATTTCTTGTCGGTAATATTTCATATGGTTAGTGACCCAAATGCAACATTCAGAAGGTGAACATTTTGTCCCGTATCACAGTCCGCAGGAAGTTATTCAGATGTAAAGTATTCCTACATCTCTAGAAAAAGAATGACTGATCGTATATTTTATTTTTCTAAATTTAATTTTTTCCAGATACTGCAACAGTGCAGTCGCATGCGGCGATCCGGAGAGGGATCGCCAGCGGCTAGTACAGAGTAGATGTAAAAACAACGATCAAACTGTCATTGCTAGTTCAGCTGGGTAATGCTTCTATTGTCTCACAGTTGATTTTATTACACCGGTCACTCAGCGACTCTGGCTTTTTAAAGGATGCAAGGAAGCAGTCATTGGTTTTCCAAGCCCAGTTCTTCCCAAGCATCTCGCAAAGTTTGCCATATGGGGACCGAAACTCTACAGAGTCCATAATGGATTATGATGAGTTTCAGACATATAGCCAGCTCTCATCTCCATTCAGGAATGGATGACGTAGGAGTGGTGCTGTTGGGCGCTCATGCCTATGACACCTGAAAAGACAGACCGAGCCATCTCCCTGGTATCCTCTCACACGCAGGCTGAGTGAAAACAATTGACTCTTTTTGAAGTCCTCTTCTTTGAAAGATAGTCTGACATAGCGAATAAGTTTCGCCTTTCACCCAAGACCTTTTGGATGCATCAGAGTACAAGATTTCCAGGGAATATAAAGATAGGCATTTAGGGCTTCTCGGAAATGCGTGTAACACTATAGGCAGGTTTTGTGGCCGTATAACACCACCAGGAACAATTCAGGGGTACACTAGACATCCAGAAATGGTATTGGAACCTGTGATTGGGTCCATTCCATCTTCATATTGGGGTGTTAGTTCCCCAAAGTGCTTTTGAAATTTATGAACAGTCTCTAGGTCACCTTCAATAATGGCAAATATGTCATCAATAAATCGACCATAATAGAGAAGCTGTTGGCGGAACCAGATAGCGCTGAACCTTTGTATCCAGCTAGGAATAGGTTGCATAGATGGGTGTAAGTGCAGTTCGCATTGCAGTCCCGATCACCTGGTGAAGGTCTGCCCGAAAGGCTACATAGTTGGACTGCAAGACATCCCATTAGGACAATGGTAAGCTCATTGAGAAGTATTAATCAAGTCCAACGGCTTCTTTCAATGTTGTGAATAGCATTGAAGAAGTCTCAGCATTAATGAATCTTACAAATTCCATCCCTCAATTGGAATATGGGATACATTGCAACCTACATCACCAGATACAAGCCAGAACTTCTTTTCCAATGGGCATGTTTGATGTCAAGGATTGACGGCAAAAATGTCTTTGAATCTGGGAGAATCCAAGGAAATTGGGTGAAGGGGCTTTAGGTGAAAATCCACCCATGCAAATGCATTAGCCAACAGTGTGCCAAAAGTTGGGACATTGGGCATGCAGAAATGGGAGTTGTGGATTTTTGGTATGCCTTTAGAACCGGGACCTTTTTTAACACAGCTTTCGACTGGGTTGAAGTCGCATTGAGTTGCTGCATGTAAGAAGGTCAGATGCCTTGTTTACAATTTTTTCATAAAGTGACGTGGCTAGATCAATGGCACAGTCCTACCACTTCTATTGAAATTAGCAACGCAACACTCAGCACACTCGACGTGATAGTTGCCG
>QEYC01000011.1:0-31480 GCA_009935795.1 Pholiota adiposa
CTCGGTGTAGGTGACGCCCGTATACTTGTGTTGAATTACGATGTTCCGGAGATTCCGCGCGTCGAGAGCCAGAGCAACTATATTTGTGCGTGTCCGAGTTATGCACGAGTACACAGAGGACAAAATGGGCGCTCCGGGGCTAAGACGTGCTCCGAATACTAATTCCACGAGTTACTAGGTAAGGCTCAGAGTTCTGTACTTACTTCACAATGAAAGGCATGATAACGCCAACATCGAGGCTTCATATGCTGGACAGGTTGAGACGCAAGGAAAGGAGGAAGTGGCAGCAGACGCATTTGCACAAGCAGCGAAGAGGTATCACATGGACGATAAAGCTTGTTCATCCATTGCTCTTGCGTAAACTAGTCGGCATGAGATAGTGTTAGGGATTTATAATGCTACAGGTGCTTTTTTCTCAACAGCTTTCCGGCGAGTGGGAGGAGGATCCATCTAGTCGGCTCAGTACAGGGGGATGACCATGTTTCCGCCCAGACCTCGACGATGCCAGGAGTCGACTGCAAGTGCACAGAGAAATACGACAGTCAATCGATGAAATGGAGAGTCCGAAAAAGATAACTACCTGTGGGCTGTGTGCAAACCAGCATGATGAAGTATACCCACAAGCGTCCCGGCCATCCAGACACAGGCCTTCCCGTAGCATGTTTCCACATCCGTTCTAGGAGAAGGACAAAACTCTGGCATCCAAAAAATATACCGGCGCTATGGTTATATCCCCTGCCCATCGAGTACATCGCGCATTCATGGAATAACCCCGACGCCAGGAAAGTGCCGAAAAGCATTCCTAACTTTCCTCCGATCCATTTGCCTGGGTAGCCCCCAAAGACGATGAAAGTCTGGCGGAGGAGCTGGTGCCAGTCCTTCGCCCAGAAACGGTGCATTGAGTCCGAGTGCCACGGATGGTCCGTAATCGGCGGCCAGGATGTAGGCGAACCACCCAAAAGTCCCACTGCGACGAACGTGACTAAATCGTACACCATGTTGAAGCCGACGAGGATGGCCCAACCGGTGAGGGTGTTAATTATGGTGGAGACGACATAGCGCGCGGGGACTGTCAGTTCAGGGTAGAATATCGTCCCGCCGGAGGGGGTGCCAATTCCAGGGCAGAGTTTCACTAATGATTCTAGGAAATCGAGGAGGAGGAAGTTCTTGATGAAGGATATCAGGGTAGCGCGCAGGAATGCGGAGCGTTCGAGGGGACGAGTTTGTTTAGGGATATAAATGCCTTCGCTGAACTTCCACTGTAGTCCGCGAAAGGTGTGAATGACATCCACGGAGTCGTATAGCCAGGACGGAATGTGAGGGTGTTGCGTATGTACTTCCTCAGTATAGCCATTGGATTCCTCGCTCTTGTGTTTGCCTTTTTTGACGCCTGGACTACTCTCTCCAATTTTAAGCATCCCCTCCTTTGTCAGCGCGAATTCGAGAGATTTAGCGATGCAAACTGCCGCCCAGAGGCCTAAATACCACTATGATGAGACGAAATGATGTGAGCGGAGAAACAACAAGCTCACATTGGCCCCAATTATACACATTAAGCTCAGGTATCGTCCATGTGAAGCGGTATGCGGCGACGAGGATGGCAGTAATAGTAGTTGGCAGCAGAAGCAGCCGTAGAGTATAAGTATTGGGTCGTCTTGTGAGGTATGCCAAGAACACGAATGGTACATAGCAAAGAACCGGATAGATCCCATTACTCCACGATAATGGTATGCGGTCCTCCGCTACTGGCACGATCGTTCGGAAGGCTTCATGAACTGCAAATTTAAACCTGTTAAAATCCACGAGGTCAGACAAGCACAAATGTACGTCGGAGGACACGCACTCTTTCCATAGAGGGCTCATTAGGACCACGGACAAAAGAGAAAACAAGCCTGAAACTTGGATGTATCATCATGAAAACAAGAGCCGGATGACGCGGTGCTTTGCCGGTAAGGCGTTGAATATTTGAATAACCGGCCCGCAGAACTCCGGAATCCAAAAATAGATAAATTCTAGACTGGATCTTCGTCACCGTCTTGTCATGATCACCGTCAGACTCAAAACCACGAAGCTTTGGATGCAGACCACATTAGATGATTTTACTTAGGGCCGTGCGTCTAAACGGAGGTCCGTATCCTTCATTGCAGTGCTGTAGGTCCATTGTACTAATTTGGTGCTTCAAATCTTTTCGGCTTATAGACTAACAATATTGTCCTATGATGAATAATTAAGCTATACGGGGAACTCAAAACAGAAGTCTGAAGGGCGAAAAGCAGTGCGCACGGATGTCGACTCGAAAGCGAGGACACCTTTCTATATGTCCTTGATGTTTATGACATGGGGTTCTAGGTCGTGTGTGAGGGGTGACGGCCATCTGGGAATGGCGGGCATGGGTTCGTAAGAGACATAACAGAGATCTGAGTATGAGACAGGTAGTGGTGACCGCGATGACTTATGACTCGGAGGGTGTGCAAGGGAGTAGCGGTACCGCGCATACCGCAGGGAACAGACCTAAAAGGCGATCACATTAAGGAACAATGTCTAGATAAAGTAGAACTAGGGATACAGATGTGTGCTCAAGCTCAAGAATTCGAAACAAGAATTCGAAGGCTAACCTCAAACACTTGACGGAAGATGAACGTTAACGAACGTCGACATGTGGGGAGGCCTAAGCGAGGTGTTATCACGGCGTGTCATGAAAAGGGGATCCATATAGCGGGAGGAAGACAAATGATGATATAGGAAGCTCGCCGAAAAACGTTTCACGAGCCGTTAACAAGTTGACATAATTAATCATGTCAAGCTTCGCATTTGTGCGCAAGATCTTATCGAGGCGGCGTGATGCAGTGAGAACGGAGGGGTGGCTATTTTCCGTTTCTTTACGATCCCAAGTGACATGGACGAGATCTGACAACAGATCGAGAGGATAAGATTCAGAGGGCAAGAGCGGAAAGCATCGGAGGTTGACCGTGACGTTAATTTGTATACTTACGCGTCAAAGTTTCGGTGTTAGGCGCTTATTCTCTTCAGCGTAACATAGGATCGTTAATTCTGTGACGCAATATATCAACATAACTAGATATTTAAATTTTCCGGCTTACCGGAGATAGAGGTCGGAGATAAGGGGATGGAGGACTAGGTTGAGGAGAATAGGGCTCCCGGCGACAAAGGTGTCAATACTTCAGACTCAGCGCTCACGTCTAATGTTACTTATGGCAGCACACAGAAAATAAATTGAAAGATAAATTGATGCTCACTACATGTTTACATGCGTAGACAAAAAGCTTCTCAAATTCTCATCGCAATCAATCGAAGTACACAGAATAGTGAAGTACAACATTCAGGATTTTCTATGCAGGCTGATTTGAAGAGTTTTTCAAATTGAACGACTACAAGATCAAATTCACTCACTATCCAACGTTCATTACTTCCCCCAAGCCGATACATCACATCTCCAATCCAAACAACGAACGGCCTTGCGCTGCCATCATAGCACTAGCGCGGCTGAACGAGCGAGGATCGGGTCCTCGTCGCAGAGTGAGTCCATGTCGCGACGCGGTCTGCTCGTTGTAAATGCTATTCGGCAGCGGTTTACCCATCCTTTTAATAAATCAGGTTAAAGATTACACGAACGTCGAGAGACTCGGGAGAATATAATGATACGCACTTGCAGAAGTCACAAGAGCATGGTTTACTCCCCGTCCCATGATGATCACATCCCCAATCCATCCCCGCGTCCGTGCCACAACAAGTCCACCTGAACGCCTGCGGAAAATAACGATAGAGCTTCTTCTCATCGCCGCCAAACTCCTTTTCGAACTTCTCCTTCATTTCCGATGATTCCTCGGCAATGCAATGCCCCCACCCAGTCTCCTCCTTCGCACAGGGCCAGGTGATGAGCTCCAGATCCCCCTCATGCAGATTTCCATCGCGGCATTTGCGGTGCTTATCGTACCACTTGGGGACGCGAGGGGAGTTAGCAGACCTTGGAGTTATGGCCCCGCAGGTGCGTTTATGGGTAGGCCAGTCGGCGGCTTGACAGTCGCGTCCTGTAAGCGAAGAACAACTTATCGATCAAAACTTTACGTTGAGCCACGACACCGCGTCTGGCTTACCGCAGTAGAAACGATCCCGGCATCGTGCGCAGCGCTTTATATCCGTCCCCGTAGATTGCGCTTTGTTGCACACAGAGCAGGATAAAGGAGACAACATTTTCGCTAGTCCTCTTCAAGATTCTCGGAGCAGGTAGTTTGACGTGGCAGTCGAAGCAGAACAGCGAGGAAGCAAGGTGCTTTTATATAAGTACAAGGGAACTGGCAAAGAGTTGTTTGTACGTGTGTACCGACTATTTTTACATTTGAACCCCCGCCTCCGAGTCTGACCCGTCTCTAACCCGCCTCTAGACAGTACCACCATGCCACTACCATGGCATCACAACAGAAGTTTCTGCATTGAAAGCGATCGATTGCCCAACTCTAATTTGATGGGCGCCAACGTCAATCTGGGACGACATAGGTTTTGGCGCAAACACGGAAGAGGGTGGTAGCGTGCGGTGGTATCAGTGATACAGTGGTAGAAAGGTCAGCATAAAAGTACATCACAGTAACTTTTTCGGTGATGAAGCGCTCAGATGACGAACGAGAAACAAAAGAACGGTTCTCGATCCGATTTGTTGTCTTGGGTCTATCGTTGATATTGGCTCTATCTGCTCGTCTTCGTGTCTGCGTCATCCGACCTCAGAATCTTTATGCTTGATGGTATACAATCAGCGGCCCTCTATCAAGGCTCCGTCTTCTGCGTCAACATTGCATGCACAAAATATTACAGTCAGGATTTGGCAACCTCGGAGTTACCTCTCACCTTCCTCGGGTTGCTGCGATGTCTTCTCACCATCTTTTTGTCGTACCATGCTCTCCATCCTCTTCTCGTTTCCTTTCTAATCCTCTTGTCTTCCTCACGGGCCTGTCGGATGTTTATGAACGTTGAAATGCCGCTGCTCCAGCTGCAAATAAACGTTGAAATATTGATCTGAACGATTGAACACAAGTTTTAGTCACTAGTGTGCCATCTGGGTGTCTAACCTCTGTCGTCTCATTTCCTTCGCCTCGATTCTTTCTCTTGCACTTTCTGTCCTCTTTCCACTTCTTCATTATCTCTGGCTCAATACGGACGTTGAGACGCTCGTGAAAAAATTAGAACCCTACTGTACAAGCATATCGTCTACTCTACGCTCAAACGTCCTGGAAATGCCTGTGTCTAACTCTATCCTCGCTATGTATCTCTACCGCTTTTAGTTTCTGGAGTGTTACCCAGGCTGGTATAACCTCGCGATTGCCGTTCAGACTCAGCCAGATTAAATGGTGTTATTGCAAATGGGTCTTCTTCGGCCTCTGCAACAGCTGGATTGAAGCGTGTCAGTGTTCGGACTAAACCTAGTAGTTCTAGACTGGATGCTCACCAGCATAGTTTGATTGTCCTTTTTTTGATCTACGTCGTATGTAGAGAAACATGAAGAAACACACAATAAACAGAGAAGCCGCAGCCACAGTACCGCCGACAACTGGGGCGACGGGAATGTTAGGCTGACTGTGGGTACCCGAATTGCTTGAGCTTGAGCCCGGGTCGGCGCTGGTAGAAGTTGGATCAGTTTGGGTTATCGAATCCGAAGGCATTGTTGCGATATTTGGTGCAGTGTTGAGGCTCGAATTAGTACTCGACATGGACGTCACTGGCGTACTATCAGCCGCGGGAATAATTGAATTCGATATTCCATTTTGTGTGGTGCTTGTGCTGAGCGCAGGCGTAGACTCGGTAGAGATTGAAATTGGGAGTGTAGTAGACGCGAGTGTAGACGCGAGTATAGCAGGCGCAACCACTGTAACAGTGGTGGTTGCATTGATCCTGCTCGAAGTCGATAATAGTGGTGTAATAGGAGGTACAAAAACATTGATGAAATCGAGATAGTACCTCGTTTGTACTGGTGTCATAACCAGTGTATGATTGACGCCCGAGGACAGATTGCCAGAACTGAAGAAGATTTGTGCGTAGCGCAAAAATGATTCGCTTGTGCTCTGGAACACTGTCGGCGCCCCGCCGTCAATGGCATAGCTTGAGATGTGTACTTGATCTGTTACAAGGGTACCAAAGACGGTGACCTCAGTACCTGAAATACGTGTTGTGAGACCGAATCATAATACCCAGTCACACACTGGCAGTCAAAACGTACCGGTGAAGGTGAGAGTGGCAAACGTATCGTGGCCTGGATCACTGGCCGTCGTCGTTCCACGATATTCTGTTGATGCATTCCCTTCTTCCAACCAGGTACCTCCAGAATATACTATTGTTGGATCCCTGTCGTCTAAAACAACCTCAGGCATGTCTGAACTGGAGTTAAGAAGGAATGTGGAATGTGGAAGTCGATGGAAGAAACGTTTGCACTAGCCACGCAGCTAGGTGGGAGCGAGGGTATATAGTCGGGTGAGCGAACAGCGAGTGGGATAGTCTTCGGTTGGTGTGCAACTCATTATATACAGCTTAGCGATATGCATCATTGACTTGGGAGCCCGGCGCTTATCTCTTCTAATTGACAGCTTGCTTGGAAAATTGGCAGCATGGACATGTAGACGTGATGGTTTTCAGCTCCATGATAATCATTGAGAAGGGATGTCTATGATACTTTCTGCCAAACTGATCTTTATAATAATTTTGCCTCAAATTGTATATCGAGACGCCTCCAACATTCGATTTTGGCAGCATGTATCCCTCGTTTTTATGACAGTTACAATGTTGTACTTCTCTCCGACACGCAGAAAGAAAAAGAACACCCAAATATGGGGCATGCCTTAAATACCAAATGGAGTCTTCTAATTGTCTTCACAGTGCTAGAATTACAGAAGTGCGCATCACTCTCCGTTCGTTAACGACTAAACGTGTGATTTTTGAGCCGTACGAAGGAAGTCAAGTGAAAAGAAGATGATCCCCTTCCTCTTCTCTGCGATGATAGATCTGAGCGACGTGGACTTGATGAATTTAATTTGACGACTCACTAGTACTCACCGCTGACAGCTAAGGCAACCTCCATGATCCTTCCAAACTTCGTCTCCAGGTTTACATGATATGAGATGAGCTACGCAGATAAGCATTGGAGATGCAGAATCGCATAACTTCCAACGCAGAGGGAATGAGATGAGGGGGCACCTACGTGCGAATTCAGAGTGACCGAATGTTTTTCTAAAATTGTGATTCCCTCCTTGTCTCCATTTATCAACTTCTACTTACATCAGTTTATAGTTAGATAAACGTACGGCTATATAACAGGAATTGGGAGCAGCCTATTCCATCCGAGGATTAATTGCATGAGCCAGTTCTAAAGGCCATTACATCTGCCACGACACTAACAGCAAATGAGCTGGCCAACATCAGGGAGGTGTCCATCTCCCGCAGAATGGAATTGGCAGCCCGCACAACCTGGCTCGCAATAAAAACAGCGACTCGTACGACCCGTATCAAGTTGCATGGGCGAGTAAAGTGCATGTACCTACAATTTGAAAACTGTAGGTCCACATTGCGAACGAAGGGCGCTAAGGGGCGCTGGACGTGAAGTCCTACCAGAAAATGGTCACAGTGAAAAGGGCACCTAGAGGCTGCGCGTGGCATGCGAGACCACAGACAAGCGAAGACAAGAAACGCGTCAATAGGACGCGAGGAGCAGAAGTAGATGCAGACATTTCTGAATCCTATGATATGCTCAATAAGAGTGCTTAGCGAAGAGGGACAGAATTAGAGCCGAAGAAGGGGGATAAATCCTTGCGGTAAGGCAGTATGGATGTTATTGTATCGGCGCTGGTCCACGTCGAGGCATATGATGTCTCTCGGATAACGAGGGTCAGGTACGAGACCGAATAAGCACAGAGGATCGATACGGCTGACATTTCGCGCGGCAAAGCCCTAAATGCAGTGTCAAGGCGTGTTCTAGACACGGAGCAACTCAAGGCCCCATCTTCAAGTCCAATAAGCTCACGAATGCCGGAATGAACCTTCTGGATCCGGGATCCCGACAGAGTTGAAAAGTGAATAAAAATCATGATGTAGTAGAGATAGAAGGTAACGCACCAAATCGACTTCCGTCAGCAGAGAATAGTGCTTGCGTCATCCTTGTTTTGGACTTCAGATATCCAGATATTTTCCATGATGCATGAACCATTTGAGCATATTACCAGATTGAAAAGCCTTGAGTGAGTTGCAAAGCTGGTACTGGCGTAGACAATCATATAGGTGTGACGAGCCGAACTAGGGAGAGCGGATGGAGCAGCGGATGAGAGTCAACGCGTGTTGGCGCACGGAGTATCGAGGTGCACGCAGCTGTAACATATGGCGCTCAAAGAGGTTGGAAGGGTGGTAGTTATGGGCGTGGGGTATACGATGAAGATGGAGCGGCGGACCAGTTGAGTTGGCACTGGGAAGGGTCATGACGTGGGCACGTAATCTCTGGAACTCGGGCTTTATGCAGTGAATGTGCAGCTGGCTATAGACTGTCGTAAGAACAGTGTTAAGTGGGCATACGTTGGAGACGCACCTATACATTCTATTGCTAGTGCAAGTAGCCCACGGCCGTTCCAAATGGGTGATGTCGCAAAATTGTCTGCCATTTACCAATTCAAATTCCAAGTGATACGGGTGGAGTGGATCTGACTGTAGAACGAGGGGACGTAGGATGAGGGCAAGAACGGAACTTGAAAGCGTCGGAGTTGATTGAATGGATGTTTCCCACGCCGATGCACGATCCCCAAGTTGTTTAAGCAACCGGCGTATCTATCTCTCCTGCGATCCCCTGCTACTTAAGTACTCTTCCTCAACCTCCTTTCTCTGAGGATTCGGAAGAGAACTCGCGAAAATGTCGCCTCCATTATCTTGCTCTGTATGCAACAAAGCGGAATCCACGGAGGTCGATATAAAGCGGTGCGCGCGATGCCGCGATCGATTCTACTGTGGTAAGCCCATCGCGGTGCTATCAGTGAAGTGTTGATTGACAAGTTATTTCCTCACTTACAGGACGCGACTGTCAAGCTGTCGACTGGTCTACTCATAAACGAAACTGCGGAGCCATAACCCCCAGGTCTGCTAACGCCCCACGCGTCCCCAAGTGGTATGATAAGCACCGCAAATGCCAGGACGGGAACTTGCACGAGGGCGATCTGGAGCTCATCACCTGGCCCTGTGCGAAGGAGGAGACTGGGTGGGGGCACTGCGCCTTAGAGGAGTCTGCAGATCTGAAGGAAAAGTTCGAAAAGGAATTCGGGGGCGATGAGCAGAAGCTCTATGACTATTTCCCGCAGGCATTCAGGTGGACTTGTTGTGGGACGGATGGGGACATGGATTTTGGATGCGATCACCATGGGACGGGGAGTAAACCGTGCTCTTGTGATTTCTGCAAGTGCGTATCATTCTTCTATCAATGATCCCGTCTTCTCTGATACGGTTTCTCGATATAAGGATAGGCAAACCGTTGCCGAACAGGATTTATAACGAGAAGAGCGCGTCGCGATATGGACTTACTCTACGACGAGGGCCCGACCCGCGGTCGTTCTGAATCAAATACGCTAGTGCGATGGTAGCGGCGCACGAGCGCTGTCAGCCGATTAGATTGGAGATGTGATTTATTGGCGATATGCGAGGCAAAGGTTCTCTGTACGCGAATACCAAATTTTAAGTCTTGAATATTGTACTCATTATGTATATCAATTAACTACGATTCATTACCACTTTATGCTTGAATGGGGGGGGGGTGGGGGGAGCGGTTGGGTTGGAACGTGTCCTAAAACGTCTATAGGATGCGAGACTGTCCGCCTAAAAGTCCTGCTCGAGGTATATCATTGTTCGTTATAACATTCTACATTCCTAACCTCGCTGACTTTTAGGTTCTGAAAAATAGCTCGTGCTATCGATGCCGGCATGTTGATTAGCAACAACCAAATCAAATGGCGAAATTGTTAAAGGACCTGCGTCGATATACGCGTGAACGGTAGACAAAAGGTGCATCAGAGTTCATATTCCATTTTAATGAAGAGCTTTTCTGCTCACCGGACTCCGTTGATCGTCCTTTCCCTTGATCTGCGTCGTAGATAGACCACCATAAAAGACGATACGATGATTCAGAAACAGTCCGCCCAAAGCGCCACAAGGATTGGCCCAAGAGGAGTGCTCTGCTGAACTTTGCGTATCTGAATTACTTGTGCTCGAGACGGTTCCAGGAGTAGGTGTCATGCTAGGATTTGTCCCGGTGGATTTAGTGGTCGTCGCAGGCTCAAGTACTGGAGTACTTGCGGCAGTAACACCTGCGGCGCAGGCGATGTACCAGAGGGACGAATATGTGACGAAATCAATATATAGTGTCTCCTGCGCTGGTTTCATGACCAATGTATGGTGACACCTGGAGACAGACTTCCCGGCGCAATATCGAACATCTGTTGTGCATATCGCACCGCTGGTACCTTTGTGCTTTGAATATTTCGGCGTTCCATTATCAATGCTATAGCTTGAAATTTGAACGACGCTTGCTGAGATGGTCGAAGACAGCAATTCCAGTACTAAAATTGCGTTTACTGGTGGGAGGTTGGAAGAAAAACACAAAACGTACCCATAAGGCAAGAGTTGCAAATTTATCGGACCTGGGCCACTGGCCGTCACTGTTGATAGATATTCTGCATCTGGGTTTCCTTCTTGTAGCCAGGCGTCGCCGGAATAGACTATCGCCGGATCCCTGTCATCCAGAACGACTCTGATTATGCCTGAGCTAGAGTTCATAAGAAATAAGAATAAGGAATGTGGAGTATGTAAATTGTAATGTGGC
Source organism: Pholiota adiposa (assembly GCA_009935795.1). Taxonomy (NCBI): domain Eukaryota; kingdom Fungi; phylum Basidiomycota; class Agaricomycetes; order Agaricales; family Strophariaceae; genus Pholiota; species Pholiota adiposa. The sequence goes on from QEYC01000011.1 coordinate 10,850, forward strand.
GCCGAATGAGATTGAGGATCGTTGAATGAGCGTATCAGTGATATAGCTGGTTGATCAAAGGGTATACACGACTTTGGGTGTGCGTGGGCTTCAAGCGAATGGGGTAGTCCTCGAGCAATGCGCAATTCGCAAATTTATCTGAACTTTGAAGACTTAGATTCACAGCGTTGACTTGGCTACATGGAGCTAGTAACATAGTCTGGACAGATGGTAAGTTTTATATCAAAATCAGTCAGTGATATCAATCTTTTTTATCGCGTTCCTGTCAATGTGTTCTTTCACCTCAGGTGCGCATGCTCAAGCGTACGACCATCGCTGGTTCCTTGTCTTTCACACCCTTTGTCTTCCGAGCTTCCTACGGGTTAGTCGCTTTCGTCCTGCCCATCATCATTGACCCACGCCGCAACGATACAAATGCAACAAAAACGATCTATAAATGCCTGATGCGTGAATTCGACTCCTGATCTGTGGATTTTTGCGGGGGAAATCTTCTTTTCTTTTCGCAATTCCATCGACATCAGTCGAAGGTCTGTTTTCCGTTGCCCACCCCCCGGCTTGTTAGAGCTGCCGGGTTATCGTCTGCGATGCCTTTATTTTTGCGTAAGTAGTCGGGATACACTCGGATACTGGAGAGCTAGGATCTCGGCGCACATCTGATCTCATCACCACTGCCTTCATGGGCTCGAGAGGGAGACGACGGTGTGAATTTGCAGATCCGGCGTGTTTTTTATAACTCACGAGGGGCAGCACGAAGGAAGGACTCGAAGGAGGTGGCAGCGGCTACATTAGCACCGGGCGGAGAGTTTCAACGTGTGTGTAGGGACGAGAAACGGACCAGCAGAAAGAACAGAAAGATATCATGCGCAACAACGTCTGAGCAAGAAAGAACAGTACGTGTCGATGTCGATAGGTGTAGTATTGGAGACGGCGAATCCAGAGCTGAAGAATCGAGATAAAGCCACTGGAGGGGTAGATGAGCAAGTCGAGATCAGCGGAGAGGTGGTTTGAGAAGCTTGATTGAGGCGCGATTCTTCATTGTCAAGAACTTGAGTTCTATGAAACTGAGCAATGATGCGCCTATTCGGCAACCTAAATTAGCTAGTGTTTCTCTAGATCTGCGACTGCGGTCGAAGAAGCAGACCTAACAAAATAGGGAGCCAACGGATGAACGGTTTCAGCAGAGAATCTTTATTCGCAGAAACTGGGGTCCTTGTGCCACTGCCTACGGGTCAATGGGTTAATGAGGTTGGAAGGAGAACGAGAGGAAAGACGGGAATACGCATCCACTTGGATTGCATGCTTCAGCCAGGTCAAGACGGTCGGTCAGCTTCATACTCCTTATCTTCGACGCTCTTCGTGTTCAGAGGGCAAATATAAGCCTAGAACCGTTATGTGTGCGTGAGGAACAGTGGAGGAAGTGTGGCGTAGCCTGGAGAATAAATCTAGATGCGTGGTTCGCGAGCGCCAGCAGAGACTCAGAGAATTGAAGGATTTTGACGCGTCATGCGTTCATAGTGTTACTGTGCTGCAGGTTTGAGATGGAATTAAGTGAGGAAATCGATACAAACGTTGGACAAACTGCGTTCATGTTCGAGTGAGCGACACGACAGCATGAATTACTTATGCAGGACGAACCTATTTAGTTACTCTTCCACGCGACATCGCTTCGTTCCAGTAAATGGAACCCAGTTCCCAGTAGCATGGATAGGTAGCAGACGGGGTATATGATATTCGGGGAGGAGAGAGAGGTGCCAGTGAATGAGCGGTAAAGCTCGGCCGCTTATGCCGATACGGTACTTTAGACGCAATTTGACCAAGGGAGAGTCCAGCTCCGAAGGTATCGAAATCATACGAGAAAAAACGTGAACGTCTGAGGGACAGGATCGTAGATGGTACAACGCAGTGGAAGAGGAGACGCCGCCACCTTCAACGGAGATTCAGAGAACCAAGTTCAAGGTATGTAGAATATTCTTGCACTGTTGAAAGCAGGAATATTGATTTTGAAGTTAGATGTGGCTCTGTACCAGCAACCGCGTGAGTGTGATACTCCGACTCGAAATTGTGAAAGTGCATATGCTGAATTACGAGGCTTTTAAATCACATATTAGATTCAGAGAGGGATCAGAGGCTGCAAATGGACCTGCAACAATTGCGACAGCAAATAACCGATAAAATGCCCATCCGCGTCCTCTGCTTTGAACCGTATGAGTCCAATCTAAGAATCTCTCTCCTGGACAGAAATGCTGTTTATGACCGTCTTTCCCCATGGCTCCAGTCTGCATTCGACCTGGACCACAAATTATATACAAACTTCTCATGGATATCTGAGAACACGAAATATGCCATTCTGTCCCATACTTGGAATCAAACGCCTGGCGAAATGACCTACCTTGACTGGCAGAACCACCCACTGCAGTCGGATAATCCAAAATGTCAAAAACTAGTCAATTTCTGCAAAGCTGCTTGGGAAAATCATGGACTTAGCTTTGGCTGGATCGATACCGTTTGTATCAACAAGGAGAGCAGTTCCGAACTCGACGAATCGATCCGCTCCATGTATAAATGGTATAAATATGCTGCGATCTGTATCACATATCTGGGAAACACTAAATCATTATCTGATATGCCCCACGACCCTTGGTTTACGCGCGGATGGACGTTGCAGGAGCTGGTCGCACCTGATGTCGTCAAGTTCTACAACAAGGACTGGAAGAAACTCGTTCCATGGCAGAATAACGATAAAATGCACGAACCAATTCTGCATTCCATTGAATCTGCTACAAAAATCACACCCGATGAGCTAGGCGATATTTACAACGTCCCCATCTCTCGTAGGATGGAATTAGCCGCCAGGCGGCAGGCGACTCGCGAAGAAGACACTGCGTATTCGCTGATGGGAATCTTCGATGTCAGTATTTCCACTGCATATGGCGAGGGTGCAGAGCGCGCAATCTTCCGCCTTCTCAAGGAGATATTCGACACGAACAAAGATGTTTCGGACATTTTCAACTGGGGCGGTTTCACGAAGGCCTCAGTTACCTCTCTTTTCCCTTCCAACCTCGAATACTATACCAGGCGCTCTACAAATTGGCTGTTGTGCTCGTGACGTCCTATCGAGCCCCTTACATTGACCCATCTCGGTTTGCGTATGCCAGTTTTGCTCATGCCCGCAAAATTTAGCAACGAATTGCACTCTCCTAACCGACGTGTTGGAGATTATTACGCTACTGTTTCTGTTCAACTTCCACCATGGCGGAGTCGAAGAAAATACCACGTATTGGCAGGCAAATATTCTACTGATTTCACCACTGCAATGGGAGTGTTAAATGTCGAAGAACACAATGACGCATATGGCATCTGTGACTCTGGAACTAGCATCAGCATTTCAAAGACTTGCTTCGCAGTATTACTCAAAGAAGATCGATATGGATTTCATAACCTGGGGGGGTACAGCGGCCCGTACAGGAAGCAAGACACATGGGATCCAATTGTTTTTAACCTCAAGAAGATGGGCAATGCAGACCACAACCATTACTTTGTGGTTAGGAAGGATGAACTGGAAAATCACGGCATGAAATTGGTTACATTGTACTTGTAGATTGAACATAGCTCGAGTTACTAGTCTTTGGCTACTTTGGGTCGAGAATTTCCACTCACACGAAGGGACGGCTAACAGACGAGCAGAGAAAGAAGAGGGAGTCGTTTCATACGCAATAATTTCTATACAAAGCAGGTGATTTATGATGCGTGCCGACAGGGACAGAGAATTGGAAATGGTGAATCCAAAACTTGAGTCAAGATAGAGCACCAGATCAGGGGGTAGGCGAGTAAACCGAGATGGGATAGATCAGCGGAGGAGTGGTTCAATTAAATGCAATAAATGCAGGGGCGGGTTGCGATTTTCCATAATGAGCACTGAACAGATTGAAAAAGGCGCGTGAAAGGGGGCTAGCGCTAAGCGCGCAGCGGTTGTCGCTGAGGCTCATGCAAGGTAACTTTGGGGGTGGTCAGGACAAAGGTGACGTGTACGCGCGCGACGGCGCCGCAAAAAAATGAATTCCACGTGGATGCCAGTATGGGGACTTCGAAGACCGAAGCTCACAAAAATTGAATTCATGACTCAAGTGAGTAAGATGATGGTGCGCATGGATTACTTGGGGACGTACCTATTCTCTTTTAAACTTCTACGCGATGTTGGCGTCTTTCTCTCGCGAAGATGCCGCTCTCCAAGCCGCCAGTGACCCAGCGCATAAGCGTATGGAAGATGGGAGATATATGCAGGCCTGAGAACAAATACATCCATTAGAGGTTAGTTGGAGAACGGGATACAAGAACGTAGACGGAGAGGGACAAGAGAGGAAGACACCGACGCGAATGATGGCATGAACGCTTGAGCGTGCGAAAGAAATTCGTACGCGTCCTTCCAGGCTCCATGCCCTCATCCTCTCGTTCTGCTCTCAAATCCCTCTATCTACGCCACTTGGAATCGCGACTGAATGGATGACAATCATCGATCGTGCTATGGACCATTCTAAGAGGCTCGTAACTGCCTCGTAGTCTTCTTGCGCGCAGCTTGACGCGACCACCCTCAAATTGACGCGAACTCACCGTGTACTTACGTTCCTCCTCTGCTCTAGCCGCGCTCGCTAACACCGTTAGGTCCCGCAGCCTCCCCTCGTCATCGACTGCTTTATGTAAACACCTGATGGTTCTGGTCTAGTTTGTGTCTTGACTGTTAGACATCAGACCCACAGATTGCCCTGTCAATCCTTCAGTGGTGCGTTGTATTCTCTGTCGTCTGGCACCTCCCTTACTTATGTCCTCACCATCTACATTGACAGGCCCTCTTTCCCCGAAACCCCATGGAACAGTTGCGCGATGCGCTGTCGCCAATGGTCGGCACCGTCCCTCGTCGCGTTCCCGCCAGCACTAGTTCACTCAACCACGCGTACACCCTCCCCTTCTCCTGCTTCACTTCCTATGAAGCACCCTCCCCTCCGCTGTTTTCTTGACACGAGAATTACAGGAATAGCACGCATTCTTCCAGCCCAATGCCCCATATATTCCGTCCGTCATCCTGCTCTGGACCTGGCTCATATTGCCTTCACCTACAGGCTCCGTCGCACCTCTGTGGACGCGTCATCCTCTAGACAATCGCGACACCGTCGCTGACTGTGATCCCTTTACACCCTCACGGCTCTCTTCCGCCATTCATTGACGTGAATATCTGCAAATACATCCCTTCCCTTTATCGATCGTTGCTGGTCCAGGATCTTCATGCTTCCTTTCCCGTGCAATCTCTCGGAAACCACGCACATCGCCTCTGTGTTCTGCGTCCTCAAGAAGAGCACGTACAAGCGGACGAACATGTAAATTACCGCAACTGCACCATCTCCGTCGCTCGACTTCCTCTTCCGATGCCGCTCTCCTCCAAACACAGCTTTCGTCACTATCTCATGCCCTGCGCAGCCCAACCTATTCAATACTTCAGGATCGCACCCAAGCTCGCATAGGCGTCGACTCTTCGATGTGCTTTCCGTTGTTGCCATAAACTATGACACGTCCTACGTATCACGAACTTGAAGAAGCGCATTGAACGAAGGGAAGGGATGGGCGGATGATAGAATGGAATAACAAGGGACGAGCGCTTAAAGCGGCAAGCTGTGGGTGCGCACGCAGAGGAGACCACTTGACGACGTGTGTGCTCAAATCGATGAACGAAGAATGTCCACCAAATTGGCAACTCGGACGCTCTCTTGCCCTCCGTCCCCTCACCCAATTACTCACCTGCATGCTTACAGATCCCCTCCGCTCAAACTGACTCGGATGAACCACAGCTGTTCGCACAATGAACCATTCCGAATGCTCTACGCTGCTTCGCGAACACCATGCGCCCTAACCCGAAGTGGATCATATCATGACAAGATCGACCAGCGACGAACGGACGCATTTTCCGCAGGTCATCGTCTTCCTCCTCTCGCACTGGAGGGTACTGGCTTCTGCATTTGTGCTTCAATTCATGCGCGACGATGGGCGCAACTGTTGCTGCCTGTCATAATCTGGGGAGGCGGGAGTCAAATGCGGAAATATATAGTCCCAATCACGTACAAATAACTCGTTGCCGGGTTCCCCTGTATAATATTAACCGTATTGCTTCCTTGCCATTAATTTCTACCTCGACTGCCACGTCAAACTACTCTGAGCCTTTTGCAGGAAAATTCTATTATGTCGTCGCCTTTGTCCTGCTCTGTTTGCAACAAAGCTCAATCTAAGGACACGGACATCAAGCGGTGCGGGCGATGCCGCGATCGGTTCTATTGCGGTAAGTCAATTCGCGCTGGTGTCCTGGCTACTGCCTGGCTATCAGCTCAAGTTCTGACATATTCCTTACTTGCAGGACGCGACTGTCAAGCGTCTGACTGGCCTACCCACAAACGCACCTGCGGAGCCATAACCCCCAGGTCTGCTAACTCCCCTCGCGTCCCGAAGTGGTACGACAAGCACCGCAAATGCCGCGATGGCAACCTGCACGAGGGGGACCTGGAGCTCATCACCTGGCCCTGCGCGATGGAGGAGACTGGGTGGGGGCATTGCATTGTCGAGGAGTCAGCGGAAATGAAGGAGAAGTTCGAGAAGGAGTTCGGGGGCGATGAGAAGAAGCTCTATCGTTATTTCCCGCAGGCGTTCAGGTGGACTTGCTGTGGGACGGATGCGGGGATGGATTGGGGATGTGATCACCATGGGACGGGGAGTAAACCGTGCTCGTGTGATTTCTGCAGGTGCGTATTATCCACCTTCCTGCGGTCCTTTTGCCATTCGCATTTCAGCTGATTTGCGCTCCTCAAAATTAAGGATGGGCAAACCGCTGCCGGATAGTATTTATTACAAGCAGAGCGCGTCTCGATATGGGCTCACTCTGCAACGAGGGCCCGACCCGCGGTCGTTCAACCCCGCTAGTGCGATGATGGCAGCAAAGGGACGCTCAATCTTTGGATTGGAGATGTGATTTATCCGGGATGTTGTTGGGAGTCAGTGTGGATAATGATTCATGAATGTTGAACGTTGAACGTGAGTGAAGTTGGTTTTGGATGGGAAGGATTCTCAAAAGCTGCCAGAATTATCGTTGAATTTTAAATCCTGAATGTATTTTGCATCATTATGTTCGAGTCATTGTTGCCCTCCGTGTCCTCGCTGCTTCTCGCTGCTGTCAGATCCTTTGCGTTAATATCGCCTGTATTCACAAAATCAATGGCAGGCCAATATTGCGCCAGAAGCCATTTGGACATCTCCATCCTACCTCATGCGCACCTCACGCGCAAAGGCAAAACTTGACGCGACTATAACTTCCGGAGGCGTTCGTTATTTCACTTCTCTGATGCAGTGCTAAATGTATCTTCTTCGCGAATTTTATACCACACTATCTCTCTTCCATCCAGGTTTAGACGCATCCGTAGATTGGAAGGCGGTGTATCAGTGTGGGAATTCAATGCCATAAGTGAGCACGCGCGAGTGAGAGTGTGACCGCACTTCTGCAATCCGCCCTCAACGTCAACTCGGGCGTTTCCATCCTTGGCCTCCATGCCCTCGCCTTCTCCTTCGATTCTTTCCCCGATCTACTCCAAGCCAAACCGCGCAAATTTATAGACGCACTGGTGGCGCCATGATCCATCTGCGCCACGCCGACCCGCCTTGTGAACTTCATATGCACAAAACCGAACCTTACGCGACCCACGACGAAAGGACGCGTGTCTGTCCAGCCTCCTGGATCGTAACGGCCTCCTGTCCGTCTAGCATCCTCGTCTGGGCGTGATCAGGACCTCGGTCCGTTCAGTCTTCGCCCGCTTGAGTGTTCGCCTCGGCCCTCCACTGGTACGTTTTGCTCTTAGCTCTTGGTCCTGCTCCCGCTCGCTGACGCGATCCCTCTATTAGGCTCTCTCCTTCGACATCGACCTGCTCATCGTTCTGCTCCTTACCTCACTTATCGCGGACCAACCTCCTTCCTGTCCTTCGGTCTTCGGGCGCTCGAGCGTGAGCGCACTTTTGTATGTATGTTCTGTTCTTCACTCTTGGTTCTGCTGATAGGTACCGCTCGCTGACGCGATCCCTTCTTTCAATCTCTCTCTTGCGGTGCGACATGCGTGTCGTCCTACGTGCCCGCCTCTGAAGCTCGCCTCGATTTTACCCTCATCATTGTGACGTCGTCCCGATTTCACTCCACCTCGCGGTCGTCCTCTGTTTCTCTACTCGAGTAGAGTAATCAGGCCCCTCCGCTCCCACCCCCGCTTAGCGCTTACTCCTTGAATGGCGTTAGTCATGTGCAGGACTCTCGCACTTCCGGCGTCGCGCGCGAGATGGCTCTATTTAGTAGTATTCTAATCAATACGTCTTCGTGTCCGCCCCTGCCTTGCGCTCAGTCTCAGTCTCAAGCCCGAACCCGAACCTTGACGCGACCAAGTCCTGGAGGACGCATTCTTCGGCCAGCCTCCTAGATCGTCGCCGCCGTTGGTCCTCTCATGCTGGATGGGTATCGACCTGGATTCATTGATGTTATAGCAAGCTCAAGCCCTTCTCCGTACTCCAGAACCTGATCTTCAGTTGCTTCTGCACCTTCAGCAGGCCTTGAGTCCACCTCTGTACGTACTGTTCTCCGCTCGAGGCCCTGCTCCTGCTTCAGTCTTCGCTCACTGATACCACCTCTTCTGCTAGTTCCTCCTTCCTCCCCCGGCGACATCAATTATTCCTGTCCATCCCCTCCAAGTGATGTTGAGGTGGATTCTCCTCCTGTGTCAAACTGGACTCATTTCGTCGCCGTTTCCAGGCCCCCCTCTTCGCGCATTATTCGTTGATGACATCCCTCGTCGCGCCCTCACCACCTCGCTCTGCCACGCTTTCGCCCTCTCTTGTTCCTGTTATAACGCTCTTCGCTTGTTAGTTATGCTCCCTCTCCCCCGCTCCCCGTCCCGTTTATCCTTGGAAAATTGGTAGCCATGGCGTGTATCTGTTCTAATCATAACCTACCCACAATTGTTTGTCTCTCCCTCCTTGTCCACCGACAGCCTGATCAGAAGGTCCCTGCCATCCCCGCGCCATGTCCTGCTATGCTTTCGTTTCCGAGGGGCCTTTGCTCCACTTACTGCTTCCATCCCATTCGTCTGGGTTCAACCTGTTGTTCAAAACTCCTCCAACGCCATACATTCCTAATTTTAGATCGTCGGCCTTTGCATCTAGAGGATGAGCTCTTCGAACGACAGACGGAGCTACCCATTCCACGCATCAGATCGCTCGTGATTCCCCTATGTATGCACTCTCATGCTTTTTTTTTGTGGAGACGAACATGATCTCTGAATCTGCTCTGAGTATATAGGTGTGCGCACCATTGTCTGAAGAACCAACCATGCGTGCAGCGGATGCTGCACAATGGGATAGAGAACGACCCGCATCGCGGTGGACGGTCCCAGAATGTGGATACGGAGAACGGAGTCAGCAAACAGTGCGCCAACGTTGCTCGGAAGATGGCCATCTTGTCTGTGTCTCTCTCTATGCCAGTGACCTTGCTGCGCTGTTGTGACCTTGTAATTGTCCCGCGCTGGCTTCCCATGGCTGATTGGAGCAGGCGCAATTCACGTTCGGATGTACGATCCTCCCGGGCCTGCTGATACCCTGCGATAACTTTAGCTTGCGTGAGTGTGCAAGCGCCTATATCAGGGTGCAGACATACCGCATCAGTGGAAACTTAACAAAAACATATGTGGCGTAATTGTTCCTTTATGTTTTTGCTGTCCGCATTGGTGTCGACGTGGGGTCCGGGTGCCCTACTTCAACGAGTCGTGATTCCGACAGGATATTCTATCGACGACATACGGTATGGATGTATATAGATGACATGGGAATTCATGGCACGAAGGACTATACATGTTCCCCGCCTCAATTTTAGACTGCACAGCGTCGTGTCAGTGCGTGTGAAATCTGTTACGAGGATACGGTGTGGCATGCCAGTGCTGCTTGCCCGTCCCTTCTCTCCCATCTCGCCCTCATTTCAAAAGCTCAAACATTGCATTAGTCGAACGATGTCCGCCTCTGGTACGTCGCCATATGATTCTTCTGCGATCCTACAATTGATGATACGGTAATTTTCCTCGGAAAGATCTACACAACGCACAAGCTCGAAAGCTGTTGCGCACGCTCGGGAAGTTTATTGTTAAGCTTGCGAAGTCTGTCAATACGAAAGATGAAAAGGGTGGGTGAATACATTTTTGTCATGACACTACTCCGTTAACGAAGACAATTGATGCCTGGTAGAGGTGGATGATCTTATGTTGGGAGTCGAAGCTACTGAGTTCGTGACTGAACTCGAGAAATTCCTTTCGAGCTCGCAACACCGAAAAGAGGAAAGGAGTATAGAAGTTACGTGCAATACGGCGGGTCATGATGGCTCGGTGACGTACTACCGGGTGTGTGTTACTTTGAATGTACCGCATTTCAAATATTCATGCTGGAAAATTAAACCAGTCTGAGTATGGCAGTGAGTACCCTGTATACGGCATGACACCAGCCCCACGAGTCCTCCAAAGCCAGCTTGCGGAGCTGCGAGAGCGGATAACCACACTTATGCCTATCCGTGTCCTCCACTTCGAACCAGTTGGTTCCAAACTCAACATCTCTCTCGTCGACCAAAATACCATTTATGAACATCTTTCCAAGAAGCTCCGCAGTGAGTTCAGCACTATAGGATATCTCGGTTTCCAGTGGGTATTGGACCACACTCAATATGTGATCTTGTCCCATACTTGGAACGGGACACCTGGCGAATTGACCTACACTGACTGGGAAAGCGGTCAACTTGATCCCCAAGATCCAAAATATCAGAAACTAATCAATTTCTGCAAAGTCGCCTATGAAAAGCACAGACTCACTTTTGGGTGGATCGATACTGTCTGTATTAACAAGGACAGTAGTTCCGAACTTGATGAATCAATACGCTCCATGTACAAATGGTATGAAAATGCTAGTGTCTGCATCACATATCTAGGCGCAACTACCTCTTTATCCGATATGGCTGGCGACCCGTGGTTTACCCGCGGGTGGACATTCCAGGAGCTCGTTGCTCCCAAATTCATCAAATTTTACAACAAGGACTGGGAGCAACTCATTCCATCAGCGGTTAATGACAAACAGAATGCGTCAATTCTGAAATCCATTGAAACCGGCACAAAAATAATGCACACTGAACTAGAGAACATGGGGGCGGTGTCAATCTCCCGGCGGATGGAGCTGGCCGCTAAGCGCAGAGTAACTCGCGAAGAAGACACTGCATATTCCCTGATGGGCATATTCGATGTCAGCATTTCGACTGCATATGGCGAGGGTGCAGACCGCGCATTCTTCCGCCTGCTGAAAGAGATATTCGACACCAACAAAGACGTTTCCGACATCTTCAATTGGGGTTCCGACATGTCACGGTTTCAGGGCTATTCCTCAATTACTTCCCTTTTCCCTCGGGTCCTCTATGCATATACCTACCGCTCTAGAGAACCGGAGTTGCATCCCTGGCGACCTATTGAGCCACTCACGCTGACCCATTTAGGCTTGCGCACGCCAGTTCTGCTCATGGCCGCCAAATTGCTATCAAGACGGGACACTCCTAATCGCCCTTTGGGAGACTATCATGCAACTGTTTCTGTCAAACCTCCATATGAGGGGGAATACTACATACACCACCTGTTTCAGACCAGAGATTTTACCACTGCACTAGGAGTGTTAAATGTTGAAGAACACAACGATGGAAGTAGCATCCGCATACGGAAGACTTGCTTTGCTGTACTACTCAAGCAACAGCGATATGGGCTGAATAGTCTGGGGATGTACGAGAAGCAATATACAGGGAAGCCAATTATTTTCACCCTCAAGAAGATGGGCAATGCAACTGATAACAGTAGTGGTTATTATGTGGTCAGGAAGGATAATCTTGAAAGGCATGGTATGAAATTAGTTACTTTGTACTTGTAGATCGTATCAAACATGGAGCTTCATTGATACAAGTAGTTTGCGTCGTTCACTTGGTATGAAGTCAATGGAGTATGAAGGAGGCAAATTCATTTTCCCCCACACACCTCTCAAGTCTGGCCTAAGATCACGATTGCGAACACAAACTTGCAGGTATTACTGACAATTGTCCAGCAATTGTGCAATCCCCTAGCGCCTCTTTCAAGTAGAGAGATTTTCAAGCCGGAATTGGAAGGTTCGAAGCATAGAAGACGAATTGGCAGATACTGTATTACATGATGTTTTAAGTCGTCAGTGCGTTGTCCAATACATAACTTGGATAGTTCGCATCGACCTGAGACGTTTCAGCAGGTGGTTCCTCTAGCTCCGATGTAGACAATGCTGTCTGCGCGCTATCTACAGGCACATCAGCGATGCACATTGGCAACTGTCAAATGAGCACAGTATGCGTCAACCGATATTTAAACGTACCTGCGGCTGAAAATGTATCAACTAGTAGGCTGCGAAAGACACTCATTATTACGTTCAAAGAGTCATTGAAATTTCGCACCTTAATGGAGGTTGAAACGAAATTCCGGTATTGCTGTCGTTCGAATTTTCATTAACTTGCTTCTCCTCGGTAATCTCCCATAGCCAATCGGCGCCTAAAGGTGGTCAGTGAGGAGAAAAGGGCTTCGTCTGTGGACAGATATGAACCTTGCAGGTAATCGCATGGGTCTTGGTGGATAGCATCAGTGGTTGTGCAACTCGTTAAGTAACTCACTGAAGAAACTGACCTTCAGCCGGAAATTCAACCTCCACCGCAATCGTCCTGTCGGTCTTGCCATGCTGACAGATTGATATGAATCTCTCAAGCTCGACGATGAGTTCGTCCGCTTCAACCCTATCGGAACGTCGTTAACGTCTGGGGACAGCTTTCAGAGGTTAGGGTGATGGGTTATATCGAAATCAAGAGGCCACGCACCCTTTATCGTCTGCAGATCGACAGATGATTGAATAACAGGAAGGATAAATTTACACAATGTGTAAAGTAACTTTCGAGCCTGCGAGTTTGAGTCGGTACCTATTGCAACATTTCGAGGATCACTGAGTATATCGTATGAAAAAGACAACGTACCAGAAGTTCACATTGTATGATATTTCGAAAGGTTGAAATCGCTGTCAGAGAAGACGCCGCTGAGGAAGATCGGTTACGTCTTCGATTCGCACGACGCATGTCCTGCACTGATCGCACCTTGACTTCTGCATCCATCAGAGTACTGTACCGAACTCAGAACTGTATGGTGGCAACCGATCCGAGGTGCGTTAGTATTGTCCCTGAACACAATGAAGTCCCACGGTAAGTCGTCTGTAGTCCTTGGTTATCAATAATGTAATAACAAGTATAGTACGTTCGCAGGCCCTGCGAACATCCAAGCGCGAAAACTGGTTCTGACGCTATGCAAGTTCATTATTCCTCTTGTGCAGTCAATCGATTCACAGGCAATAAAAGGTGCGTTCTGCTTCCACTCTAGTGAAGAATTTAAGACCTAACCTGTTCAGATGCAGAAGAGATTCCCTTAGGAGATGAAGCGGATGAACTTATCAATCAGCTCGAGAACTTCATATCGGGCGCTCAATACGGAAATGAGGACAAGAGCCTTGAGGTTATGCTTCCAGGTATGGTCTTAATATATGGTTTTGCTAATGACATACCGACTTAACAGATTCTGTTGACTCTGAGGAAAAGCTTGAAGAAAAGACGACTGTAATTGCTCCTCGAGGTGCGAGTCCGTTTCTCCCATTTATTACGTTCATCGATCTGATAAGTATGTACCAATAGAGTCCCAAGACTCGAAGGAAACTTATCAAGAGGGTACATCTCCCCAACTTGCTTGGGAATTACAAAACCCTCTCACATTTCTCGGTTATATAGGAGTAGAAACTGAGAAAGGCCAATTGAACAAAAAAATTTTAAACGACAAAGGTGAGTAAATTCTCATCAAGCTACGCTTCAAGTCCCTTTCACTTTGAAACTAATTCGACATAATGTTTAGGCAATGCGCAACTTCAAGCAAGTCTGTATCTTCTACGGTCACACATAACCACCTACATGCCGATCCGCGTCCTGTTCTGTGAACCGTCCGGCTCAAAACTCAAGTTATCTCTCTTGGACAAGAATGGCGTCTACCATCGACTCGCGCCACAACTCGCATCCAAGTTCTACTCATCAGGCAAGCTCGATTCTGACGAGGCCAAGAAATGGATACACACACACGCCAAATACGCTATCCTATCGCACACATGGAACCAAACCCCGGGAGAGCTGACTTATGTCGATTGGGAGAAAGGCGCCCTCGATCCAGATGATCCAAGGTCGCAGAAGCTATCTAATTTCTGCAAGGCCGCCTGGGAGAACCACGGAATCCCTTACGGATGGGTCGATACGGTCTGCATCAACAAAGAGAGCAGTTCCGAGCTCGACGAATCGATCCGCTCCATGTACAAGTGGTATTTCCAAGCCGCCATCTGTATCACGTATCTCGCTGACACCGAAGCACTGTCTGAAATGGCAGACGACACTTGGTTTACCCGCGGGTGGACGTTCCAAGAGCTCATCGCGCCGAGGGTCATCAAATTCTACAATGCACGGTGGACGCGCCTGGTCCCATCCGAGAAAAACGACAAACAGCATCCGTTGATCTTGGAGGCCATCCACCGCGCAACGACCCTCACCAAAGACGAGCTGCGCCACATTCAGGATTCTTCGATATCGCGACGGATGGAGTTGGCGGCCACGCGCAAGGTGACGCGCGAAGAGGACACTGCGTATTCGCTGATGGGCGTGTTCGATGTCAGCATCTCTACGGCGTATGGCGAGGGCGCCGAGCATGCGTTTTTCCGCCTCGTGAAGGAGATCTTCGACTCGACCAAGGACGTATCCGATATCTTCAATTGGGCCGGTTCCCAATCTTTGAATCGGCACATCACCTCCCTCTTCCCGTCCAAGCCTTCAGCATACCTCGCTCGCTCCACGGATGTGGGGTTGCGTCCATGGCTCCCTATTGAACCATTCACGCTCACGCACTTGGGATTGCGCACGCCAATTCTGCTCATGTCTGTGGCGAATTCAGTCTCTGAAGCAGACAAAATTGGGGAATTCCACGGCACCGTTTCCACTCGACTAGTGAACTACTACCTCGACCCATCTTTCAAATACACCCTCCTTCAAAAAAGGGGCTATAACTTTGGGAAGCTACTTGATCGAAAGATAGGGATTTTGAATGTGGAAGCGCACGACAGTAGCCCACTCGGCCAGCGCATCCGCATTCCGAAGACATGTTTTGGGTTGCTGCTCGACTCGGATCAAAGGACGAATGGATACTATAAGAAGATATCTACGCAGGATCCTATTGTTTTCGCCCTTGAGAAAAAGAGCAATGCATCTGAGGAGGAAGATTACTACTACGTAGTCGAGAAGAGCGAGCTTGGGACTCACGGAATGGACCTGGTAACATTGTACTTGTAGATTAGACAAGCATTTTTCGAATCGTTGTTCAAAATTTCAACCAAGTGCAACTGAATGGAGCCAATGGTCAGAGTGAGCATCCCGCCAACACTCAAGCTTCCGCAATCCGCTCGACGAAAGCACAACCACATTTTCAACTCAATCTCAGTCTCACACAAATCAAAAAATTCGAATAACGCATCCCACCAAAAAGGAGAGGACACGAAACAAAGCCACCAAATATATATTGCGCGAGAACCGAGAAACACACACACACAGATAGATGAGATAGATGAAAGCAAGAGCGAGACGAGAGATGAATAAAAGAAAAGACAACAACCACAAGAGAAAGTAAGTCACAAGAGAAAGTAAGTCAACAGTTGTTGAAGGCCAAAAGTTGACCGATAAAAATTGACCGACAAAAGTTGACCGACAAACGTTGACCGACAAAAGTTGAAAGTTTAACGTTGAAAGTTTAACATTGAAAGTTGAAAGAAAAGTCGAGACGAAGAAGAAAAAGAAAAGAAGAAAAGAAGAGCGAGACCGAGCCAGAGTAACAGACTGAGATAGAGAGATAGCGATCCAGATACAAAAAAAATACAAACAGTGATAGAGTAATTTGTTATAGCGATGATGGGGTAACTAGGTATGTTGCATTATGCATTTAACGTTTAACAAGGGGGAAGTTGCCGGGGGGTTTGGGGTTGGGGTTGATAAAATGTGGGTTGGTGGTTTGGATGTGGGTTGGATGTGGTTTTGGATGTGGGTTGGATGTGGGTTGGATGTGGGGGTTGATGGTGTTTAGGGGATTGGGGTAGGGGTTGGTGGGCAGGCAAAAAAAGCACAACAGGCAGGCAGGAGAGCAAGCGTGGATGGATATGGGTGGTACAGATAGAGGATTGATGAGATGACGAGAAAACGAGAAAAAAAAGAAAAAGCAACCGGAAAAAAAGGAAAGGAAAAAAAGAAGAGGAAGCAAAGAAGATGAAGCAAAGAAAATAAAAGCAACGAGAAAAACTTCCACAAACTTCCACAAATTCAACGCATGCCAAAGCCGTCTATGAGGGGGATACAATACAGTCAGGTAACGAGGTTTGATGTCGGTTGTAGGGCCGTTCATCCACCGCCGATGAGTCGAGGATAAGGATAACAGCCACACACGCGATAGGAATGAATGAAGAGCAAAAGAGCCAAACGACAACTCAGCCAAGCGCAAAGCTCAACGTACTCGTCCCAGACGCAATCGCACCGCACCCGCGCCGCGCCGCTTCCTGCGCCTGCGGGCTATCCCAAACCACGTAAAGTCGAATAGGTTAATCCCGAACAGGGCGTTGTCGGCCGACGCACTTGAGGTAGTGTGACGCGGACGCGTGCGTTGCGTAGGGGTGTACCAGCAGAGATGATGTCGGATGGGCTGGCGAGCCGGGGCGCGGGGTGGTGTAGGCAGACGAGGCGTGTGCGGATACTGAGACTGAGACAGCGGCGCTGGGACTTGTGGGAGGAACGGCGGTGCCCGCCTCAGCGCCTCCTTCAGAGAGGCAAGGAAAGCATCCCAATGCTCGCTCGTCTCCTGCGCGCCTCCTGCCTCTCCACACTACCGCCAGCCCGCACATCATCCGGCAGGCTCAGCGCGCTTTGCTGCTGCTGCTGCTGGCACGTCCAGCCTCAGCCTCGGGCGCGCACGCTCTGCACTCTCCTCGTCACTATCGCCATCCTCCTCCGCCTCTCTTACGGGGCTCAAACGCACCGTCCCTCCGCCTCGCCTCCGCTTCCACCTGGGCCGCCGCGGCCTCCGCCTCCGCCCGCTCGCGCTCCAGCCTCTCCCTCTCCTCCTCTCCCTCTCCTCCCTTTCCTTCTCCGCCCGATGCCTCGCAGACAACGGCAACACCCGCGCGCCCACTGCGCGCCGCGCATGCGGTCCGCGGGGGTACCGCGCCCCGTGAGCTTGCACCCGAGCTCCGTCTGGCGCAGGTAGCCTACGCGGATGGTGCGAGCGGGGAGGCGGGAGGGGCAGGATGGGCCGCGTGGAGATGTAGAAGCTCTGGTTCGCGGGAGTGAGTTGGATTTGGATCGGCTGTTGGGGTTGTTGATGTGACTGCTGAGGCTGTTGGGGGTCGGTGGGGAGTTGTTGTTGAGGTGGGGCCTCCTGCTGCTGCAGTTGTTGGTCGGCGTCGGCGGTGGGCTGGGCGGATATCTGCACGTCCTGCTGCGGCTGTTGCTGGCCATCCTCAGTGGGGACTTCATCCCACTGCTCCTGCTGCTGCTGCGGACCCGGCGAGCAGTACTGCACGGGGAAGGACGGCGGGACGTAGAACATGGACACGTGGCTGTCCGTAGGCGAGAGCGGGGAGGCGGGCGTCGAGGGCGACGTGGGCGAGGACAACTCCGCGTTGAACGATGGATCAGAGAAAGCCTCGATGTCGACCTCCATCTCGCCCTCGGCGTCCTCGTCGCCTGAGACGGCGCCGTCCTCCGTGGGACCGGCCTTGGAGGGCGACGCTTGGGCGTTGCCCGAAACGTTGCCAGCGGAGCCATCTACGTCCACCGCAGGCGACGCCGCCCTCGGGGCGGTAGGGCTAGTCGGGCTAAGCGAAGCCGACGCCTTCCTCAGCGTCCTAAGCGCCACCTCGACCTCCTCATCCTCATCCGTCTCGTCCTCATCGTCCTCGTCCTCATCCCACTCCTCGTCCTCTTCATAGCAATCATACTCCTCCTCGTACATCCCGCCCTCCATCTCCTCGTCCTCCTCCGCGTCGCCAGAACCTTCCATGTCCTCCTCGTCGTCCATGAGCTCAAAGCGGTAGATGCGCTCGCTGAGGAACTCGTTATCGTCGTCCACCTCGGCGTCGTCGTCGAGCTCGCCCTCCTCCGCATGCGAGGACTCGTCGCCGTCAGCGTGGCGCGAGCGCTGCTTGCCTTTGCTGCTCGTAGACGAGAGCGAGGAGCGTTTGCGCTGATGGCGGCCGCGGTGGTAGCCGAGCGGGAAAGCGCCCGTGCGCGTGAAGTGGTCCTCCGCCTCCTGGATAGTAACGGTGCGGATAACCTCAGGCGAATACCGCTTCGACCTAAACAACGCACGATCACGATCAGCAAAAACATCCCAAGTCTACTCAAAAACGATCAACTATATGCGCTCAAAAAATCCATCCATATATGCACCACCAAACCCCCAACCCCACCCACTTCAAAGTCGAAAAAGGAAAAGACCACTTACATCTCCCAAATCCTCAACTTGCACGCCGTCGCCCATAGGCCAGTGTCCTTCTGGATCGTCGGCGGGGCCTCGAGCGGCGTCGGCACGGGGTAGGCGAGCTTCTTCGACTGCTTCGTCGTCAGGCGGAGGGACGGCGTGGGCGAGGGCGGGCGCGAGGGGCCTTGCTCCTGCTGCTGCTGCTGGTACTGTTGTTGCTGATACTGCTGAGCCTGCTGGCCGTCGGCCTGGATGGACTCGTACTGGCCCGCCGCGTCCTGCGCATACATCTGCTGCTGCTGCTGTCCTTGCTGTTGCTCCTGCCCCTGCTGGACCTGAACCGGCTGCCCACCAAACGGCATCACAAGCCCACCAAACGACTGCTGCTGGGCCTGCCCCTCCTGCTGGCCCCCTCCCTGCTCCTCCACCCTCGCCTCCTGCGGCTGGAACCCAAAGCCCAGCTCGCTCTCACTCGCACGCGCCTCGCCCATCCCGTCCATCACTCCCCTCTCACCGCCCTCTCCTCCTCCTATCCCGCCCATACCTCCCATATGCATACCCATCGCCATCGAAAGCATCGCCATCGGGTCAATCCCATTCTGCATCGGCATCTGCATCTGCATAGGCATCCCCATCCCCATCGGCCCCGCCATCCCCATCGGGCCAGACATGGGCAATGCCATAGGCATAGAAACAGGCATCCCCATCATCCCAAGCATGCCCATCCCCATCGACGCCAGGTCCATGCCCCCCAGCGGCATCGACATGATGCTCGCGGGGCCGTTACTCGAGTCGGCGAGGTGCGCTTCGTCGAGGAAGGGCGGGATGAAATGGTGCTGGGATTGCGGTTGCGGAGGCGGAGGCGACTGCGACTGCGGTGGCGATTGCACTTGGACTTGGGGTTGAGGTTGAGGTACTTGCTGAGGCGGCGGAGGTTCCAAAGCTTCGCCTCCTTCCTGCGCCGCCGCAGGAGCCTCTACAAACGGCCCCAAAAACGCGCTCGGGATCGCCGGGAGCGTAATTGGACTAGGGCTCGCACTCAAACTCGGGCTCGAGGTAGGACTCGCGAACAGAACGCTTCCAGCAGCGTTATCACTGACGGGTGGAGCGGGCACCGCAGGCTCGCTAACCAGCGCCATCAGAGGCGGCATCGGCGCCAACCCAGTCACAGGGCTCAGCGGGGGGCTCGACACAGGCGAGCTATGCGCGCTCGCGCTCTTCGTCGCGGCTGCGATAACCACAACGCTGTTGGCGCTGGCACTCGCACTGCTGGTACTAGCACCAACAGCCGCCGGCAAGCTCAGCGGCGGCAACGGCCCGAGATCCACCGCATCGAGCGGCGGGGACGTCCGCGTGGAGTGCATCGGCGGCGACGAGGGCGGCGTCGTCGTGTGCGCCAGGGGCGTAAGCGGGGAGTGAATATGCGGCTGGGTGATCGCATGTGTGTGCGCGGGGGTGTGCGGGTGCACGGCACTCCTGATCGGGGATGGGGATGGGGGCGGGGAGGTGGGGGATGACGAGGGTGTGAGGGGTGTAGAGGCGCTTGGGGTAGGTGATGTGGGTGTGGTGGGGGGTGCGGAAGACGCTGCAAAGGCGTTAGACGATAAGGGAAGCGCATGAGGCAGGGGCTTCGGCGATGATGCCGGGGAGGCCGATGGCGACGATAAGCTCGTCAGCGTCGACGGCGAGGGACAGACGCCCAACACACCCTCAGCGACACCATCCATAGGCTCCTTCTCCTTCGCCGGCGCTGGGGGCGGGCAGGCCTCGCTCTCGCCCGACCCGGACCCTTTCGCTACTGATGTTGACTCAGCCTTATCGGCCTCCGACGAGCGCGGAGTCACTGCGAGAGAGCTCTTCGGGGGCGAATTCGAATCCTTATTGGATTCAGCCTTCGCAGCGCGGGTGCCTTTTGAGGCAGGGAGGGCGCGGCGGGGCCTTAGTGACCCTG
>QEYC01000012.1:600000-761606 GCA_009935795.1 Pholiota adiposa
AACGATGCACGGCCGATTTTCGAATTGAAGAACACATGAAATCGGCGTAATTGACGAATTTCCAAAACTCGTCTGTTCGGCCTGAGAGTGGAACCATACGTAGAATAAGGTAAAGGGAACCTAATTATGGAATTTTCCAGGCGATAGCAACAGATACGAATGCGCGCGCGGCCAAACGAGCGGGGGAGATGAGTGAGATCGAGATTCGGCTAACGGACTCAACGGACCCTGGACGTAGTTTCCTCCGAAAACATATCTTCCTATTGAGATCTATGTACGTACATGCTACCAAAATACTATAAGAACCCTATGGATTCGACGTCTATCCCTCATTCCACAGTTCCCTCTTCTCCTCTCTTCCCATCCTCTCCTCCCTTCTGCGCTCCTCTCTCCATCGCACTCGCTTCGCCTTTGCCTCGCCTCACTACCCCCGTCTACAGCGAGCCCACACCGGTAAGCAACGTCTCCTCGCCATCAGAGACCCGCTCACTCACCAGCGCCCTCTCCCAGCGCCCATCCCCCGCCTCCAGCACGCTCCTCGCTCGACACACGACGTCGGTAAGCATCCCTCTTCGTCCTCTTCATCATCCCAGCGCATACTAACCACCCCGTTTCGCAGGCGGCCTCCCTCGTTCGAGATCAAAGGTGAGCGATTGACCTTCTGCCGTCAGACCGTTCGCTCACCGTGCGCAGCCCGCCTCCAGGTCATTTCGCTGCTGCACGCTGCACGGGTAAGTCGTCGGTCATCCGTTGACGCTGTTGTTTGCTGAGTTGAGGACGTTTCTGGCAGCGACGGCGACGTGCCGATCGATGCGCAGGGCCGTTGGAGGCGGCTAAACTGGACGAGACGGCGGGCGACGGTTGTGGTGGGGCAAAGAAGGAGGTGCTGCCACGGCGTCGATGTCGGAGAATGGATGGTGAGGGGATCCGCGGATCCGAGTGCGCTGATATACCAGTCGATGACGCAGCCCACTACGGAAATTTTTTGAGGGGTCCGAGGACCTGGCTAGAAGGACAACTGGAGGGTACGGCTAACGGCTGATGGAAACAGATACTGAAACGGCTACGGCGGGACGACAGGGACGAGGGCAGCGTCGAAATGGGTCGCGGGAAGTTTTCGTCGCTGACGCGGCGGCGGCCGGAGAAACTCGGACGGCGGCGGTTCAGACGTCGAAGGCGCAGGCAGGCCTGGTCGGATACGACAAGGTCGTGTCGAGTCGCTCTGTTGTCACCAGATGGAGGCGGCTAAACTGGACGAGACGGCGGGCGACGGTTGTGGTGGGGCAAAGGAGAAAGCGATGTTGACTGTCTACGCAGGCGCAGACACTATCTACACGTACACGTGACTACCTACGGTGCGGGTTATCCGGTTACACCGTTCGCTGTCGTTTATCTTCGCGCCGCGAGTATCCGAGGACCGAGAGGTGCGCAGGTTGGAGAAGACGGAGTCGGGTCGTATCGTCGAGGTCGGGGCCTAGGTGAGTGCTTGTTTCTTCTCGATGGACCTCGGGGCAGGGGCACAGGCGGCGGCGACGCTGCAAACGACGGTGAGCATTCTCACGTTTGCGGCAGAGTGGATAGATTGACTTACCTTGAAGTCTGCGCAGCGACGTCCGTTCTCATCCTGGACAGTAACGGAGAGACCGCGGATGTCGATACATGAGACGACGAGGCCTCGTGATCGCCGTTCCCAACGCCGATGACGAGGCACATGCTAAATCGGTGCACCTCGGGTTGTTCAGACGTCGCAGCGACGCCGCCGCCGTGGCTCCAGATGCAAATCTACGCAAAGTGAGTACCGTGTCTTTCAAAAAGTTGAGAGAATACTTACCTGGTGCTCGAGACCTTGAAAGATGCTGTCTTGAGCGTCTGCGGCGTATCAAGATGTTGCGGACCTACGGGAAATGTTGAGTAGATACCTACCCATGGCGCGAGAACCTCGGCAGGTCGTTGTTTGCGGCTCCGTGCATCGATGATGGGCTTGATCGTGAGCTGGATGCATGGTGCGGGCTTGTGGTGCGTGGGTCGGTGGTGGATCGTGTCCCTGTCCGTAAGGGGTGAGTCGGTGACCATCTGTTGACGCTGTCGTTTGCTGACTTGACGCAGCGACGGCGATCGCAGATCGCTACATGGGGCTGTTCGTTGTTGTGTATCGCCGCGCCGTGGGTATCTGAGGGCGGGCAGGTTGAGGAAGGCGGAGGAGGGTCGTATCGTCGAGGGGGTCGTGTTGTCGAGGTCGGGGCCAAGGTGAGTGTTTCTTCTTGATCACACTGCAGAACAAGGTGAGTTGCATTCAATCAGACTGGATGGCTGAGCTTACCTTGCCGTCTGCGCAGAGACGTCCGTGAGTGGAAAAGGCATCCAAGTCCTGGCCGGCAGTAGAGACGCCGCGGATGCGACGAGGCGTTGTGTTCGTCGTTCCCAGCTGTCTTGAGCATGTGCGGGGCGTCGAGATGGTGCGGATCTATGCAATGTAAGTACCATCTGCCTTTGACGTGTCAAGCAAACACTTACCGCTGGGGCGAGAACCTCTGCAGGTCGTTGTGCGCAAGGAGGTGGTGCTAGTGGAGGCTCGTAGCGTGTGGATGAGTGGTGGAGGTGTCGCTGTTGGGAGATGCGCACGTGCGGAGGAGGGACGTTGCTGTCGGGTGTGATCGCAACGAGGCGCCGTTGGACCAGTTGTCTGAAGGGGGAGGCTGTGGATGGAAGGGACGGGGCTGCGGACGGGAGGAGTGATGAAGGAGGAGATGGGACGAGAGAGAGCAGGCGTGGGACAGGCGCTTATTCGTAGTCTGTTTCTCTGCCAATTGAAGTCGTCTTGGATCCTGGCCACCTGGCAGTCGCCATGTTCTGCGTTACTTTGCATCGACTCTGAAACTACGCTGGGAAACCCTGGAAACTCTCTTGACTCTGGACTCTGGCGGCCTTCACCATATATAACCAACGGCCTAGCCATGATGATGATGATGATGATCGACCAGGTCCGCGTGCGTCATACTGTGTCAGTTGCTCTATATAAATGACAACATACCATTCAGCATTCGTGCTTGAACCTACTAACCACCACATCCACCTTCCCACTCTCACTAGCTAACGTTTAACAACCATGCCATCATCCATCACCGTACCCCCGATGGAACTGACCCCGTTCAAGATCGCAGTCCCCCACCAAGAGATCCACGCACTGAAACAAAAGCTCGCACTCGCCACCCTTCCCAACGAGGTCGAAGGCGCCGGCCGCGACTACGGCGTGCCGCTCGAGGACATCGAGCGCCTCCTCACGCGCTGGAAATTCGGCTACGAGTGGAGCGAACACGAGAAGAAGCTCAATGAAGAGCTGCCGCAGTTCCAGACGAAGATCGAGGTTGGCGGGTTCGGAACACTGAATGTCCATTTCGTGCACAAACAGAGCACGGTCGACGGGGCTATTCCTTTGCTTTTTGTCCATGGATGTGCGTTTGCGCGAGCTTCTTGAGGAAAACGTTCATCTGACGTTGTTGTTTTAGGGCCTGGAGGATTCTTTGAAGTTCGCAAGATATTGCCCCTTCTGACGGAAGCGAAGCCGGACCAGCCTAGCTTCCACGTCGTCGCTCTCAGCTTGCCGGGCTATTGCTTTTCGGAAGCGCCGACCAAGGGGGTCTCGGGGTTAAAAAAAAGGACCTAGGGTCGAATTTTATTTTAAGACAGAATTTATTGAACCGACCGGCCAACGTAAGCATGCACGTGATATATATGTCCAAATTGGGAAGTAGGTACTCTAAAAGTGGACATCATGATGTCATTTCCGCGCAACTTTTCCACCTTTCCCTCGTCCCGATGATTTACAGGTCCTACACACCCAATTCTTTGGGGCTAACTCAAGCTGAACACATGCTAGATGCCACTAGAAATTTTATAGCCTATTAAAATCATGTACTATGTTAAATCAAGGAAGAAACGTACCCATTGCGTCTCACACCCATCGCATTTGCACTGCACGACATCTTCGGCACCTGGATCTGCTTGCAATCCGCACTCGCAGTCATTTAGGCCGTTAATTTGGACAATCTTTCATTTCCGTTTGCTCCGCCCGGCAAGATTAAGGTCTTCACTGAGCGCAGCAGTTGAAGTCGAGGTCATTGTACCAGTGGGAATACTTTCAGCGATGGCGTGAATCCGCGACAGAGATGAACTAGCCGGAAAATCATCAATACTTAGCGCAGCTATCATCCCACTACCCTCCTTGACCGGATCGTTGTCAAGTTGTAACTTGTTGCTCCACATCTGTCACATCCACAGGATCTGCTTGAAGCGCTTCGTTGTCGAATACTAGTCTTGGTGACTCGGAGTGGCCGCGCAAAGAGGTTGCCTGAAAAATGGTATCAATATAGCAATAAAAAAATCATTAGACGGTACTCTTGCCCCACCACCAGAATTGTATCATGCATGGTGATAGAAAATCATATGACCTTATCTTATCTCCACATATCGTCATAATTTCAGTTGTATTTAATGATCCTCCTGTAGTCTCCATGGCGCATGCGTGCTCTAGCATGATATCTAGCTATTTCAGGGCAATTTCCATACAAAAATGTAGGAAGTCCAAAAAAAATTTAGCGGTCCCACCCATGGACCGACCGACCAACCTGTGGTACGATATTCAAATCCCGAGACCCCCTTGGCGCCGACGAAGGCAGGTTTTGGGATAGCCCAATATGCTGAGGTATGTCCCGTATAGCGAGCATTGGCAACATGGTTGACGTTGGCTTGCACATAGGTCGGGAACAAATTGATGCTCGCCCTCGGGTATGAAGAATATGGTGGGTTATATACTTTTACTGACTCGCTGCTTGACGCGATTAATGTTGTTGCTGCTAGTTACGCAAGGAGGTGATTGGGGTTACGCTGTACGTCTCATTTCTTGTCACGCGAGGTTCCCCTATTGAATGGCTTCCAACCTTTCTGCAGATCACAAGAAAGATCGCCAGCGCCTACGGCGGAGAACACAGCAAAGCATGGCACACGAACTGGCAACAAGCCGCTCAGCCCACGTCAGTCCCACCCAACCCTTTCCAACATCATAATCTAACAACCCTCTCAATCCCAACAGCGGCCCACCAACTCTAACCAAATCTCCCCTCCTGTTTTTGCGCTACATAACATCGCCGTACACCCCCGCTGAGCAAGCGGGCTTGGAGCGCACGAAATGGTTCAAGAAGCAGGAAGCGGGGTATTTCACGCTGCAGTCCACGAGGCCGCATACACTTGCTTATGGTTCAGCTGTTGGGAATCGGGATAGCGTATAGTGCACTTCCAACCAATATCTCGATGGAAAGTGTCCTTTTTCCCTCTGAATCCTTACGAAAACTGACTATTTTACCTCTGAAAGTTGCCTAAATGGGCCTAATTTTTCTGAAATGAGCGTAGTCCCTACATCGTAACACCTTTCCGTTTCATGTGAGCAGAGGTTAGCCCACCCCGAAGGGCAAGGCCATCCGTGGGCGGCGCAACGGCACCGCACACGCAAGTCTATCTACTGACTATGACAGGAAATACCTACAAGAGTCGGGTTACAAGGTCAGTAATGGGTTTTCGACAAGGGAATCACAACTCACCGTAATTCCGTGAATAGATCAAGTCCTAAACGGGGATTTTAGGGTCAGCATTGCGGCATTTATAGGGAGAAGTGGGAATACGCACTGTGTTTTTTCAAAGGTGAGGTAGTCACGGAATCTTCAGTAGGAGTCAGTGTCCGTAGTTAGTTCAATTGAGAATAAATGACTTACAAGTGCTGCTCATTTCGACGAGACAATTAGGGTTACGGCTTTTAGAGTTGAGTTGGCGGTGTCTCCGTGTCAGAGTCTAAAATGATCATTAGTATCACATACTAGGTAATTAAACATGAAGCACTCACCGGTTCTCTTCAGAAAGCCTCCCAGAACACATGGGCGCCTAAATGCCAAATCTCGCGAGGGAGGTAGAGGAAACACCGACATGGGTTTGATGGTGGTGGTGGACACTGGCCAGGGTGTGGAATCGAGAGGGCGTGGTAGGCGCAGCACAGTAGCGGCAATAGAGGGGAGCGGCCGCGGGAAATCCAAACGTCGATGTCAAGTTCCTGCGAGGGACGTGTGGGAATGGTCGCCGGAACTCCGAAAATCGAATTTACGTCGCAGCCTCATTCGAGAGGCATGTGGGTAGGTAGAGGGGATAGCGAGAAGTCCAAATATCGATTTTAAATGGCGGGACAGCATGACCGCATGGCGGTGGCGGCGTAGGACCCGAGTGCAAAGAGGGTGGTGCACTCAAGGTGACGGGGAGTCCAAAAATCAAATTTGCGTGGCCTGGGCACTGTAGAAGGCTGAGGTGGTGCGGGAACATATGAATGTCGAGTTGAAAGGGGTGTGAAGATGCGGGGATGCTCGAGTAGCGAGCTTGCATAGCGGCGGCGGTGTGAAAAGGGTGTGGGAATGTGTCCTTCAATTGGGTCAACGTCTTGAAGGATGGGGTCGGCGGCGGGACATCCAAATATCAATTTTTGAGCTGGGGGAGCGACAGGGAACATGGGCAGTAGCCGCCAATGTGAAGACCGAGTCGGAGGGGTCGTGTTGCATGCGGAAAATGCGGCTGCAGCGCAAGCCGCTGGCGGGACGTCCGAATATCAAGTTTCGAGCCGTGAGACGAGGTGAATGCGCAGGACATTATGTGGCAATAAAAGAAGGACGGTGGATGGGTGGACCAAGGTGTGTGCAGTGGCGGGACGTCCAAAATCAAATTTTCATGGTGAGAGAGCAGATGCAAGGGGCACGAAAGCTTAAACGGGATCGCAGCGGCTTTTAAACAGCCGACAAGGGTTCTGTTAGATAATAGAACAGTCAGACATGTGCGAAAGCGTGAATAAATATTACTTACCATGCATCCGAGTGGGCATAAACGTAGCTACTCGGTAGCCATTCACGGGCGCCTAAACACTGTACGGTGTCCAACGACCTATCAACGAACTTGGTTAGCCTCTAGATAGATAAAGTATACAATAGAAAGACTTACAGTTATGGTAAGCCATGGTGGACAATGAGGAGAGAGGGAATGATCATGGAAAATAGCATTACGACGGGGAAGGGGGGATGCGTTTCTCGCCAAAAACACTCCCACCTTTATACATTTTCAGCGCCAAGAATATTCAGGTTCCCCCTTCCTGCGATCACAAATCCGCATCATGACACAGGCTCTAGCCTCATACCCTCGTTACCAGCCGCCTCTATCAGAAATTCTTATATTAGCAGTCACTCAGGGATGCTCCATTACTCACTGTAGCCTCCGTTCCCTTCTCGCGCCTGTCTCTGCGTCTGTGCCCCGGGCTCCCCTTTTCCACTCACAAGTACCTATTCATATTCACTCATTCTACAATATCCAATTTTTGAATTCACGTCCTTCACGTCTCCAGTATTCCCTCCTGCGAGCATCACTCTCCAAAAATAGTAAACATTGACTTACAGGGAAGTCGACTATCATAAACGTAACCTTTCCAAATGTAACAAATATTTGCGTGCGATTCTCCGGAGTCTCCGACGCTTCAACAACTCACCCGTACGGTCGTACCATCAGATTTTTACCTTGAGAATCCTCCCTCGTATTCTCCTCTGCACATTTCATTAACCTCTCAACCTTTCACCGCCTCTGTATTCCAATTCATCTGTGATCTCCTTTCTGTAGATAATGGAACATATTCAAATGGGATTACAACTTACTAAGGCCTACATCAACATTCCTGCATTTGATCAACCCACCAAAGTAGATTATGCAGACAACCGGCACCCACAATGATATTCGTTGTTGCCTCCATCCCCTCATCATATTCGCGGTGCGGTCAAGTCATCTCAATTTTTCATTCACGTAAGCGGCGGTGGTAGGAGTTACGAGATAAACTAATCTCTCGTGCATTTGAACATGAAGCCATGGTGTTAATAACCCGTCTCACTCGAATTCTGGAAGACTGATGGGAATCCAAAATATACACCCCAATTCCAAATGCGATCAAGCTCAAGGTGCGTGAGTACGCCGCAATTGACCATTAGATTGGGTTGAAGCGCTGCGAGCAAATGCACTTCAATTTTATCCTCAAAGAGCACAATTTAGATTCAAAATGATGAACACTAGTGTATGTGTATCTTGAAATGGATTTGAGCGCAGGCGGCAAGCAAGCCGCCCTCGCCGGAATACTGCATCACCCTGCACTCGAACTTCCACCATCGAGATGTCCCCGAAACGCCTAGATTCCCTCTCGTAAAATCTATTATTGCATCGCATCGGGTGCCTGTAGCATACACAATTTGTGTGACTTTGGCGCAACGTATCAATGAGAAAATTCCAAACAGAACATTGCTCGGTGGCCCGCTGTGGACAAACACATCCACGCAACACGAATACTGCATTCCGCGGGTCCTCAAAGATGTGCTTACTAAATAAGAGTGTGAATTTGTAAGTAGGACTAGATTGGAGCAATGAGCACCCGAAATTGAAGCGCTGTGAACGTGGCACGGTCATGCCGCCAATTTTAGTAGCCAGTGTGGCGCAACATCATGCGCGCTGTTGAACTCACAACATTCGCCCATAAGCACAGAAATGGGGAGTCCTACCACATTACTGCATGGGGTATGTGTGGTAAATATATAGTGGCCTAAATAAATGGGTCGAGCGTCGGTGGATAGACATCAACCGCTGACCGTAACACAACCCGCTCTTCCTCGCCCGAATCGCCGTTTGAGCAGCAGATACGGAGCTCAATTATTCAGGTACACTTGAAACATACTTATAAATAGACAGGTACTACTACCGAGTTTAGCGCGTGAGATCGCCGAGCGCAACAACGCACACGGACTTCTACGAAGCGCCTGCGCCGCTCACTGAATTCCCAGTGCAAACCTTAATTATACTGCACAAGCGTTTTGAGACACATAGATACACCTATTTAGTACTAATTATTTGAAGAAATACATTAAAAAAATTGGTGTTACGGCCTGGCGGCGTGTGCTACAACCTTGATTGTGTCGCAGCCGCAGCGCACGCGCTCTCAAATTCGTTGATTGTACGATTGGCACGCACAAAACTAGCCTTTGACGCGCTGATTACATGCCCCGTAAGCGTGATATGCTGTTTAATTAAGATATGAACTCATTTGAATGTGGAATTGACATCACAATCGACCCCTCCCTCCTCACCCGAATCGGCGTTTGCAACGCGAAAAACGTACGTGTTTCAAATAAAGGGGCGTGTATACATACCTATTAATAGTAATATACTATCTCCGGGTGTATCGTGTACGAATTCTCAGCGCAACAAGGCACGAAGAATGAGGAAGATCAGACGAAGCGCTTGCAGCGTACATTGAATTAAAATGCCAGTTCTTAATTATATCTCCCAAAATCCTCACCGTACGTAGGTATAAATGTATAGTACAAAGCGCAAAAGAGTTTGGAGTGATAGCTAAAGCGCTGCGAACGTGGCACGGTGTGCCACCAATGTCAACTGTGAATTCCCGCCAGCGCACGCGCTTTGAATTCACCACCGTTTGCACAGCGCAAGCCCAAAATAAAATATTAAACTCAACTGAGTACGTGCTCCACTACCCGGGTATACAATTTTGAGGGGAGACAAACATGCACGAGCGCAGAAGTGAACCCACACCCCACCCCTTCCTCCTCACCCGAATCGCCGTTTGCAACACAGAAAACGTACGTGTTTCCATAACAGGGTCATAGATCAAAAATCTATTAATAGTAATATAGCTACCTCCGAGCCTGGCGTGTACAAATTCTCAGCGCAACAAGGCACGAAGAACGAGGAAGATCAGACGGTGCATTTGCAGCGTCCAGTGAATTACGATGTCATTTCTTAATTATATCTCCCAAAATTTTCAACGTAGATAGGTATACATGTATAGTACAAGTCGCAAAAAAGTTTGGAGTGATAGCTAAAGCGCTGCGAACGTGGCACGGTGTGCCACCAACGACAGCTCTGAATTCCCGCCAGCGCACGCGCTTTGAATTCACCACCGTTTGCACAGCGCAAGACCAAAAAAGGATATTACACTCAACTGAGTACGTGCTCCACTACCCGGGTATATAGTTTTGAGGACAGGCAAACACGTACGAGCGCAGAAGCGAACCCACACCCCACCCCTTCCTCCTCACCCGAATCGCCGTTTGCAACACAGAAAACGGTACGCGCTTCCATCACAGGGCCATCTATTACATACTGATCTATATATATACTACCTCCGAGTCTAGACTACCCGCCATTCCAACGCGACAATTAGGGCAGTCGAATACAGAAGATGCAAAGGCGCACGTCCGCCGTTTTCCTCCTTTCTCCCCCAATTCCAATTCGCACTCGCCCTATCTCCGTATACAGGCGTCCCTAGGTACCATCTACCGACTCCAAAAAAGATTGGGAGCGCCAAGTGCAGGGAATGTGCAGAGCTCGAAATTGATCCCTCCCTCGCCTCCTCACCCGCTTCGCGTTCCAGCGCGTTTGCGCGGGGACCTGAATTTAAAACGTAAGATGGCGATAGCGTGGCTGATAGGGATCACCTCGGCTGCGTTGCCAGCAAAGATATTGCGCTAGAACGTTCCCCCAAAGTGAAGAACGACCGCTTGGTGTTGTTTCGTGCACATTCCGGAGTTCTGGATGGACGATGGGCAATTGAGGCGATTGGGGTGTTTCCGGAGACTAGGGTCAAGTAGCTGTGGAGTTGGTTGTCTGTACTGTGTAGTTTTCTGGTGGCTAGTGCGCCGCCGCTGTGGTGTATCGAGTTGATATCGAGCGTACGCACCAAAACGCATGAATTTGCCTTCATTCACGAAATCCTAAAACTCTTATTTCGAGCTGAGAGTGGTATAGGAGGTGAAATAATTAAAGCAAAGCTAATTACAAGGTTAACAAGGCGATAGCGTATTTGCGAACGATGCACGGCCGATTTTCGAATTGAAGAACACATGAAATCGGCGTAATTGACGAATTTCCAAAACCGTCTGTTCGCCTGAGAGTGGAACCGTAGGTCGAATAAGGTAAAGGGAACCCAATTATGGAATTTTCCAGGCGATAGCAACAGATACGAATGCGCGGGCGGCCAAACGAGCGGGGGAGATGAGTGAGATCGAGATTCGGCTAACGGACTCAACGGACCCTGGACGTAGTTTCCTCCGAAAACATATCTTCCTATTGAGATCTATGTACGTACATGCTACCAAAATACTATAAGAACCCTACGGATTCGACGTCTATCCCTCATTCCATAGTTCCCTCTTCTCCTCCCTTCCCATCCTCTCCTCTCTCCTGTGCTCCTCTCTCCATTCGTCCTCGTCCTCCTCGCACTCGCTTCGCATTCGCCTCGCCTCGCCTCGCCACCCCCGCCTACAGCAAGCCCACACTGGTAAGCAACGTCTCCTCGCCGTCGGAGACCCGCTCACTCACCAGCGCCCTCTCCTAGCGCCCATCCCCCGCCTCCAGCACGCTCCTCGCTCAACACACAACGTCGGTAAGCATCCCGCGTCGTCCTCTTCGTCGTCCCAGCGCATACTAACCACCCCGTTTCGCAGGCGGCCTCCCTCGTTCGAGATCGAAGGTGAGCGATTGACCTTCTGACATCAGACCGTTCGCTCACCGTGCGCAGCCTGCCCCCAGGCCATTTCGCTGCTGCACGCTGCACGGGTAAGTCGTCGGTCATCCGTTGACGCTGCTGTTTGCTGACTTGAGGACGTTTCTGGCAGCGACGGCGACGTGCCGATCAATGCGCCCGGGCTGTTCGCTGTCGTGTATCGTCGAGCCGTGAGTATCCGAGAGGCGAGCAGGTTGGAGAAGACGGAGTCGGGTCGTGTCGTTGAGATTAGGGCCTAGGTGAGTGCTTGTTTCTTCTCGATGGACCTCGGGGCAGGGGCACAGGCGGCGGCGACGCTGCAAACGACGGTGAGCATTGTCACGTTTGCGGCAGAGTGGATAAATTGACTTACCT
The DNA here is from genome assembly GCA_009935795.1 of Pholiota adiposa. NCBI lineage: Eukaryota > Fungi > Basidiomycota > Agaricomycetes > Agaricales > Strophariaceae > Pholiota > Pholiota adiposa. The sequence goes on from QEYC01000012.1 coordinate 611,990, forward strand.
TGACGTCTGCGCAGCGACGTCCGTTCTCGTCCTGGGCGGTAGCAGAGAGGTTGCAGATGTCGTAACACACGACGAGGCCTCGTGATCGTCGTTCCCAACGTCGATGACGAGGCACATGCTAAATCGGTGCGCCTCGGGTTGTTCAGACGTCGCAGCCGACGCCGCCGCCGTGGCTCCAGTTACAGATCTACGCAAAGTGAGTACCGTGTCTTTCAAAAAAAGTCGACAGAATACTTACCTGGTGCTCGAGACCTTGACAGATGACTAGATGCTGTCTTGAGCGTCTGCGGCGCATCAAGATGTTGCAGATCTATGGAAACGTTGAGTAAATACCTACCTCGGCAGGTCGTTGTTTGCGGCGATGGGCTTGATCGTGAGCTGGATGCACGGTGCGGGCTCGTGGTGCGTGCGACAGTGGTGGATCGTGTCGCTGTCGGTAAGGGGTGAGTCGGCGTCCATCCGTTGACGCTCTCGTTTTCTGACTGGAGGCTGTTGGCAGCGACGGCGATCGCAGATCGATGCGCCGGGCTGTTCGTTGTTGTGCATCGCCGCGCCGTGGGTATCTGAGGGCGGGCAGGTTGAGGAAGGCGGAAAAGGGTCGTATCGTCGAGGGGGTCGTGTTGTCGAGGTCGGGGCCAAGGTGAGTGTTTCTTCTTGATCACGTTGCGGAATAAGGTGAGTTGCATTCAATCAGACTGGATGGCTGAGCTTACCATGGCGTCTGCGCAGAGACGTCCGTGAGTGGGGAAGGCATCCACATCGTGGCCGGCAGTAGAGACGCCGCGGATGCGACGAGGCGTTGTGTTCGTGGTTCCCAGCCGTCTTGAGCATGTGCGGGGCGTCGAGATGGTGCGGATCTATGCAACGTAAGTACCATCTGCCTGTGATATGTCAAGTAAACACTTACCGTTGGGGCGAGAACCTCTGCAGGTCGTTGTTCGCAAGGAGGTGGTGCTAGTGGAGGCTCGTAGCGTGTGGATGAGTGGTGGAGGGTGACGCTGTTGGGAGATGCGCACGTGCGGAGGAGGGACGTTGCTGTCGGGTGTGATCGCAACGAGGCGCCGTCGGACCAGTTGTCTGAAGGGGGAGGCTGTGGATGGATGGGATGGGCGCCTGCCAGGACGGGGCTGCGGACGTGAGGAGCAATGAAGGAAGGAGAGGCTGGGAGATGGGACGTGCATGGTTGGACGCGAGAGAGAGCAGACCGGCGCCTATTCGTAGGCTGTTGACTGAATGGGTGGGTCGGGGCTGTTGAGTACACACAAGGAATGAGAAGATAGAGTCGAGTCGGTGACGTTCGTCGAATCGTGCTGAGCCCGCTCGAAGAATTGTTCCCACATTCCTCAAATTCTCCCGGGTCCATTCCCGCGCCTCTGCCAATTAAAGTCGTCCTGGATCCTCGGTCTATCACTGGAATGTCACCGCCCTTGTCCTATCATGGTCCATATAACGTGGAGGCTCCTCACAGAACATAACTAGACTGCTACTTCGCATCATGTGCCAGGCAGAGTCGCGGCCAACAAGCAGCTAATGACACTGACAGCTTCAGAAGCCAACGAAACAGCGACGAAACGAGTAAAGTCACACTTAGGTCCAGGCTCAAGTATAAGTAACTCGTAAATTCATACTCAAGTTGAATTGCACTCCAACTGAAGAATAACTCATAATTGAAATTCAATTCAGGCGCAAATCTCTACACTCATACCTGCCCTATCTGAACGTCCGGCTGTGTATGTCAGCACAATGGCTACATCTCTTCATTGACTCCGACATTTCACAGCGAGGACGAAATCGATGGATATCAATTGCGAGCGAAGCGAAGCAATCATTCTCTTACTTACGGGAGGGTGTCCTGACTCCAAACCGAGGCCTGGGGCCGCGTCAGCTTCCAAATCAGGACACCCCGGCGGTTGTGTGGCGGCATAGCAGACGGCCGTGAAAGTGCTTCAAGTTTCTCTATCCATCTCATTCGCTCAATAATTTAGGTTCTGCGGGTGAGTTTCCAGATTCTATGATTAAGAATTGCACTCATGACTCGGATGGCGCAGCGAGCTTTCCCGCGCAGGTGCAGGGATCCTTAATATGGTACTTTTCACGACCATGCACTTACGATCGAGTAGCATTGGCACCTGGCAGTCGCCATGTTCTGCGTTACTTTGCATCGACTCTGAAACTACCCGTGGGAAAAACGCTGGAAACTCTCTTGACTCTGGACTCTGGCGGCCTTCACCATATATAACCAACGGCCTAGCCATGATGATGATGATGATCGACCAGGTCCGCGTGCGTCATACTGTGTCAGTTGCTCTATATAAATGACAACATACCATTCAGCATTCGTGCTTGAACCTACTAACCACCCACACCCTTACCTCTCACTCGCTAGTCACTAGCTAACGTTCAACAACCATGCCATCATCCATCACCACCCCGACGGAACTGACCCCGTTCAAGATCGCAGTCCCGCACCAAGAGATCCACGCGCTGAAACAAAAGCTCGCACTCGCCACCCTCCCAACGAGGTCGAAGGCGCCGGCCGCGACTACGGCGTGCCGCTCGAGGACATCGAGCGCCTCCTCACGCGCTGGAAATTCGGCTATGAATGGAGCGAACACGAGAATAAGCTCAACGAAGAGCTGCCGCAGTTCCAGACGAAGATCGAGGTGGGCGGGTTCGGAACACTGAATGTCCATTTCGTGCACAAACAGAGCACGGTCGACGGGGCTATTCCTTTGCTTTTTGTCCATGGATGTGCGTTTGCGCGAGCTTCTTGAGGAAAACGTTCATCTGACGCTGTTGTTTTAGGGCCTGGAGGATTCTTTGAAGTTCGCAAGATATGCCCTTCTGACGGAAGCGAAGCCGGATCAGCCTAGCTTCCACGTCGTCGCTCTCAGCTTGCCGGGCTATTGCTTTTCGGAAGCGCCGACGAAGGCAGGTTTTGGGATAGCCCAATATGCTGAGGTATGTCCCGTATAGTGAGCATTGGCAACATGGTTGACATTGGCTTGCACATAGGTCGGGAACAAGTTGATGCTCGCCCTCGGGTATGAAGAATATGGTGGGTTATACTTTTACTGACTCGCTGCTTGACGCGATTAATGTTGTTTTCTAGTTACGCAAGGAGGTGATTGGGGTACGCTGTACGTCTCATTTCTCGTCCCGCGATATCACCCTCATAACCGAACTCTCCGACCCTCCGCAGATCACAAGAAAGATCGCCAGCGCCTACGGCGGAGAACACAGCAAAGCATGGCACACGAACTGGCAACAAGCCGCTCAGCCCACGTCAGTCCCACCTAACCCTTCCAACACCATAATCTAACACCCCTCAATCCCAACAGCGGCCCACCCACTCTAACCAAATCCCCCCTCCTGTTTTTGCGCTACATAACATCGCCGTACACCCCCGCTGAGCAAGCGGGCTTGGAGCGCACGAAGTGGTTCAAGAAGCAGGAAGCGGGGTATTTCACGCTGCAGTCCACGAGGCCGCATACGCTTGCTTATGTTCAAATGCACTTCCAACTGATATCTCGACGGAAAGTGTCCTTTTTCCCTCTGAATCCTTACGAAAACTGACTATTTTACCTCTGAAAGTTGCCTAAATGGGACTAATTTTTCTGAAATGAGCCTAGTCCCTACATCATAACACCTTTCCGTTTCATGTGAGCAGAGGTTAGCCCACCCCGAAGGGCAAGGCCATCCGTGGGCGGCGCAACGGCACCGCACCCAAGTCTATCTACTACTATGACAGGAAATACCTACAAGAGTCGGGTTACAAGGTCAGTAATGGGTTTTCGACAAGGGAATCACAACTCACCGTAATTCCGTGAATAGATCAAGTCCTAAACGGGGATTTTAGGGTTAGCATTGCGGCATTTATAGGGAGAAGTGGGAATACGCACTGTGTTTTTTCAAAGGTGAGGTAGTCACGGAATCTTCAGTAGGAGTCAGTGTCCGTAGTTACTTCAATTGAGAATAAATGACTTACAAGTGCTGCTCATTTCAACGAGATAATTAGGGTTACGGCTCTTAGAGTTGAGTTGGCGGTGTCCGTGTCAGAGATTAGTATCACATACTAGGTAATTAAACACAAAGCACTGACCGGTTCTCTTCAGAAAGCCTCCCAGGCGACAACATATGGGCGCCTAAATGCCCAATCTCACAAGGGAGGGTAGAGGCAACACCGACATGGGTTTGATGGTGGTGGTGGACACTGGCCAGGGTGTGAAATTGAGATGGCGTGGTAGGCGCAGCACAGTAGCGGCAATAGAGGGGAGCGGCCGAGGGAAATCCAAACGTTGATGTCAAGTTCTTGCGAGGGACGTGTGGGAACGGTCGCCGGAACTCCAAAAATCGAATTTATGTCGCAGCCTCATTTGAGAGGCATGTGGGCAGGTAGAGTGGATAGCGGGAAGTCCAAATATCGACTTTAAATGGCGGGACAGCATGACCGCATGGCGGTGGCAGCGTAGGACCCGAGTGCAAAGAGGGTGGTGCACTCAAGGTGACGGGGAGTCCAAAAATCAAATTTGCGTGGCCTGGGCACTGTAGAAGGCTGAGGTGGTGCAGGAACATATGAATGTCGAGTTGAAAGGGGTGTGGAGATGCGGGGATGCTCGAGTAGCGAGCTTGCATAGCGGCGGCGGTGTGAAAAGGGTGTGGGAATGTGTCCTTCAATTGGGTCAACGTCTTGAAGGATGGGGTCGGCGGCGGGACATCCAAATATCAATTTTTGAGCTGGGGGAGCGACAGGGAACATGGGCAGTAGCCGCCAATGTGAAGACCGAGTCGGAGGGGTCATGTTGCATGCGGAAAATGCGGCTGCAGCGCAAGCCGCTGGCGGGACGTCCGAATATCAAGTTTCGAGCCGTGAGACGAGGTGAATGCGCAGGACATTATGTGGTAATAAAATAAGGATGGTGGATGGGTGTCCCAAGGTGTGTGAGGTGGCGGGACGTCCAAAATCAAAATTTCATGGTGGGAGAGCGGATCCAAGGGGCACGAAAGCTTAAACGGGATCGCAGCGGCTTTTAAACAGCCGACAAGGGTTCTGTTAGATAATAGAACAGTCAGACATGTGCGAAAGCGTGAATAAATATGACTTACCATGCATCCGAGTGGGCATAACCGTGGCTACTCGGTAGACATTCACGGGCGCCTAAACACTGTACGGTGTCCAACGACCTATCAACGAACTTGGTTAGCCTCTAGATAGATAAAGTATACAATAGAAAGGCTTACAATCATGGTAAGCCATGGTGGACAATGAGGAGAGAGGGAATGATCATGGAAAATAGCATTACGACGGGGAAGGGGGGATGTGTTTCTCCCCAAAAACACTCCCACCTTTATACATTTTCAGCGCCAAGGATATTCAGGTTCCCCCTTCCTGTGATCACAAATCCGCATCATGACACAGGCTCTAGCCTCATACCCTCGTTACCACCCGCCTCTATCAGAAATTCTTATATTAGCAGTCACTCAGGGATGCTCCATTACTCACTGTAGCCTCCGTTCCCTTCTCGCGCTTGTCTCTGCATCTGCACCTCGGGCTCCCCTTTTCCACTCACAAGTACCTATTCATATTCACTCATTCTACAATATTCAATTTTTGAATTCACGTCCTTCACGTCTCCAGTATTCCCTCCTGCGAGCATCACTCTCCAAAAATAGTAAACATTGACTTACAGGGAAGTCGACTATCATAAACGTAACCTTTCCAAACGTAATAAATATTTGTGTGCGATTCTCCGGAGTCTCCGACGCTTCAACAACTCACCCGTACCTTCAGATTTTTACCTTCAGAATCCTCCCTCGTATTCTCCTCTGCACATTTCATTAACCTCTCAACCTTTCACCGCCTCTGTATCCCAATTCATTTGTGATCTCCTTTCTGTAGATAATATGGAACATATTCAAATGGGATTACAACTTACTAAGGCCTACGTTAACATCCCTGCATTTGATCGAAGTGAATGCAGACAACCGGCACCCACAATGATATTGGTCGTCGCCTCCATCCCCTCATCATATTCACAGTGCGGTCAAGTCATCTCGATTTTTCATTCACGTAAGCGGCAGCGGTATTAGTTACGAGATAAACCAATCTCTCGTGCAGTTAAACATGAAGCCATGGTGTTGATAACCCGTCTCACTCCAATTCTGGAAGACTGATGGGAATGCAAAATCAATGCCCCAATTCCGAACGCGGTTAAGCTCAAGGCGCGTGAGTGCGCCGCAATTGACCATTAGATCGGGTTGAAGCGCTGCGAGCAAATGCACTTCAATTTTATCCTCAAAGAGCACAATTCAGATTCAAGATGATGAACACTAACTCCTACCTAGTATATGTGTATCTTGAAATGGATTTGAGTGCAGGCGGCAAGCAAGCCGCCCTCGCCGGAATACTGCATCACCCCGCACTCGAACTTCCACCATCGAGATGTCCCCGAAACGCCTAGACTCTCTCTCGTAAACTCTATTATTGCATCACATCGGGTGCCTGTAGCGTACACAAACTGTGTGACCTTGGCGCGCCGTATCCACGAGAGAATTCCGAACAGAACAGCACGCTGTGGACAAACACATCCGCGCAGCACGAATATTGTATTCCGCTGGTTCTCAAAGAAATGCTTACTAAATATGAGTGTAAATTTGTATGTAGGGCTAGATTGGAGCCATGAGCACTTGAAATTGAAGCGCTGTGAACGTGGCACGGTCATGCCGCCAATTTTAGTAGCCAGTGTGGCGCAACATCATGCGCGCTGTTGAATTCACAACGTTCGCCCATAAGCACAGAAATAGGGAGTCCTACCACATTACTGCATGGGGTATGTGTGGTAAATATATAGTGGCCTAAATAAATGGGTCGAGCGTCGGTGGATAGACATCAACCGCTGACCGTAACACAACCCGCTCTTCCTCGCCCGAATCGCCGTTTGAGCAGCAGATACGGAGCTCAATTATTCAGGTACACTTGAAACATACTTATAAATAGACAGGTACTACTACCGAGTTTAGCGCGTGAGATCGCCGAGCGCAACAACGCACACGGACTTCTACGAAGCGCCTGCGCCGCTCACTGAATTCCCAGTGCAAACCTTAATTATACTGCACAAGCGTTTTGAGACACATAGATACACCTATTTAGTACTAATTATTTGAAGAAATACATTAAAAAAATTGGTGTTACGGCCTGGCGGCGTGTGCTACAACCTTGATTGTGTCGCAGCCGCAGCGCACGCGCTCTCAAATTCGTTGATTGTACGATGGCACGCACAAAACTAGCCTTTGACGCGCTGATTACATGCCCGTAAGCGTGATATGCTGTTTGATTAAGATATGAACTCATTTGAATGTGGAATTGACATCACAATCGACCCCTCCCTCCTCACCCGAATCGGCGTTTGCAACGCGAAAAACGTACGTGTTTCAAATAAAGGGGCGTGTATAAATACCTATTAATAGTAATATACTATCTCCGGGTGTATCGTGTACGAATTCTCAGCGCAACAAGGCACGAAGAATGAGGAAGATCAGACGAAGCGCTTGCAGCGTACATTGAATTAAAATGCCAGTTCTTAATTATATCTCCCAAAATCCTCACCGTACGTAGGTATAAATGTATAGTACAAAGCGCAAAAAGTTTGGAGTGATAGCTAAAGCGCTGCGAACGTGGCACGGTGTGCCACCAATGTCAACTCTGAATTCCCGCCAGCGCACGCGCTTTGAATTCACCACGTTTGCAGAGCGCAAGCGCAAAAAGAGTATTATATTCCACTAAGTACGTCCTCCACTTCCCGGGTATACAGTTTTGAGGGCGGAAAATGTGTACGAGCGCAGAAGTGAACCACACCCAACCCCTTCCTCCTCACCCGAATCGCCGTTTGCAACGCAGAAAACGTACGTGTTTCCATAACAGGGTCATAAATCAAGTATCTATTAATAGTAATATAGCTACCTCCGAGCCTAGCGTGTACAAATTCTCAGCGCAACAAGGCACGAAGAACGAGGAAGATCAGACGGTGCATTTGCAGCGTACAGTGAATTACGATGTTATTTCTTAATTATATCTCCCGATATTTTAAGGTAGGTAGTTATACATGTATAGTACAAGTCGCAAAAAAGTTTGGAGTGATAGCTAAAGCGCTGCGAACGTGGCACGGTGTGCCACCAACGACACTCTGAATTCCCGCCAGCGCACGCGCTTTGAATTCACCACCGTTTGCACAGCGCAAGCCCAAAAAGGATATTACACTCCACTGAGTACGTGCTCCACTACCCGGATATATAATTTTGAGGAGGCAAACACGTACGAGCGCAGAAGCGAACCCACACCCCACCCCTTCCTCCTCACCCGAATCGCCGTTTGCAACACAGAAAACGGTACGCGCTTCCATCACAGGGCCATCTATTACATACTGATCTATATATATTACCTCCGAGTCTAGACTACCGCCATTCCAACGCGACAATTAGGGCAGTCGAATACAGAAGATGCAAAGGCGCACGTCCGCCATTTTCCTCCTTTCTCCCCAATTCCAATTCGCACTCCCCTATCTCCGTATACAGGCGTCCCTAAGTACCACTACCGACTCCAAAAAGATTGGGAGCGCCAAGTGCAGGGAATGTGCAGACTCGAAATTCATCCCACCCTCGCCTCCTCACCCGCTTCGCGTTCCAGCGCGTTTGCGCGGGACCTGAATTTAAAACGTAAGATGGCGATAGCGTGGCTGATAGGGATCACCTCGGCTGCGTTGCCAGCAAAGATATTGCGCTAGAACGTTCCCCCAAGTGAAGAACGACCGCTTGGTGTCGTTTCGTGCACATTCGGAGTTCTGGATGGACGATGGGCAATTCGGAGGCGATTGGGGTTGTTTCCGGAGACTAGGGTCAAGTAGCTGTGGAGTTGGTTGTCTGTACTGTATAGTTTTCTGGTGGCTAGTGCGCCGCCGCTGTGGTGTATCGAGTTGATATCGAGCCTGTACGCACCCAAAACACATGAAATCACCTTCATTCACGAAATTCTAAAACTCTTTATTTCGAGCTGAGAGTGGTATAGGAGGTGAAATAATTTAAAGCAAAGCTAATTACAATGTTAACAAGGTGATAGCGGTATTTGCGAACGATGCACGGCCGATTTTCGAATTGAAGAACACATGAAATCAGCTTAATTGACGAATTTCCAAAACCCGTCTGTCCAGCCTGAGAGTGGAACCGTAAGTAGAATTAGGTAAAGGGAACCCAATTATGGAATTTTCCAGGCGATAGCAACAGATACGAATGCGCGCGCGGCCAAACGAGCGGGGGAGATGAGTGAGATCGAGATTCGGCTAACGGACTCAACGGACCCTGGACGTAGTTTCCTCCGAAAACACATCTTTCTATTCAGATCTATGTACGTACAGGCTACCAAAATACTATAAGAACCCTATGGATTCGACGTCTATCCCTCATTCCACAGTTCCCTCTTCTCCTCTCTTCCCATCCTCTCCTCTCTCCTGCGCTCCTCTCTCCATTCGTCCTCGTCCTCCTCGCACTCGCTTCGCATTCGCCTCGCCTCGCCTCGCCTCGCCGCACCACCCCCGCCACAGCGAGCCCACACCGGTAAGCAACGTCTCCTCCCCGTCGGAGACCCGCTCACTCACCAGCGCCCTCTCCCAGCGCCCATCCCCCGCCTCCAGCATGCTCCTCGCTCGACACACGACGTCGGTAAGCATCCCGCGTCGTCCTCTTCGTCGTCCCAGCGCATGCTAACCACCCCGTTTCGCAGGCGGCCTCCCTCGTTCGAGATCGAAGGTGAGCGATTGACCTTCTGCCGTCAGACCATTCGCTCACCGTGCGCAGCCTGCCTCCAGGTCATTTCGCTGCTGCACGCTGCACGGGTAAGTCGTCGGTCATCCGTTGACGCTGTTGTTTGCTGAGTTGAGGACGTTTCTGGCAGCGCCGGCGGCGCGCAGATCGATGCGCAGGGCCGTTCGCTGTCGTTTATCTTCGCGCCGCGAGTATCCGAGGACCGAGAGGTGCGCAGGTTGGAGAAGACGGAGTCGGGTCGTATCGTCGAGGTCGGGGCCTAGGTGAGTGCTTACTTCTTCTCGATCGACCTCGGAGCAGGCCGCAGACGGCAACGCTACAGAAGAAGGTGAGTTGTATTTGGTATGCTGCAGGCTGGCTGGATTAACTCACCTTGACCTCTGCGCAGCGACGTCCGTTTGCATCCTGGGCGGTAACGGAGACATCGCAGATGTCGTAACACACGACGAGGCCTCGTGATCGTCGTTCCCAACGTCGATGACGAGGCACATGCTAAATCGGTGCGCCTCGGGTTGTTCAGACGTCGCAGCCGACGCCGCCGCCGTGGCTCCTGTTACAGATCTACGCAAAGTGAGTACCGTGTTTTTCAAAAAAAGTCGACAGAATACTTACCTGGTGCTCGAGACCTTGACAGATGACTAGATGCTGTCTTGAGCGTCTGCGGCGCATCAAGACGTTGCGGATCTATGGAAACGTTGAGTAGACACTTACCGATGGCGCGAGAACCTCGGCAGGTCGTTGTTTGCGGCTCCGTGCATCGACGACGGGCTTGATCGTGAGCTGGATGCACGGTGCGGGCTTGTGGTGCGTGGGTCGGTGGTGGATCGTGTCCCTGTCCGTAAGGGGTGAGTTGGCGTCCATCTGTTGACGCTCTCGTTTTCTGACTTGACGCGCTGTTTGTGGCAGCGACGGCGATCGCAGATCGATGCGCCGGGCTGTTCGTTGTTGTGCATCGCCGCGCCGTGGGTATCTGAGGGCGGGCAGGTTGAGGAAGGCGGAGGAGGGTCGTATCGTCGAGGTCGGGGCCAAGGTGAGTGTTTCTTCTTGATCACGCAAGGTGAGTTGCATTCAATATGCAGCAGACTGGATGGATGAGCTTACCTTGGCCTCTGGGCAACGATGTCCATTCTTGGGAAAGCCAGGCGGCAGCAGAGACGCCGCGGATGCGACGAGGCGTTGTGTTCGTCGTTCCCAGCTGTCTTGAGCATGTGCGGGGCGTCGAGATGGTGCGGATCTATGCAACGTAAGTACCATCTGCCTTTGACGTGTCAAGCAAACACTTACCGCTGGCGCGAGAACCTCTGCAGGTCGTTGTGCGCAAGGAGGTGGATGAGTGGTGGAGGTGTCGCTGTCGGGAGATGCGCACGTGCGGGGGAGGGACGTTGCTGTCGGGTGTGATCGCAACGAGGCGCCGTTGGACCAGTTGTCTGAAGGGGGAGGCTGTGGATGGAAGGGACGGGGCTGCGGACGGGAGGAGTGATGAAGGAAGGAGCAGATGGGAGAGAGCAGGCGTGGGACAGGCGCTTATTCGTAGTCTGTTTCTCTGCCAATTGAAGTCGTCTTGGATCCTGGCCACCTGGCAGTCGCCATGTTCTGCGTTACTTTGCATCGACTCTGAAACTACCCATTTGAAATGGTCGATGGGAAAACACTGGAAACTCTCTTGACTCTGGACTCTGGCGGCCTGCTTCCTTCACCATATATAACCAACGGCCTAGCCATGATGATGATGATGATCGACCAGGTCCGCGTGCGTCATACTGTGTCAGTTGCTCTATATAAATGACAACATACCATTCAGCATTCGTGCTTGAACCTACTAACCACCACCACATCCACTTTACCACTCTCACTCAGCTAGTCACTAGCTAACGTTCAACAACCATGCCATCATCCATCACCATTCCCCCGACGGAACTGACCCCATTCAAGATCGCAGTCCCGCACCAAGAGATCCACGCGCTGAAACAAAAGCTCGCACTCGCCACCCTCCCCAACGAGGTCGAAGGCGCCGGCCGCGACTACGGCGTGCCGCTCGAGGACATCGAGCGCCTCCTCACGCGCTGGAAATTCGGCTATGAATGGAGCGAACACGAGAAGAAGCTCAACGAGGAGCTGCCGCAGTTCCAGACGAAGATCGAGGTGGGCGGGTTCGGAACACTGAATGTCCATTTCGTGCACAAGCAGAGCACGGTCGACGGGGCTATTCCTTTGCTTTTTGTCCATGGATGTGCGTTTGCGCGAGCTTCTTGAGGAAAACGTTCATCTGACGTTGTTGTTTTAGGGCCTGGAGGATTCTTTGAAGTTCGCAAGATATTGCCCCTTCTGACGGAAGCGAAGCCGGACCAGCCTAGCTTCCACGTCGTCGCTCTCAGCTTGCCGGGCTATTGCTTTTCGGAAGCGCCGACGAAGGCAGGTTTTGGGATAGCCCAATATGCTGAGGTATGTCCCGTATAGCGAGCATTGGCAACATGGTTGACGTTGGCTTGCACATAGGTCGGGAACAAATTGATGCTCGCCCTCGGGTATGAAGAATATGGTGGGTTATATACTTTTACTGACTCGCTGCTTGACGCGATTAATGTTGTTGCTGCTAGTTACGCAAGGAGGTGATTGGGGTTACGCTGTACGTCTCATTTCTCGTCCCGCGATATCACCCTCATAACCGAACTCTCCGACCCTCCGCAGATCACAAGAAAGATCGCCAGCGCCTACGGCGGAGAACACAGCAAAGCATGGCACACGAACTGGCAACAAGCAGCTCAGCCCACGTCAGTCCCACCTAACCCTTCCCAACACCATAATCTAACAACCCTCTCAATCCCAACAGCGGCCCACCCACTCTAACCAAATCTCCCCTCCTGTTTTTGCGCTACATAACATCGCCGTACACCCCCGCTGAGCAAGCGGGCTTGGAGCGCACGAAGTGGTTCAAGAAGCAGGAAGCGGGGTATTTCACGCTGCAGTCCACGAGGCCGCATACGCTTGCTTATGGGCTTGCGGATTCGCCTGTGGGATTGCTGGCGTGGATATATGAGAAGCTCGTGAATTGGACGGATGGGTATAAATGGGATGACGATGAAGGTGTGTGCTTGTCATATAGTTCCAATGCTTTCCAGGAAGGCTTGCTCATTCCCCGCGCGGCGTTAGTATTGACTTGGGTATCCCTTTACTGGTTCTCGACTTCTGGCCCCGCGGCGTCTCTGAACATTTACTACGAGCGGGCGCATGAACATGATGAATACAAGGCACCTACGATCCCCGAGGGCGTGTCTTACTTTCCCAAAGAGCTGGTTGTCCTTCCTCATTTGTGAGTGGAGAGATTTAGTTTCCACTGCCCTTTCCGAATCCTTTCTTGGATCGAGAATATTCGCTGACTGGCTTTCGAATTATAGATGGGTCAAGACGCCTCATCTGGTGTTCGAGTCCGAGCATGACAGCGGAGGTCATTTCGCGGCATATGAGAAACCTGACGAGCTCGTGTCGGATTTGAGGAAGATGTTTGGAAAGGGGGGACCGGCATTTGGGGTTGTTGAAGACCATCCGGGATACTAATTTGGAGGTAGCTCCGTCAAAATTTAAGGGACAGTCTGCGTGTATGATATGTATTGATCTTTTTCTGTTGCTGTATTGTGTATGTATGTAGCATGTATGTACATATTCTACAATGTATCTGCTTTCTATAGTCAACCGGAACAAGGAACAACTTCAGACCAACGTTGAAGATGTTTTCATTTCGCCGCTGAGGCATAACCTGTCTTCCCCGGAACCACACCAAATGCAGGACCTCCCCTCCCGAACATTCGCCTCAAATCCGACACAAGCTCTTCTGGCTTCTCCGTCGATGCGAAATGGCCACCCGAAGTGTGTTCTGATTGGAAAATGAGGTGAGGGCGCTTGAACCATCTACACAGGAAATCAACATGTCCAATTTTATTTAATAATGTGAAATAATATACAAAATTTACGGTACCTTCTTGGATACCCTACTGTCTTCTTGGGGAAGAACGAGTAGCCTATTGGGATTTTCACTGGGACGAGCGTAGTGAATATGTTCCCGGAGTAGTGCACCATTTCATGGTAGAGGCGGACGGAGGCGGCAGGCCCAGCGCGGGAGAACCAGTAGACCGAGATCCAGGTGAGAACTATACAGGCAAGAGCAATGAACAGTTTACCAAGAGCTATAAAAAAGCAGTTTAAAGTATCGTCACATACCTTCATCATCATCCCATTTATACTCCTCGTCAGCATACAGGACGAGTTTCTCGTATATCCACGCCAGGAGCCCCACAGGCGAGTCGGCGAGGCTGTACCCCAGCGTCTGCGGCGCGTTGGCCTGCAAGGCAAAATAGCCCGATGTCTTCTTGTGGTACCATTCTGCGCGCGCGATGCTTGCTTTCTCTACGTCGGAGTAGCGGAAGAGACGGTCGGCGATGTAGATGAGGGGAGAGCGAAGCGGGCTTGGTGGTGTTGCACTGTAAAAATTAGCTCTTTGGTATATCGTTCGGAGTACATATGCTCAATTCAACTGACAGTGGGAGGTTGGTGTGCCAGGCTCTGGCATGTGTAGAGCCGTAGCGGTGGGCTATGAACCGAGTGACCTGTCGCGTGTCAAGTTTAGGCGCCCGTTGGAGTCGAAACAAAAATACGGAGCACATATACTCACGATATGTCCCCAATCTCCTGCCTGTGTGACTAGAATCAATTATTAGCACCGGAGAATCATTCTTCGTGTTCAAATGCTCACCGTACTGATCGTATCCCAGTGCTAGCATCAATTTATTGCCAACCTATTTGTATTATGCGAACGAAAATTGAGACCAATTCGTTACCTGTGAGATATTGCAGAAAAACTGACCTCTGCGTACTGGTCCGCTGCGAATCCTTTCTTCCTGGGTGCTTCAGAAAATGTATATCCGGGAAGGCTGAGGGCGACGACGTGAAAGGCTGGATGCTCATTCGATCCTTCTAATAAAAGAGGGAGTATCTTTCGCACTTCCAAGAAGCTGCCAGGCCCTAAGTATGCCGCGAGCGTTGGTCGATATCTCGATCATATACAGCATCGTTTAGAAAAACCGCTCACAGCCATGAACAAACAGCAGAGGTATAGCATTATCTACGTTGCTCTTCTGATGCACGTAGTGAATGTTCAAATTACCAAAACCTTCAACATCGATGTCGCGAGTGAACTGCGGAAGTTCGGCATTGACCTGGGTTTCATGCTTTCTCCAGTCATATCCATCCTTCCAACGCGCGACGAGACGACGAATATCAGCGAGAGGAGCGCCGTAATCCCATCCCGCTTCCTCCAAATCATCCGGGAGAACAGTCAGCTCTAGTTTTTGCTTTAGAAGCTGTAAGTTGGTCTCGGCAACAGCGATTTTGAATGGTGCTTCAGTCATCGGTTGCGTTTGAAGAGAACAGGTTCAGTTTGGGGGGAGAGGGGGTATTTCAGCCCAGAGAGCGTTGGGAGTTTATGCGCTGCGAAGCAAGCAATGCATTCACGTCATATCGTGGAAGAGGTCAAGTCCGAATTTGACATAGGATGGAAATTCGAACTCATGTTGGCTTTGAGAACGATGGGTTCATGGTTAGCATGAGAAACACAGTAGAATACCCATTTCCGAATGAGAAGTTCGGCCACGATAACGGAGAGGAAGGAATACGTGGTGAAAAGACAAGTTCAGATTAAATTTATAGATCTTGTCGGAGTTTGAATAATTACCGGACCGACACAAAGCATCAACGGCGCTGCGGCGAGCTTTGCGCTTCATGCGCAGCCCATGAAATGTACGCTAAGCTTCTCTAACCTTTATAATTTCATCTCGCATAGCCTGTCTTTCCAGGAACCACTCCGAATGCGGGACCTCCCACCCCAAACATGCGCCTCACGTCTGCAACAAGCTCTTTCGGTTTCTCCGTCGAAGCAAAATGGCCACCTGACGTGTGCTCCGACTGAAAGACGACGTAGGGATTCTTTAACCATCTATACAAAAATTCACAAATTAATTCTCAGCACAGCAAGTTCCACCAGCAAAAGAAAAGGGCGAACCTTCTCGGAAACCCAACTACATCTTTCGGGAAGAACGAATATCCTGTTGGTACTTTCACCGGGACCAACGACGCCTTGAAGGGGTCCCCGAACTGGCTCACTTCATAGTAGATGCGTAGAGATGCAGTCGGCCCAGCACGCGAGAACCAATATAGTGAAATCCAAGTAAGAACTACATGAGCAGAAGAAACCAGTCAATAAACTTCGTCCAAATAACCAGACGTATGCAAAAAAAAATACCTTCGTTGTCATCCCATTTGTAGTTATCAGAATAAAGGATGAATTTCTCATATATCCACGCCAGAAGCCCAACTGGTGAGTCGGCAAGATTGTATCCCAGGGTCTGCGGCGCCGTGGATTGCTCTCCAAAGTAGCCAGAGGTTTTCGTACGGTACCATTCTGCACGCTCCATGCCTGCCTTCTCAACAGGAGAGTACCCGAAGAGAATATCGGCGAGGTAGGTCAAGGGGGAGCCCAGCAGAGTTGGTGGGACTGCCCTAGAGGTTCAACGAAATTGTGAATCCTGGGTTAGTATTGGTATATCAGTCAAATTACGCTTCGATAGACTAACAGGGGGAAGTTTGTATGCCAGGCTCTGGAGTGTTTGTGGCCGTAGTGGTGAGCGATGTATCGGGTAATCTACACAATTTAAGTATCTGCTGTAGTCCCAAACACAAAGACGTACGAATTGTCCCCAGTCTCCTCCTTGAGTCACTGAAATCGATCGTTGGGAACCGGGAAATTAGCAGGAAGATTCACATTGCTCACCGTATTGATTGTATCCCAATGCCAACATCAGTTTATTGCCGACCTACGCAAAAGAGAAAGGCTCTCGTTTTCTTGCCCCTATAAAAGACTGTTTAGAGACTGACCTCTGCGTATTGGTTTAAGGCAAATCCTTTCTTCTTAGGCGCTTCAGAAAAAGTAAATCCTGGAAGACTGAAGGCGACGACGTGAAATGCTGGATGCTCCCCGGATCCTTCCACTAGAAGGGGAAGTATCTTTCGCACTTCCAAGAAATTTCCTGGCCCTAGATAGTTCCTCAGTTTGAGTGTATACAACATAGGCAAAATATAAAATTAGCACTCACAGCCATGAACGAACAGCAGCGGAATTGCGTCGACTACTTTGCTCTTCTGATGCACATAGTGAATGTTCAGCGTTCCAAAGCCTTCCACATCGATGTCCCGGGTGAACTGTGGAAGTTCGGCGTTAATTTGGGCTTCGTGCTTTCTCCAATCATAACCATCCTTCCAATACGCGACAAGACGACGAATATCAGAGAGAGGGGCGCCGTAATCCCAACCTGCATCCTCCAGTTCATCTGGGAGAATGGTCAAGTCGAGCTTTTGCCTCAGAATCTGCAGACTATTGTCGGGGACGTGGACTTTGAATGGAACTTCGGTCATTGGGTTGGACAATGAGAACTTGGAAAGTATTCAAGCTTAAAGGGCCGCGTTTTTATAGATCGAGTTTTAAGCAGTCATCGCTTACTTCGTGGAGAAGCAAGCAACATCTTCCCGGCAGTCTTAGCAAGATGCACTCGAATTGCTGATCAATCGTTCTGCGTGCTGACGCATCCCTCTGTAAGCTTATAATATGCATATCACAGGCAAGTTGTAGGCTGAGATTAAGGCGAAGCAGACGAGTAAATTCCGAGTTAATCGCCATAATGCATGTTGATGAGTTTGACTGTATGGAGACAGTGTGTCAAAACAGTCCTAAAGAGCACCGCAAGCCCCTCTGACGCTGTTATGCAGAAGAATTGTCGTGATGCTGGGCCCCGAACACCAAGTTGAGGCGTTCATCGATTAGAGGCGCCTAGGAAAACTCGGATGGTGTGCTTGGATCACCTTTCCGGCAAATTTTCGCGGACGCTTGAGAAGAATGAGCTAGGTGAACCATAACCGCAGGTCAATCGTCCTTGTGTCAGCGTATCAAGTGCGTTTCACAGGCAAGGTAGACCAGGGTTGGTAGGGAATAAGAAACAAGAGGAGACCAAGAAGAGATGTCGACGGACTCCGGAGTGCATAACGGAACTTTCCGAACGCTGTAACGTTCCGGTCCAGGCGGCCCGGATGATTCCTCTCTGGATCAACGCGGCTCGAACGTTGACACTGAACGACGACAGCGTTCAAAACGCTCATCCGACGCCAGTGACTGCTATTCGCTCATACTTTATCGATTATGACCAATGCCTACATCATAGACCGACATATATCTAAACAGAATTATTTTCTCTGCGTTTGACATTACTGCCAGCAATCTAGCATCCACTCCGTTCAACATTGCACAGGAGCTTCTCGAGATGCCACATAGTTTGGACGGTCCGTCAGCGGTCGTACGGATTCGGAAGGCTTTATAGAAGGCTTTCCTTCGTCATATGGCGGAAATTCCCTCCCAAATAAGGTCTACCGCGTTTACATCCCAGTATAAAGAACCCTAAACCAACAACCCTTTATCTGCCTTCTACGTTCGCCCATGAAGCCATTTGTATTCTTCTTCATCGCTCTAGCAGGACTTCTACCAATCTCTCTAGCTGCCCTGATTGGAAGAAGATCCAATGGAAACCACGGACTGAAGCCAAAGTTTGACTGGGACGAAATCCATTTCGTGCACGCCTTCGGTGATTCGTACTCTTTCGTCCAAGGGACTTGTGGAGACGCTAATTTCAGGTGTGTTTCAACCTTCAAAGCTTCAAGCACGCTTACTCTTCTGTGTTGATAGTCATCTATGATGTTTACCGTCACAGCTGCATTGGGGATGCCTTGAATTTTGCTTTCACGCCGGAACAATTGTTGACGAACGAGATCCTGCCGAAAAGTGTGCGTTCATTCCTAGTTTATGTGTATGTTAGTTCTAACAACATCCATACCTTTAGACAAGCTCTGAAGGATCTAATTGGGTTTGCGTGCTCTCTGCTAATACTACTAGACGACACAATCTAATCTCTGTATCTCCCCAATTGCGTGTTCAGCTCGAGTTCTTGACTGGATGTTTTGAAGGCCCGCCTTCAGAGTGCAAAAAGCAACTCTGGAACTTCTCTTTTGCAGGCGCTGATATTGACGGAAACTTGTTTGTCTACTCCAATATATTTTGCCTTTGACCCACTGAATTATCACAATCACGTCCATTTTTTCTCTAGATTACCTCTCCACCACAACATCACTGTCCCACTCGTCGATCAAGTGAAGCAATGGAACACATTCGCCTCCGACATTATCCCGCACCCCATTGGAAAGACACTCACAACCTGGTGGATCGGCATCAATGACACAGGAGACACGGTTACGAACGACACGGTGCGTACCGCATCCAGCTTGAAAGCTTGTTTCCAATTGATTAACCTGCACACATTCATGATCATGAACCTTGCACTGCACTCCCCTGAACCCAAACGCGCTGGGGTTGAAACACCTCTAACTGCGCTGCACTGCTGGCTGTTGTCTGTTGTCTGGCGGTGGTGGTGTTGGACATGCGCCTAATCCAGATTACCGACTTCGATGCATTTTGGAACGTGGAGATGACTTCGTACTTCAACGCTGTGGTACGTCCCAACTCCTTGAGGCAGTGGCCGTTCTTACTCTTGCTTTCGTGTCATACTAATGTACTCTGTATGCATCCCTTGTTACTTCCTGCACTGGTATACAACGGTGGAAAGCAAGCAGCGACAGACCGTGGCCTCCGCACGCACCTCTTCATCAACGTACCCCCGGAGGAACGGTCTCCTGGTAGCCTGGGCAGCCCAAGCAAAGCTGCGCTCCTCAAAGCGCACATTGACGAATTCAACGCTGTGCTTGCTGCCCACATCGCGGCGTTTGAAGCTGCTAATCCTGGTAAGTCACGATTGTAGTAGGGTCTAAACAGCCTGATTGCCCGCATGGATTGCACCGCGGGCAGCCCTGGTCTCCCCGAGACTGCTGCGGTAGATGCGTGGACACTGGACAGAGGCAGACGATGGTCCGATATAATTACCGATTGATTGGTCTTTTCATTTTGTATTTTCCAGACACCACGGTGATGACTTTTGACGCCCATGCGTGGTTCAACATGGTGCTCGATAATCCGCAGCGCTTCGGGTTTACCAATACGACTGGGTATGTTCCTCCCTTGATTTCCTTAAAATTTCTTCCTTCATTCCGCCTTCTCCCTCTACGTACATCCGCGTTTTATGTGTATGGTGTACACAAACATTTACACATCAGCTTCCGCTGATATGATCGACTTCGAGCGGAGATCGACACACCAGCGCTAATAATAAATTTACCTCCGTTTCCCCAGGTTCTGTACATGCGCCGCGCCGACTGGTTTTTTCTGGTTCAGTTGCGTCCGCTCTTCGTTACCCGCCCCCAGGGCTCCCGCTGACTAATTGCCACCTAATTCCTCTCTTCCCGTGAATTGCGCCATCTAATCACCGTTCTGCCTCACTCTGCGTCGTGAGGCAACCTCGGCGGTTTCATCTGCGCTAATCTTATCCTTATCCTGCGCACGCACTGGAACGCCGCTGCAGATACTGGACACCCAACCGGGCGCGTACACGCGCTCCTTGCGCAGGCGATCGAAGCTCATTTGCGAGCTCAGTGATGGAGGTGTTCGCGAGTAGATAAATGCAATTTGAAAAGTAGGAATTGACAACGTCATACGCTGTGGACGTCATCGATGGACTCCGTCCAAGCATCAAACCCCATTCAAGTTGCTGCGGTCCGCTTTTTATCGACTTCAGGTCTATAGTGACTAGACACCCGAAGCGAGCCCAGATAAAAATCACTGCCGCCGCAGCACACACAGGCATCCGTTCACCTTCACAAATCGATATCATATCGCAATCATTGCGCCACACCACGTTTCTGAGAAAAAATTGCAGGTATCTATTCATATAAGTATGTCAGACCAAAAAAAAGGTACTGTACTTCAAGAACTAGTTGGTCATTAAGCAACTGTGGTACCAAGGAGGAAAGATAAGGTGATAAAAAAAGAAAAAGGAGGGGAAAAGATTGACAATATGGGTGACAACGTAACAGGGGGAATGGGATGGGAATGGGATGGCAGAGACATACATGGAAGGGGGATGACTAAGGCATGTTCGCAGTCGAGTCGCAGCTAGTCGCAGTCGGAGAGGAAAAATAGGAAAAGGGGGCATATGTAGGACGCAACAGGAGAAAAACAACTACACCAGCTGCTCAGGGAGGGAAGGAGGGGATCCAGAAAACAACGTCAATTAGAAAAACAGATCCAGCGTGAGCGCTTTTTTGGGGTGAACTGAGAAAAACTGATAGGCAGTCAAAAAAAGAAACTGCACGGCAACGCTGAACCGAAGCAAGGGAAAGAGGTGGGGGAGAGCGGGGTGCCAACAACAAAAAAAGGTGAAAGTGACCAGGTAAAAAATAATCAAGATAACAAACAACATGATTCAGAGGACGAGAAAATGTAAGAAGGAAGAGAAGATATTATGGTGTAAAGTATAAAACGTAGAAGAAAAGAACCGCAGAAAAAAACTTTAGAAGAGAAGGGGAATTCGCCCTGAGCGAGCTAGTGTGTACGGTTTCGAGTTGGAGGGTGTCCAAGCTAATAAATAATGTAAAAGTATAAACCGACCATGGCCAGGCGAGACTAGACAAGGCGACGGAGAGAGGCACCAAAAATCTCACGAACTCACTCCATCCGTCAGAAAAAGAGATACGTCGTGATAAACACCCCCAGCGCAATGATCACCACAACCTGCAGGGGGACGCCCTCGGGTTGAATAGGCGCCTCCTCCACCATCGTCAGCACGTCCGATGACCCATCCACGCTGCCCTCATTCGACACCCTCCGCGTCCGGCGCCGCAGCTCCTGCTGCGCAGTCAGCGACGCAATCTGCGCCTTGAGTCGTTCGATCTCCGCCTGCGCCATGTTGTATTTCGCGAACATCTCCTCATTGACGGGGTTCTCGCGTGTGATGTAGATCGGCTCGGAGGTGATGGAGGGGGCGGCGGCGGCGGGTGCTGGAGCGGGAGCGGGGACAGCGGGGATGTGGGCTGGTGCAGGCGAAGGTTCGCGCACGGGCTCGTAGATCGATTGGTCGGCTATGGGCTCCTCGGCCGGCTGGGCGACGTGCTCGGCTTCGACAGAGGCATAGCGCTCGTAGTGTTCGGTTTCAGCAGTGGCACGAGCGGGTTCGGGGGCGTTATAATGTTCTTGGGTGCTGTCTGTTTGGCCCATGACGGTTGGGACATTGTATGAATCAGCTTCACGGGAAGATTCGGTGTAGATGATGTCCGGTACAGGTGAGTGCGTGCGCTGCTGCTGCTCATCGTGGGCAGTTTCCTGGGATGAGGCGGCGGCAAAGTGGGGGTCGGCGTTGGCGTATATGTTGCCATTCGATGGGCGAAGGGTGTCGTAGCGCTGGTAGCGGAAATTAATTAATCAGAAACTGCTACGCATTGATGCAACGAGAGGGCAGACAAAGGGGTGCTTACAACGGAGTCGTGCCCAGTCAAAACGGAGGCGCCAGGTACTTGGTTTTCGTCCTCCTCCTCGAGTGTCTGGCCTTCAGCGGGGAGATATGTGACACGCAGCTTCTGCTGGAATACTTTACCCTCCTCGTTTGTCTCCGGGCTAGCCCACTAACACCATCCAAAAATCAAGGAAGGAAAAAAAAAGTGAGCATCGATGACGTGTGTGGTGAGCAAAAAGGCGGAATGCGCACGATGTCGTGGAGGGCCAGGTTCTCTTTGTCAGGAGTGATGATAGTGCTTTGGATAAGGAACTTGTCCTTGCATTTGGTGTTCAGCGGGGGCTCCTCCTTGAGTGCTTGCAGCATGACTATTTTCGATTGTCAATATTTTGGTTTGGCGGAGCAGGTTTGGAGCTGCTCACCAGACACATCAACGCTTTCCCCCGGCTCGACTCTGCCTGAATTCGGGCGCACGCAGTATAACTAGATCGCCAGTGATGAGATATCTCCATCCACCCCTTGTCAAAGCCCACACGCACCTTGGGAGCAGTGGTTTTGACCTTGAATGCGACAGGCTGCTGATTGTTGTTTGTGATAGTCAGCGAACGTTTCACCAGTGTTGTTAGGGGTCCTGTGGGTTTCGTGAGCAGAAAGCGGCAGCCCAACCCGTGAGTACGCACGTCTAAAGCCGAGGGCGCTGCTGGGATTGAGGGAGACGGACATTTTTTGGCGGGCGGAGGGAGGAGGTGGGTTGAGATTGAGGTTGGAGTGGTGCCGACGTAGGAATGAGTTGGCCACGTGGTCTCGCCCATCGGCCGATCCGTGGGAAACCCCCTGCACCAGCCCGTTCAGCACACCCAGTCCCTCGCCCACGATTACCACTCGCTGGTTCGGTTTTTTCGCCATCTAGGTTGCAGAGATACGTACCTGGGCCCCCCTCACTCGCTAATGCTGCACTATATAGTGCCTCGTTCACAGTGCTCACCTCTGGCTAAACTTAACCTTCGTCGTAACTTCCTATTCACGCTCCTCATGGTGCAGGCGTGTATTCATATGAAATATTAAGGAGGGGTCGCCGTATGAAACGCGACGTGGAGATCTCAGGACCTGTGGAAATGGGAGCTCGGTGGCCTGGTGTGAAGGACTCCCGGCCGCGTGTGTCCTGGAAGTGGACATCTCAACCAGAACAGCCCTCATGTTCTCCAGGACGATCTAGCGGATGCTCGCACTTTCTGAAAGGATATGCCCTACTTCAGGCCAGGTGAGAAACATAAACCCCTTCCAGGCCATGTTTCGACAATAACCCAGACTCGTTTCCATTCCCGAAGGCCAAGGGGAGATACTCCGCAAGATAAAGACGCGAGGATTCAATTAGAGGTTATGGAGATGCGATTACTTGAGTGCCGCACTTTATTCTTATCCTTTCATACTTCTAACTAAAATTCGATGAATCTGTGGCAGATTATGCTCTAGGATTAACCCTAGATGCAATTTTTAGCGCATAAGACTAGCGGGATCGATTTCTAAATTCTCAACTCAGGTTATGCTCGCTGGACCGCAGACGCGTGCTCACCCGAAGCAGTGCATCGTCGAATGCTGCAGCGGAGGTGGCCACGGTCCAGGACAACCTCTGATGATCCTTAGTCTTAAGCGCCAGGAGTCAAACTTCTAGCACTTTCGACGTTGCAGCTACATTCATAGGTAACAGAAAAATGATAGACCTCATCTGTTTGGCAAGCAAAGATCTTAAGTGAAGTGCTGACCATGAGGCCTCACCGTCGCGAAAGTGGTCTGAATCACCTGCACGCATCGACACAAGTATGGCTTCGAGCCGCCTGTTTGTGTTCTGTACTATCATTTGGTGTCGAACACAACAATATGCATGTTGAAGGACTCGCGTTTCTCTGCATGTGCGCCACACGGATACATGGCATTTTTTCCATTTCTTAAAATCCTCGAAACTAGTTCACGAGGCTATCTTAACGACCTCTTCGGTGTGTTGAGGCTGTTCTTTTGGTGCATTCGAACCGCGCGCAGAACTACGTGCACCACCCAGAGCGAATTTAGACTTGGAAGACGCGAGCAGCGAAAAATCTCGGGAATCACACATTGCTCTTGGGTGAGTAAGCTATGGGTCTGAGGTTCATGTCATTTTGTTTCATGTGTACCATATAGAATGGGAATGATTGTATCCCCGGGTTTCAGCAGCGAATATCGGATCAACAGCGAAGCGCGCACGGGCGCCTAAATAGATTGATCCGCGTCTATTCTAGATTTACAAAATCTAACTCCGAAAGAGTATGCAAACTTGGAGCGAACATCTATGCCTCCAAACTACAAGTAAGTAAATTCTAAGTATCACCAACTTTTAAGTTAGCCTGTCTCTGGGCAGCCTCCTTAGCCTCAATCGTCCTATCAATCCACTTACTGATCCTCCAATACGCCCTACTCGTTGTCTCTTCAAATGTCTGGCCTCTATCAGGGAGATACATGACCTGCAGCTTGTGGGAGAAGATCTCACACTCTTTGCTTTTTCCCGGATTCGACCACTGTGCAAAGCACATAAAAATGAGTAACAATGAACAACAACGCCGCGTACGGAGAGATAGAAAAGAAAAGGATTCAACGCACAACATCAGTGTGGGGGAGGTTGTCCTTGTCAGGCGTAATTATGGTAGTTTCGATGAGGAAGCTGTCCTCGCATATCGTCTCCGGCGGGGGATCCTCTCCGAGCGGTTTGAAATCAACTACGATGCGTGGTCAATAATCATTTCAGCTGATCCGACATACATATGTCTCTTACCCGCAACACCAATACCATATCCTGGCTCAATTTTACCCAAACTTGGATTCACGTAGTATTGCTATGTGCCCAGATATCACGATTAGCCTCGCATACATCAGAATTGATTCAACGGCGTCGGGACTCACGTTAGGGGCAGTGGTTTTGATCCTGAACACCACAGGCAGCGCGTTGACATTCGTAATATCAAGAAAGCATCTCGAAGATTTGGTGAGCGGCCCTGTATAATCCAAATTCAGCGGCGTTCGTCAACGCTCTCCAAGGAGGCTATGCCGGGGGGAGGACGTACGTCTAAAGCCCATATACTCCCCAGGATAAACAGAGACCGCCTCATTCTTCGCGAATCCGGGCGGCGGCGAGGGCGGGCGCAGCTTCACATACCGGACAACCTCTTCGTTAAACTGCGCTGCGCCCGCCGCTAGAGCCTCCATCTCCAACGCATCCTGCTCTTCGGGCGTAGGCACTGGCGCCGCAGCTTTGACCTGCGAGTCCTTACTGGGAAGACTGGGCGGCACACCGCCGAGCCACCCCGCGATATTGGTGAGCCACACCGGGAGCTGGTCGCTGTAGTTCGCGGGGAGGTACACCACGGGGAGTCTTTGCTGGTATATCTTGTTGCCCTCGGTGTCTCCGGACCAGTCGAACTACAGTATGTAGGTGTGTAATTAGCGCGCCAGAAATGAATGTGTCGTAAAGAATAAAAATTAAAAATAAGAATGAGCATGAGCATCGATGACAGATAGGGAACGACAGGGAATGGGAACACGCACCAGGTCGTCTAGGGAGACGTTCTCTAGATTAGGCGTGATAACGGTGCTGAGGACGAGGAATTTATCCTGGCATACAGCGTCTGGGGGAGGTTCATCTTGTAATGGTTGAATCAAGATGACTATTTCATTTCAAGTGTCGATGATTTAAATGTAAATTCAGTCAAGGGTTTCGGGAGCAGACTTGCTTGCAAGGGTATTAAAACTCACGAGACACATCGATGCTCTCTCCGGGTTCAAGCCTGTATGAGGCAGGGCGCGAGACGTACAACTGAAATAGTCCTAGTATTGAGTATCGTCCATCTATCGCTGTGGATTATCAAAGACATACGTACATCAGGAGCGTTCGTCTTAATCTTGAACCCAACAGGCAGCTCCTTATTATTCGTGATACTCAGGACACATTTCCTGAACGTCGTCAACGGCCCTATGCATTGACAACAGCGTGAGTATTCTCTATCGTCGTAAGGAATTGAATATGGCAAGTTCGACGTACGCCTGAACCCGAGGACGTCGCTTGGCTCGAGCTCAAGGATCCCGACCTCCGCTTTGGATCCATCGTCGGCGTCCGGTAGGCGTGATGCGCCGCGGATGGTCTCTCCTGAACCAGACGTGCCTGCGCTGGCCCCCGCGTCGGAGAGGTCGGATTCGGCCACCCTGACGGTGGTGGGTGGCAGTCCCGGACCAGACTCGGAACCGATAGTACTGGGTGCCTCCTCTTTCTGTTTCCCTTTCCCTTTGTCTTTGGGAGCTTGACTCGGGCTCGGGCCTGGGGCGGGGAGGTATTTGATGCGGAGTATCTGCATGAATATCTCGTCGTCCTCGTTCGTTTCTGGCATGACCCACTAAACCATCCAAAAGCAAACAAAAAAAAAGAACATTGTGCGTCGATCAATGTCAATGGCGTGTGCAGAGAGTAATAAGTAGAATACGCACTATGTCTTCGCGAAGATCCACGTTTTCCTTTTCAGGCGTGACGAAGGTACTCATGACGAGGAACTTGTGCTTGCATTCCACGTCCAACGAGGGCTCCTCCGCGAGCGCTGCCATCCAGACTATTCGAAACGTTAATCATTTAGGTTCGCAGAGCATCTTTCGGGAAATATCTCGCCCAACACGTCAACGCTCTCTCCCGGCTTGATTATTCCTAAATTTGGGCGCACGCAATACGACTGGATTGCAGTTGGTGAGCGCTATTGGTTGGTGTCTCTTCGAACTTAGAAGGAGGCTTAGACGCACCATGGGAGTGGTGGTCCTGACCACGAACGCGACGGCTTGCTCATTGTAATTCGTAACAGTCAGAGTGCATTCCACAACTTTGTCGAATGGTCCTGTGCACCAAGTTGTGAGTAGTGCTGCGCGTGAGACTGGGAATACGCACGTGTAAAGGAGAGGTATCTGCCGGGATGGAGGGTGACGGACATAAGTTTGTGGTGAGTGGAGGGTCCGCTGGGCCAACGGAGGAGCGAATTCGACGCTTGGTCGTCTAGTCTAAGTATGCACTACAAGTTCGTTCAGAGTAAGAGACGACGTGATGAATTTAAACCACAGCAACCCTCGGGGTCTTTCGTCTAAATTTAGCGTGAACATCTCAGGTGTACGTGTCGAATTATGTATGAGTCACTCAAACGCCTGCGCGTCGAACGTTGAACCCCAATTTTTTACCGTCGCATCACATTGTACTGTAAGTACTTACTAGCGTGCTTCTCCTCATGTGCGCCACACAGATAGTTACCCTAACCCTTCCATATTACCATGAAATGTGCACGCGGTGTGTAATTCCGGCCCGGTGAGAAAGACTTGGGAGCGAAACGCGTATGGGCGCTTAAATCGCACGCGAGCGATTATTGGTCCGCTCCCACCCCTTATTGGGTCTTACGGAGAATTCAAATATACAAATATTCAAAGCCGACACTTGTATATACAGAAAATACAGCAATTTTTATGCTTCAACACACAAACGATTCCTCTTTCTAATTCTGAGCAGCATGAGCGACCCGAACAGCCTCGGCAGCCCGATCAGTCTCCGATTCTGGGATACCCGCTGCATCGCAGATCCACCTGCCAACCCTCCAAAATGCCCTACTCAAACTCTCTTCAAATGACTGGTCTCGTTTGGGGAGATACACGACATAGAGCTTTTGGTGGAAGATTTGGCCTTCTTCACTTGTTCCCGGGCTTGACCACTATGGAACGGGAAAAGAAAGAAAAAATAACAATGCGCCGGTGTGCAGGAAGGATTTATGAGAGCTAAACACGTACAATTTCCTGCAGGGAGAGATTCTCTTTTTCTGGAGTAATGACGGTGCTTTCAACGAGAAACTTGTCCTTGCAATTTTTGTCTAGCGGAGGCTCCTCTTTGAATGGCTGCAAATCAACTATGTTTAATTGCATGGTCAACAATCAATTCGGTTGACCACCCTTGAGTACCAAGTAGATGTTGCTCACTCATGACATCAACACTCTGTCCTTGCTCGAGTCTGCCCAAATTCGGTTTCGCGCAGTAGATCTAGACCATGAACAGTTCAGCGCCAGCCATCACAGGATAAACCGCATGCGGAGACCCACCTTGGGGGCAGTAGTCTTGATCTTAAACGCCACAGGCAGCTCGTTGATATTCGTAACAGTCAGAAAGCATCGCACGGGCTTCGTGAGCGGTCCTATGCAATGCACAACATGAGTAGGCTATCCACCGACTCGTCTAGTCCATGGGAAGTTGGGGAGTCTGAATCAGGACGCACGTCTGAAATTAATGTATTTCCCAGGGTAGAGAGATATTATCTCATTCTTGACAAATCCCGGGAGCGGCGAGGGCGGGCGGAGACGCAGATGGCTCGAGGGTGCCGGCAGCTGACTGTCGAGCCACTTGACGAAATCGGCCTCCCCCACCGGGGGCTGGTCTTCTGCAGGAATATGGACAATACGGAGCTTCTTCTCGAATATCTTGTTAGCTGTATTTGCTGAGTCCGAGCTGACAAACTTATAAAAAGTATATGAGCCTCAATGAAGGTTCAGATGCAGGGCACAAAAAAAGAATACGCACAAGGTCGGACAGGGCCAAACTCTCCATCTCAGGAGTGATAAAGGTGCTTAGGATGGGTATTTCATCCTTGCATTCAGTATTCAACGACGAAAGCGTCACAACTATTATGAATTGTGAATACTTTAATATAATTTATAATAATCATTTCAGCGGACGTGGGGGGTTAACTTACCCGACACATTGATGCATTTCCCGGGCTCGAGTCTACCCAAATTCGGGCGTGCGTAGTATAACTAACATTGACAAGATCGTTAGGTGCGGCATCATCCATTTAATGCTACGATTCCGAAGTAGAGGCTCACCTTGGGATCAACAATATCAACCTTAAATGCAACAGGCTGCTTATTTTTATTCGCAATATGCAGCGAGCATCTGATGAACACCGGCGGCGGTTCTGTGTATTGCGTGAGTAATATCCAACAACAGAAATTCCAATGACGTCTTAGTGATTTGAATTCGTACATACGTCTGAATTTCAGGATATCAGCAGGACGGAGAGAAAGTATTTCGTCAGGCTCGGGGGCTTCGCGAGCTTTGGATTTGGATTTGGATTCATAGGCCGGGGCGGTTTCGGTATCGGCGACTTTCGGTAGGAGTGAAGTGCGAATGGTCTCTGTAGAGCTTTGGTGTGATAACGCAGGGAGAGATGTGCTCATGCTGGCACAAGCGTCGGAAGATTTGGCTTCGGCAGTAACCTGCACGCTTGGCACAACTCCCTCAGTTCCCTCCTCCTCCTCCTCCTCCTCCTCCTCGTCGCCGTCCTCGTTCTCGTCCTCAACTTCGTCTTCCTTGTCTTCATCCTCCCCTTCGTCCTCCTCTTCCTCGTCCTCCCCTTCATCTTCGTCCTCATTATCCTCGCCCTCCTCCTCCTCCTCCTCCCTACTACTCTCTTCCACCCTCTCCACCACCACCTCTGCTCTCTCCTCCTTCACCGCATCCTCTTCTTTTTCTTCCTCTGGATTCTGATCGAGGGCGGGGAGGTATACAACACGAAGCTTCTGCATATAGATTCTGTCTTCCTCCTCATCTGTTTGCAGAACGGACCACTAACAATATCCCAAAGCAAAGTAGTAGGAATCGCGTATCGACGACAGTCAGCGTGTGCAAATAATATAATAATACATAGAATCAAAATCAAAATATACGCACTATGCGGTCGCGAAGATCCAAGTGCGCCTTTTCAAGAGTGATGAGTGTGCTTTGAACCAGGAACCTGTCCTTGCATTCCACATCCAACGAGGGATCCTCTTCGAGCGCCACCATCGTGACTATTTCAAATGGTCATCAATTATTTCAATTCACAATGCAATCTCGCGGGGGAATTGCTCGCCCAACAGATCAACGCTCTGCCCCGGCTCGATTCTGCCCGAATTTGGACGCACGCAGTACGACTGAATCCAATCGCGATCGTGACTGATGAGCCTTATCGATCTTTCTCTTGAGTGGAGCTCGGACGCACTTTGGGAGCTGTGGTCCTCACCCTGAACGCTACGGCTTGCTGATTGTTATTGGTGATGGTGAGGGGGCACTCTCCGACTTTATTGACTGGACCTGTGTGTGCTGTAAGCAGATGCTAATCGTGAAGATGGAGATAGCGCACGTTTAAAGGAGAGGGCGCTGCTGGGATGGAGGGTGACTGACATTTTGTGGCGGGTGAGATGGCCGTTGGATTGGACCGTCGCAGAAGCGAGTTCGATGCTTCGTCTTCTATATACTACTTATTTCACGCGAAACCAAGGTCATTCACTGGACAAGCCTGAGACGGCTCGACAATAACATTGGCCCTCGGGGTCTTCGTCTATATTTAACGGGAGCATCCCAGGCGCGGTGTGCCGTGTCAAATTACGTTGAAATTTCCAGAAAATACTACAAGGCTTGAACAAGAACGCAATCTATCTAAAAGATAAAATATGGGCTGCAATATCACTGCTGCAAGGCAGAATTTTGGGATTCTACTCGTGGGCCGCAGGAACTTTCCTGATTTGGGACGGGCTTACCAAGACCAAACGGGGATTAGGACCCCGGGAGTCTCCAGGATTTTCTTTACTATACTTAGGTAAATCTTCGCCTTCTTTGTCCTCGTGGTGAATGCGTGTTCGTCCTAGGATTATAAAGCAATAGAAAAGTATGAATGACGCTCACTGACATCGGATTTTCTGATTTCACATTCCTTGATATGTACGTCGACATTTTCGCTTATTCTAAGTATGCTTACGGGCGCTTATATAAATCTTGTCAGCCTTCAGGAGATCAAATTATTCTGAAGTCGAATTAGAAGTCCTTGTTCAATGAAGTGGTTGAATCACAAATATAATGTAAGGCTACCTATAAAAGAATCCTACAAAAATTATGTTATGTAATTCAGGCAGTCCCACCTCGATGCGTGCCACTTGACGTTAACCCACCGGTCATGTACATATACGAGTGACTGATGCACCCAAGTGAGGGTTGAAAGTGCCGACGCAGACAGACGGAGACTAAGGAGCTTCCTTATGTCGATATATCTCCTGGATCGCATCGCTCCCCCCAACTGGACAGACAGCAGTCCGAGTTCTTGACCTACTCAGCAGTATTCTTAACGCGTTCATAGCAGTGCTAGACTTAACTTGTCTTCATTGTCCTCATATTGCGTGCGTTATCTAGGTATTATGAAGTATTAAGGAGGGGGGTATGAAACGCGGCTCGTGTCAGATCGCAGAATCCGTTAAAATGGGGGGTATGGTAGGCAAGCGTAAGAATATGGGAGTGAATAAATGAAACCCCCCGGCGAGGAATGAGATCGTGATAACAATAATGCTTCAAAAGGAAAAAAATAAAATGCAAAAACCAAAACCGAAACTAGGGGGAGAGGGAACCAACACAAAACATAACAACATGATGTTAGGGGGGGGGGAGCCAAGATCTAACCGTCATAAGTAGAGTCGTCTACTCGCGTTTGCTAAGAGCTTGCAGTTGCACAAACTCATAGTAATCGCCACGTTTTTCCAACAATTCGTCGTGCGTTCCGGACTCGCTAACTTTGCCGTCTTTGATGAAGTAACTGTGAACGCAAGGCAAGTTAGCAAACACATCGTGTAGCAAAACCCTAGCAACGAAAACGTACATCCGGTTGGCGTTCTGAATCGTTGACAACCGATGCGCAATGGCGATTGTTGTCCTACCCTTCGCTGCTTGGTCGAGTGCAGCTTGCACAACCTTCTCTGAGTTGGAATCCAGCGCAGATGTCGCCTAGACGTGAGAAACCGAGAGATTAGCCTACCGAACCGCACCACATGCCACTGCCTGTCACATACCTCGTCTAACAGCAGCACTTTAGGATTCCGCAGCAGAGCACGGGCGATGGCAATACGTTCTGGCGAAGCGAAGACAATCAGTTTACTAATCACCGCTGATAGCAAAATTATAACTCACGTTTCTGACCACCGGATAGCTGAGAACCTTTACCACCGACCTCGGTATCGAAGCCCCTAAAAGCCAAAGTTAGACCTCAAGCCACACGACATCACCAGAAGAAATGACATACTGAGGGAGTGATTGAATAAATTCGAGAATGTTGGCGTTGCGACACGCGTCCTCAATCTCCTCTTGTGTGACCTCCGACTCGGGCTTGATTGCTCCCAAAAGGATGTTGAAGCGCACAGTTCCAGCATACAGGGTAGGCTCTTGAGACACCAAAGCCAAATGCTTGCGGTATTCCTGGATATTAAGTTCGCTGATACGTTCGCCGTCGAGCTGGAATGCAGTTTAGTTCACATACGATGTTCGAGACAGTAATTTCAGAGAAACTCACGTAGATATCTCCAGCTAAGGGATCGTAGAAACGTTCGATCAATTGAATCCTGAAGAATTCGAGGTTAATACACAGTCCATATAACGGACGAAGAACGAAATGAAGACTCACACCGTACTCTTGCCCGAACCACTGGCTCCAACGAGGGCAATGTATGTGCCTGGTTGGACCTCAAACGAGAGCTCACGCAGGACGCGGACACCAGGACGCGTGGGGTACCTGAAATGCACGTTCTCGAAACGAATATGGCCCTGGACAGCCTTCTCTGGAATGATCTTGCCCTCGGTCGACTCAGCGTCAATTTCCGGACGCGAGTCGAGAAGCTTGATGATGTCCGAGCCAGCACCCTTGGCTGACGAGATATCGGGGACAAAGGAGAACACATTGCCTGCTTGGATGGCACCGAAGGTCGTGCTCTGGAAACAAATATATAGCATCAACACACGTAACGTATATAAAGAGGGGGGATGAATCCCATACCATAAGTCCGACGAAGAACTCGAAGGTCGACGCTTGACGTCTCGAGACCAGACCGGCACCATACCAGAAGATGAGCGCGATGACGAAGAAGACAAGCGACTGCGAGAACGAGTAGAGCATGTTACTCCAAATGGCGGTCCTGTTGGACTGGCGCAGGGGCCCTTCCAGACTCTCGCTGTAGAGACGCAAACAATCCTCCTCCCTGGTCAAAGCCGCCACTGTCCGAATCGACCCAGCGGCTTCACATGCCAGTTGCGCGGAACCCTCGTGCGATTTCTTGTTGTGCTGATCTTTGAGCACAACGACGCGCTACAGATATTGTAATGAGTTACGTATTCCAACGAAAATAAGCAAGTCAACTACTCACGAGACGAATATAACCGGTGGACACCAACAGAGGTGTGCAGGCTAACAAAACGTCAGTTTGCCTGACGATACCAGATGCGTAAGAAAAACGTACCAATGCCGACAAGAGCGACCTTCCAGATGAAGATGAGACCGAGGATGGCACCAGTGATAAGAGTCGCAACACTCTGGACAATCGCACCAAGAGTGATACCGGCGAGACCATTTACTTTCTGCGGGTTTTCACTCAGATCCGACGTTAACGCTCCAGTCTACAGACACGATCCCGACGTGAGATAAAACCCCATAATCTCAACAATGAAAAAGGATGCTTACGCTATTGGTATCCTTGTCAAAGAACTCGACTGCACACAACACCATCAGCACTGGATAACATCAAGAACAGAAAAATAAAAGCTTACTATCTTGCCTGAGGATAGCCTTGAAACTCAAAGTGCGGAGCCTGGCAGTCAATTTAGCAGCAGCGACGGAGAAGAGGTAGTTCTGCAGCCCAATGGCCACCGTGGAAATGACAGCAATGATAAACATCCTGCGTGAGTCATAAAAAAAAACTGTATTGAGCACGAGAATCGATCATACCGAAATCAACGGGGACATACCAAAGCGCATTGCGGTCTCCCTGAAAACGACGCTCTTGGGAAGTCAGAGCGGAGAATCCCTGAATACCCCTCGCGTACACGACACCGAAAGCGGGATAGACCATTCCGGACACTGTAAGGACACACGATGTTAATAATCAGCACCCAATCAAACTCCAAGCTGACAAACAATTTTTTTTTAAAAAGTACTCACTCGAAGCAAAGATAGCACCGAAGATGTAATTCCTCCACTGGTCGCGGATAAGGGGCGCCATCCTCTTGAACAGATACGGCATGCTATAATCGTCATCCTTCTCCTCCCCGGTCTCCTCGCGCCTCTTCGCCAAAATCTCACTCGCCAGGGACTGGCTGCCGGTGTTCTTGCGTCCAAGCGGGATCTCCTCGCGGGCCGCCTTCTCCATATCCTCCTCCTCCGACTCGTCATCCGTCTCGCCGCCCGACTTTTCGCCGTGTTCCTTGCCCTCGCGGAGTTTCTGGGCCTGCACGAGACGCGCGTAGGCGCCCTCGCTCTGGAGCAGCTGGTTGTGCGTTCCGAACTCGAGGATGTGCCCGTCGCCCATGACGTAGATGACATCAGCGTCCTTGATGGTGGAGAGACGATGCGCGATGGTGATAGTCGTGCGACCTAATGATAGTCCCGTTAGTTAAACACTCCATCTATCACGATCGTAAAAGTCAAATGTCAAATTACCTGCGGCAGCCTTGTCCAGAGCATCCTGCACGATACCCTCAGATTGAGTATCGAGCGCGCTAGTAGCCTCATCGAGGAGCAAGATACGGGGATCAGAGACAATAGCACGGGCAATAGCCACACGCTGCTTCTGGCCTCCAGAGAGCAAGAAACCGCGTTCACCGACCATAGTATCATATCCAAGCGGGAGCTTGGTAATGAACCCATCCGCGTTCGCCTTGATACACGCCTCCTTGATCAAAGCGTCCTTCTCCTCCTGCGGCGCGTGCTCGTGCTTCGTCCCAATAAGCCCATGGGCGACATTGCCCCTAATCGTCGTCGCAAACAACGTAGGCTCCTGGGACACCAACCCAACCTGCGTACGCAACCACTTCAAATTCAGATCCTTCAAATTATGCCCATCAAGCTTGACAACACCCGACGACGGGTCGTAGAAGCGCTCCACCAGAGAAACAATCGTCGACTTCCCAGACCCCGAGGCGCCGACGAGCGCGGCGGTCTTGCCTGCGCGGAAGGTGATGTTGAGTCCCTTGACAACCTGCACGGTGGGCCGCGAGGGGTAGGCGAAGACGACGTTCTCGAGCTTGATCTCGCCTTCGACCTTCTCGGGCTTCAGGCCGCCGGGGTCGGCGGAGTCGATTTCGGGAACGCGGTCGATGGTGTGGTAGAGCTTGGCGGCTGCTCCGCGTCCGTGGGTAATGGCTAAAGTAAAACGTTAGATACAAATCTACAGGGTTACACCGGGAGACTGACCTTGCATCTCTGGGGCGAGAAGGGCCAGGGAGAAGGAACCGATCAAGATGGCCAAGAAGACATTGACGACCTTACCAGGAGTAGCTGAAAAAAATAAGAATAAGAGATCATTGTCTCTTGCACATTCGGACGGTGAAAAGCTTACCGTGGCCTTGGTTGATAAGCGTCGTACCGAAGCTGAAGGCTATTCGAAAAGGTGTGAGAGGAAGCCGCAAGAAAAGATTAATCTCAACGCACCAAGAGCATATGCAGAATAGATAACAAAGAAGAACACAGCGAGACCTCCTCCATGCCAAGTAGCAGCCTTCATATCAACCTTATACGACTCGTCGATACGCTCATTGTAAAGCTTGCCGAGAATAGTCTGCGTTCCGAAGGCTTGCGCGGTACGGATGGTAGAAATGACCTCTTCAGCCAAACTACCACCCTCGGCAGTATGTTTAAGAGATAATCTTTGCGCTAATGAGATCAGGATGTCCATTCATAGGGGCGGGATAAAACTTACTGCATATATGTCGAGATGAACTTATTCATAACACCACCAGTGATAGCGATACATGGGAGAATGGAAGACATGGCGAGTGCGAGGCGCCATGAGCGCGCGTAGGCGAGGGCGAAACCGGCCACGAAGGCCGCCAAGAAGTTGGCAACGAGGGCAACTTTCTCTGAGATACCTTGCTGGACCAAATCTGCGGATGCACTTCTGTGAGTAAATTACGGAAGGAAGAAGAAAACCTAAAACACACGTGTGTCTGTTTGGATACGCGTGGCGACCTCTCCCGCACCGACATTGTCGAAGAACGCGATATCCTGGCGCAGGACGGCTTGCAGGTACCTCTCACGGATGCGTTTGGCGTTAACCTCGCCCGTGTAGACCCATATATACATGTACAGATACGTGCAGACGAACATGCCGGCACCTAACAAAAACGGTTAGCTGGGAGGGTAATTAATAGCTCGCGCACACGCACCGATGGCCACCAGGTAGCTTGCGCTCTTGCTTGCTGAACTGCGAAAATGGGCAGCGGCGGCGTCGATCTCGCCGCTCCGACTAGGATCCTGGGTGACGATGGTGAAGTCGACGAAGTCTTGTGTTAGGTTACCGAAGAGCAGCGACATAAGGGGCTGCCAAAAAAAATGTGAGTACATCGCGCATGAAAAAATGACATTCCCAACGCACCTGAGCTGCTCCTGCCGCCGACGCCGCGATGAGTCCGATAAAATCGATGAAAAGCTCGAAATTTGTGGAGTACCTAGGGGCGTCTAGATGAACACCCGGGTTGCTGTGCCGCGCAGCAGGGGGTACTCACCGGAAAAGCTGGGTGAAGGAGATGGGTGGGATCTGGTCGTCGACGGGCTTGACCTCCATCGAGTGCTCGCCCTCCTCCAAACTGTGTTTCTCATCCTTGAGATCGCCGGCCGAGTTCTTCTTGCGGGAGAAGAAGCTTCTGCGCTTGTGGTCGTCGACGACGGTGGCCTTTTCGTCTGTGGAGCTGGGCCGTGAGTCGACCATGGTAGGCGGACGGGGTGTGGGCCCTACGAAGAGAAAAGAGAAGAGATGAAAGAGTGGATGAGAAAGGCTTGTTGATGGTCAACTGACTCTTTTGGGGGAACATGGGAGACAATCAAGCCATATGTATATACCCCTGCGGGGGGAATTTGCGGGCCTGCCGTTGTCAGCAAGCTCGCGTAAGAGGGCCCGGGCCTAATCAGATTAGATTATCCACATCTCTCTCCCGTAGCCTTGGCTCTCCAGGGCTCCTCCGTACCATCATCGGTCAGATATTTAGCAGCCTTCATCGCGTACGATGTCCTTAGTCCACCACAAGCCCACGATGAGCACGCACAGGTCGTGCAATGTCATTCATACTTTGACATGCCGCAGCCTGCCTGAATGCAAGCTTTCTGCGCGCGCAGAAAATAGGCGTGCTTACAGAATACTGTGTGCACTATTTCCACCATGTGGATCTCGAGGCCGCGTGGGGATGACGTCCAGCAACGGCCAAAAATATGTCTGATGCCAGGCTTCGTGGAATCGTGTGACTCTGAGGAGGCGACGCAAGCCGCACGCGGTCTCCCAGTGCACCCCTCAGACTATCTTAGATACCTATCACCCCGACAATGGCGCGCCATCTATCCCTCCGACAATACCGTTCGCTTGGCGGGGTAGAACAGCGCACTTCATCCAGCCAAGGCCTTGCTCAATTTCCATTCGGCGTGCCCGTTGCCCAGCATTCCAACACCGATCGGCGTCCGACTGGACGAAGTCAAAAAAAAAACCTTCATGAATTCCTATACATTCTCTCCACTGACTGACTCGCATCTCCACCCAACATGTCGAGGCCAACGACACAGGCGTACTGCATGCATAGCAGAGCGCGGGCCATCAACGCCACTTCGAACGTCTCGGAAGCCAGCTATCCGATGTCATTCCACCAGATTCCACCGCTATCGCCCATCCAAAAAAAAAACATTGCGAGCCAATAATAATAATGACTTGTCGGCTCTGAGTCGTACGTACACTGACTCCAAAACTCCAACTCGAGTCACCTAAGTAAGTACGGACCCTTGGAAAGCGCAAGCGAGCACCTGCAGGCACGCCCCGGCCCCCTGACTCCGGGCCCCGGGCGCTAATGATCGACGGTACATTGATTCCATCAAGGCGTCCATCCCTCTCTCTCCTCAATCCCCTTGACGGCCTACATCTCTGCCTACCTCTCCCCTCTGCAAAGGGAAACCAGCGTGTACGAACAAATCTTTGCAGGCGGGCATCAAACGACGACGGCTATGACGGCTTATTTTTTGCTATTTTCGCTCGCCGCTCGGTGGCTTTGGGCGGAACGGGCTATATTCAGGCAACACCGAACGGGTTGCGAAGTGGGCAGATGGCTCTATTTATTTAAATAAGACCCTCTTAATTAGCTGTGCTCGTACGAGGGGAGGGGTACCATTGTCAGGGATCGACCAAAATAAATAACCAAACGACCGTCGTCCAATGTTCTGCTGTCTATTATTTTACGTCTGGCTGGCAGGCTCCCTCAGTTCCCATCTTATCCTTGCATACAAAAATAAGTAAGTAATCCTTATTACACTGGTTCCTAAACTGCCGCCCCGCTACCATGCCAGTTGACGCAGCCCCCCCGGCTTGCTGACGTACAAAAGGGCCGTTGGGATTGGTACCGTCAATTCCAGGACCCCGGACAATAGCATGGAAGGCCCGACACCAATCCGGACAGATTTGGGCATTTTGACCCTCAAGGCCGGATGCCAGTCCGGACAAAAATGGCCTACTTTGGCCACTATCCTTGATCCATTGTCCGGACAAATTTGCATTTGGGGCGATTTTGGCGATTTTTGGGCGTCCCGGGAGCGATTTTGAGGGCTTGAGGTGTTGCTCCGGACAAATTTTGCCCAAATTTTGGAGGGAGGCCCGATGCCATCCGGACAAATTTGGGCACAATTCGCGAAAATGTCCGGACATCGATTTTGAATTTTGGGATCGGGCCTCTTATGCTATTGTCCGGGGTCCTTCAATTCCCCGGGGGTGTATCCGCTGGGAATCTTGCGTTCAAGGTGAGAATTCAAAGGGAAGATGACGCCGTCGTTTTATAATATTTCTGTCTCTGTACGGAGCCGCCTTCCAACAGAGGTTAGTCTCTACTCTAATCCCAGCGCCAGTGAGAATAAATACTTAAATGAGATTATCCAGCAGAAAAGATACAATTCGTTGATGAAGACAGTGCTCGCCGTTCCCGGATCCCCTCGGAGAAATAGATCTCGTCTCAATAGACTTGAACCTTTGGAGCCGCACCGGAAGCAAGCAGGCTTTATTCAGCAAGTCTCCGTGGAAAATAGCATGCCACACAAAGTACATAAGATGCACTCCATGCGAGATTCATGTACCCAACTTGCGTTTTGATAGGGTTTGATCGCACGAGGATGGCATTGTAACTGAACTTCCAGGCTGGCCTTTAAATTGAGTATGTACAGTCATTCACCGGTCCTTGAGACAGCGAAATATTTAGTGGCTAATATGTAGTCAGATTTGGTGTTTTTTGAGAATTTCTTTTTACGTACCTGTACAACAATATGAATACAACAATGTCGCAAAATTTGGGGCGAATCGAATCACAACTCGGAGAGATATCTTTGAATAATTCGAAATCTGCCCTATCAAGCATAAAACTAGTCCTTGAGACAATGTCACATTTCGCATCAGATCTGTTTCCACGGTGTCGGCAGCTTGATCCGTGATCTAATCTAGTCATCTACCTCATTCTCAGCGTCCGCCTGTTCACCTTCGGGCTCGCTCTCGTCGTCCTGTGCATCCCCAGAGACAGGCCTTGGTATATGAACTTTTCTTCTTTCCATCGCTGCCTTAGTAATCATCTTGATAAATTTCAATTCCTCGAAGCATCCACCTTTCCTTCTCCTCTGCTTGTAGTTGCTGCTTTTTGGACACAGATTTGGCGCGACCAACCATTTGGGATAGTAGGTTATGGAAAGATGAATATATAACAGATAATCTACAAATTGATTCACTGTTTTAACGACAATGAAGCGTGTCGATTAAGGAATTGTGCATGGTCGCCCGATTTGGAA
Organism: Pholiota adiposa; assembly: GCA_009935795.1. Classification (NCBI taxonomy): domain Eukaryota; kingdom Fungi; phylum Basidiomycota; class Agaricomycetes; order Agaricales; family Strophariaceae; genus Pholiota; species Pholiota adiposa. Next base: position 652,185 of record QEYC01000012.1, read on the forward strand.
ATACGTGACGTGACATGATAACTGGAAGGACATGGGATGTACGCTGCGTCGATAAGCGTTTCGCCATATTGTAGCAGCTCCCTCACAAATCAAACATAAGGATATCAATTTATGGGATATGGATATCTTGTTTTTCCAAAAAAACTTAGGAGAACGGCAAAGACACAGGTCGAGATGAGGCAGATAAAATTGTATAATTCACCCATTTTGCCGTGTCTCTTCAAGATCGCATTCCAATCTTCTTGTATTGCAATAAAACTCCGGAATCACATAGAGATGATGTAAATCTACGTATTACAAAAAAAATCTTGATAATAGCTACTCAGATGTGTGTGCTATTCCCATTTGTCTCAAGGACTAGTGCTGTCTCAAGGACCGGTGAATGACTGTAGCATTCTGGCACTCTGGCGTGACCACTGGATCCAGAGTGACATCAGTAATAATCGAGATTCGAAGACTGCATGGCGGCCAGAATTTGGCCGAAGCCGAGCGTCGACGCAAATGAAACGGCGCCACACAACTGCATTCAAGTTCCCAACGGACACCGGAACAAACAAAGTATGCTCTAAAAGTATTTGCTCGATGGTTCATCCTAACACCTCGCTACTGAATTTAAAACAAGGGGGAGGGGAAGGGTCGCTACACACAAATCAAATTAAATAAACTCAACTTGAAATAACAAAGCTAAGCGCTAAGCGGAGGCAACGGTCAACGATCAGGGGGACCTAGGTTTTTTTCCGTGCACCTACCGTGCAGGGACGTGCGACGTGCCGTGCTGATTCCGTGCTGTACCGTGCAAGTACCGTGCCGTGCCGTGCACTGCCGTGCAAGTGCCGGGCAATAGTGTGAGCGTTTGAATCAATAACTATAAAGCTCTGCAAGCATCCAAGATGTCCGAGCTTCCTTAGAGATAGCTCAAATGCATTTTAAAAGTGATATAAGATTTAATATTGTGCCGAATTATTGTGAATGTTCAAGCACTCAAGACTTTAGAAATTATCAAGAAATTATTCACAATTTTTGTAAGTTAAGGTTGGTTTTGTTTTTAATCAGTTAAGCTATACTCATTTGATTACATCTTATTATCCACGGAATGATTTTCCGGCCGCAAAGATGAAGAAACGAACGATACATGCGCCGCTCCAGTCAAATTCCCACGGCTTTCACTGGGCGCTTAATGTCAAAACCGCTGCACTGCCGAGTACGTCAAGAAAACCTCACTTATTGGGTATAAGGTATAATTTAGACATTATACATAAAGTAACGCACCAAAACTATTAAGCAGAGTTAAATTTGAAGGCCCGTAAAGGGACGTGCAAGTACCGTGCAACATCAGCAGGCTAACAATTTACTTGTTTACTTTTGGCCGCTTTTCAGCTTTTCTTAAATTCAGAACAAGTTGGCAAGTGAATAAGTTAAAAAGCGCGCTAGCTACTTGTAGTTCTGAGCACGAGCTGGGCCAGCAAAGTCAAAACAAAGACGAGGCCAAATACTTATACCTCTGAGAATGTGCACGGACCAAGGTGGGTATCAGTATGATGTGACACCCAAACCTAGACTACGTGTCACTAGTTAGTCACTAGTTTGCTTGCCTCCACCACGACCAAACCACGACACGTCGACACCAGGATTGTGGGACCCAACCAGACACGCACATGGACGACGGAAACGATGGGCAGTGCAAATGGGAGGGGAGCTATGACATGCATGACAAGGCGGATGATTACGAGGTATGTGGTTGAACTGTCCATTTCCACTCTGATGGTTGCCGTCGACCGCGATGCGTAGGCCATCTGGCACCTTCCAACCCCCCAACATGGGCCCTTACTAATTTATCCCTCATTGGAGGGATGCGGGCCAGCATTGCATTCAAGACTAAAGATGGACACGTCTCACAGGTATGTATGAGGGAGATGGGGAATTCAAACAGTGGCGCGCGAGCATCTTACTATTGCGTAGTATACCCTCCCTCACGCGCACGAGTCATGATTAAGCTCACTTCGAGTCTGGTTTGTTGCATTTTGTTCACTTTTGTGTATATGCGCATTCGTCGACTTGGAAGCGTAGAATACTTTTTCGCGATATAATGGCTTTTTAGTTGTTATCTTTGACTTTGTAGCTTTTTGTCGCTTTTTTGCTTTTTGTCCTATTTTGAACAACCCAAAATGACTGCCGCTTTTTCAGAAAGGGGACCTGGGTTTTTTTACTTGCTCCTTTCACGCTTTTGGTCGCTTTTTACGGTTGCACAACCGGGAAAAAGTAAATTGTTAAACTCCTGATGAAGTACCGTGCAATACAGAGAATTACCGTGCACTACCGTGGAGTACCGTGCACTTACCGTGCGGGATGTGCATGTAGTACTATACCGTGCAGGCAGCACGGAAGGTACCGGGCAAGTACCGGGCAAAAAATGACATTCTTAAATCAAATATATTGAAGTTATTGGGACGATGCGCAAGCTTCGCAATACATTCCTGCCTTCACTGTCGGTGTCTTGCCGTTGGCTGAACACTTACTTTCGGGACTCGCCGGATTATGTGGTCTTATTTGGCTGGACCTTCTGAGGTAGAGATATTGTATTGTTTCAGAGATAGGGCAGTAAGAGTGAGGCAAATTTGATACTAATTGACAGAGAATAATTATCATAATTTTTCTTATTTTTTACTCTGGGCTTCCAGACGACGAGGAAGTACTTAGGCGTGGTATCGAAACTGATATGTCACACTCATAACGTGACATGTGACTACTTTGACTTTATATTGTCGCGCTCGACATATGAATCCAATTGTCGCAGGATTTACATATTCTAGGTCTATTTAACAGGTATATGCCATGTAGGTACATAGTTTCTGTTCTACTAATGAATAAACAAAGATATTATGGGACGTGCAAGTGAGGTATCCATTTTTTCTCAATTTAGAACTCATTTCTTTACATATACATGTAAACTTTTCCGTAAGTACAGAAAAAAGAGGTTAGATGTGTCCTATACTAGTCTCTAGGCTTCTCACAGCTTAATTATTAAGTTTTTTGACAAAAGTTTTCTTCCGTGCAAGTACCGTGCAAGTACCGTGCTTACCGGGCACGGTAGCACGTACTGCACGGAAAAATCTGTTGCCCCCGATCAGGGCAAGCCCGGTAGGTGCTGGGCGCCTACCTTCCAAATCAGCAATCATTGATTTCATCTCCATTACCATCGCCGTCGCCGTAGGCCTAGTCTATAGATTGTTATCACCCCCCCTCTCCTAAAATAAAATACTTATCGAGCTTGGAATAGTTTGCGTAGAAATTGGATAGACTCGCCTGCCGCAAAGACGAAATGCACCGGCCAGAGGCCAGCCAGCTTCTCTAGATCTAGATCTGCCTCGTAGCTTTCAATTTTTTATTCAATTGTTCCACCACTGCGCTTACACATACGCACCACACGCACCACCCTCGGCGCAGCGCAGCGCAACCCCCTCCAGATTGGAATTGACTGTGCGCTGCGCAGGCTAGCCGCCACCCCTCTCGCATATTGTTCCGTCACCGCGCCTCCTTGCCAACCTCCGACCTCCAAGCTTCTGGATCAAAAACATCTTGATTCAAATTACTGCACAACATCTCTGATATGTAGTGTACTCCACAGTTAACATCAACATAAACAGGGGATGGACGGACGTCTAATGGACGATAGACAAAAAAGCAAAAAGAAAAATTAAAGATAGTAGCCGTTTCGTGTATAGACAACTTGAAAGGAATGGGGGGGTTGATAGTAAGTAGGGGGGTAGTAGCTGCGATATGCTCCAAATATAATAGGAAGGGATCCAAAAGACCAGACAATGGCAAAACAGAGGAAGAAACACAGAACGAAACTTGACGAAAGCACAACATAGATAAAAATTTGGTGATAGGACGATTCATCGAGGGGGAGACTCGAATGCAATGTAATAAGGCAATAATAAAAAGGTATGTAGGTAGTATGAACACCCAAGAACACCAAGAATCAAATGAAAGAACACAAGAGCGAAAGAAGAAAAGAAAAGGAGAAAATCCCTAGGGACTTGGAAACTTACTTATGAATATATAATGTAAAAAAATATGTACGTGGAAAAATACAGGATGTAGGCTAATAAGGGGTCTAAGAGACGCATACTGGCGAGGAAGCGACGGGGGTCCGGGTGCTTGGCATTAGTTATTCGAGGTTCGATAATGGAAAGCGGGAGCGGGATACTCAGAGAGAGGACGAGAGGACGAAAACCGGAAAGCAAGCAAGTGCAATTTGGAGATAAACACGATTAGGAGACGATGGTGTGCGAGAGGTGGGTTCCGTTGTACGAGAAGCCTAAATCCGGGATAACGTCAGAAAGAGACTCATAGAATGGGCAAAGATAGGGATTCATACCGCTGAATTGAGCTTGGACGGTCTGGGACAGTTTAGAGTCCTCGACGAAACTGTCAACCGGGGCTTCTTCCGTGAAAACCATATCAAAGTTAGACACATCCTACAAACAACGACGCACAACGATCAAAACACCACCCAAACAGCAAAAAAAAAACACGAAAAAAAGACATACAACAGGACTAGCCACACTAGGCTTGAACGGCGGCTGGATCTTCTTCTTCGCAAGCAGCTTAAAATCAATATGCTTATGGAAAAACGCATGTTTCTTGATCTCCTCCGCGCCTTTCACGCCTAGGCGCCGCGTGGGGTCGCGGTTCAGCAACGCGGTGAGGATGCTCTGCGCTTCGGGCTTGAATTCCTCGCCGAAGACGAGGGGATCGTTTAGGATCTTCTCGTACATCTTGTCCGTGACCTCTGTGAAGAATAATCAGTGATTGGAGGAGCAGGATATGTAAGGGAGGCTGACCATCATAGAAAGGAGGTAGCCCAGCGAGCATCTCGTATAGGAGTACACCGAGTGTCCACCAGTCAATGGATTTATCTGTTCGTATTATGAGTTCAAAGATAATTCCGAATGCGGATTACACGGCCTACCGTAGCCATTGCCAGAGAGGATCTCGGGCGCCAAATATTCCGGGGTTCCGCAGAAAGTGTTCGTCTTCTCGTTGTCCTTCATGTTCAGCTTGCAGAGCCCGAAATCGCATAGAGCGATGTGTCCCGTGTAATCGAGGAGAATGTTCTCAGGTTTGAGATCCCTGCATGAAAGTCAGAGGTGTTCAGTTTTCTTGTCAGGGTTTGACGTACCGATACACCACATCCAACTCATGCAGATGTTCGAGCGCTAGGAGCAGCTCTGCGCTGTAGAATCTGGAGAGGGCTTGAGTATCCCAAACATATGAAATAGGGGCATAAGCAAAGCTTACCGAGCCCGCTCCTCATCAAATCGATGTTCCCGTTGCAAATGGTGGAACAGCTCGCCTCCGTTGACGAACGCAAGCACCAAATACAGCTTCTGTTCCGATTGGAAGCTGAACTTCAGCGGCACGATGAACGGACTGTCCACCTGGGCAAGGACCAGCCGCTCCGCGAGGGTATGCGTGATCTCGTTCCGGTTAACAATATGCGCCTTCCGGATCGTCTTGAGCGCGTAGATCCGGGAGGTATCGCGTTTTCGGACTTGGAGGACCTTGCCAAAGCTCCCCTTGCCGATGACGGTCATCAGCTCGAAATCGTCGATCGTGAGGGACTGCCCGTAGTTGGGCTGGTAGATGACGCCGATTTGGATCTTCCCGGCGCCGCCGACGAAGTCATACCATTGGTCTTGGTTTCCCATGCCGTCGAAGTTGGGTACGAATTTGAGACCGCCGAGGAAGATGTCGTTGCCGAGGTCGTCTGCGAGGCCGTCACCAGTGCACTTGGGCTCCTCGGTGCGGATGTAGCATTGGAGGGAAATCTCGGAGTTGCGGGATACGTCGCTATAGGAAAGATGAGAAAGTGGGCTCGGGGAGAGGTATAAAAAGGACGCACAAGTGGGCTTGATACATATACAACGGCTTCTCCAAATCTCCTCCGAGTGGTGTGATGAGGACCTGGTTGACTTCGTATTCCATTACGAGATATGGTAACCACCAGCATTGCGCACGCTGGACGCTGTCCCTACAGAAAATGTAAGATACTACCTAGACGAGCTGAGAGGAGCAAAATACCTATTTCCACGAGACCTATTCGCGAGACGCTGCTGCTTTACAGATGATGGCGACACTGACGCGGCCACCTTGGCTTGTTGTGAGGTCAGCGCAGACTGAACTGCTGGCGGCACCGCAGTTCCCGTCGGCAGTGTAAGGCCCTCCGCGCCCATAACACGAATGGTGAGCAGACCAGATCTATACTCGCGTTTCTCCTCTGTTCCATCGGGATTGTTGGGTGTCGGGGTGCCCGAGCGGTTGGCGTCTTCGGCCTTGAGATTGGTGGCAGACGATTTTTTCCCTCGCAACCAGGACATGTCGTAGAGTTATAAGAGATAGAGGGTAATTAATAAAGAAAGCCTGCTTTCGAGTCGGTATCGCGGTCAGTGAGGTGGCAAAGGAGTGTGGTTTTTTCTAGTATGTGGTCAAGTTATGGGTTTGTTGTCACAGCGAATCCGCTTAACGGAGGCTCGGCAAACGCCTAAACTATCCTTACACCTCCAAAATGACAAGCGCCGTTCTGTCCAAACCATCCGCGCGTCTGTGCCATTTCTTCGACACGAGATCAGCCTTCGGGGCCCAACTACGACAGCAGTGATAGTCGTGGATATTCTGCCATAGAACGACGGAGGATGGACACACCTTGATGCAGACATGACGAGTTCATAATTCGAGCCACACCGCGCCCCCGTGTCTTGCGGACTCTGGTCCTGCTCGAATCGTATGTACAACAATTCTCGCCCCACCACATCCTCCGTATGAGATGCGTCAGCGCCGAGGACGATTGCTCAGCATTTAGAGCGCATATACTCAGCCTCCTCCTACGCTTCCACGACAATGACAAAATCAGACCGTCGGAAAGTTATCCCTTGCTTCTCCCATCACCTCCCTAAAGTAAGCGACAGCCTTAAAGCCACGGGTAAGTACTCGCATCATCTCCTCATCGACTGAATGGCTGAATCTCCGTTCAAAATCGCCATCCCCGACGCCAGCCTACAGCTCCTCAAGCAAAAACTCGATCTGACCATCCTCCCCGATGAAATAGACGACGCAGGCTGGGATTACGGCGTCCCCCTCTCTGACATCCGCCGTCTCCTCGCATACTGGAAGGATAGCTACGACTGGCGCAAGCACGAAGCTCAGATCAACGCCGAGCTCCCCCAGTTCACGCGCGACATCGACATCGAGGGATTTGGGTCTTTGAATATCCACTACGTGCATCAGAAGAGCGAGGTCGCCGGTGCGATACCTCTGTTTTTCTCCCATGGATGTGAGTGCTGGGTTTGAATGCTTGAGTAATGTAAGGTACGAGACTGACTGAAGACGACCCATTGGATTTTTAGGGCCAGGCAGCTTCTTGGAAGTGCGGAAGATACTTCCCCTTCTCGTAGAAGGATCCAAGGACTACCCAGCATTTCACGTCGTCGCCATCAGCCTTCCAGGATTTACGTTTTCCGAAGCGCCTAAAAAGAAAGGATTCGCGGCGGACCAATATGCAGAGGTCAGTTTGTCGCTGCATCTTATGGTCAACAAACTGAGAACCTTTATCTTCTGCGTAGGTCGGTCATAAGCTGATGTTAGCCTTGGGATATGATCATTACGGTGAGCAGTTTGAATGTTTCCGTTGACTATAATCTGGTACCAAACAGTCGATTTAAGTTACACAAGGAGGAGATTGGGGACATCGCGTATGTCTATGTGTTTGTCTTATTTATTGTTGACTTCTGACGAGCGCCTAAAATGTACAGGTTACACGGACTATCGCCCACCGCTACGGCCCTAAACACGCCAGAGCCTGGCACACCAACCTCCCAATGTCAGTCCCCCAAACCCAATTTAAATCCTATTTTTCCAACAAAATAACATTAACCCTAATCCAAAATGCACTAATTCAATTTGACTTTACAGCGCAATCCCACCAACCCTCCTCCGCTCCCCCCTCACCTACCTCGCCGACCGTCTCTTCGGGTACACCCCTGTAGAGAAGGCAGCTATGGCGCGCGCTGAATGGTACCGCACGAAAACCAGCGGTTATTTCGTCCAGCAAGCCACGGCGCCGCAGACGCTGGGGTATAACCTCGCCGACTCGCCTGTTGGGTTCTTGGCGTGGATATATGAGAAGCTTGTTATTTATTCTGATGGGTATAAGTGGGAGGACGATGAAGGTATTCATTCGTACGCCTAGCTACCTGGGCGAAGTTTATTGACTATTTTTCTACTCATCTACGAGTAGTTCTCACCTGGATTTCGGTCTATTGGTTCTCGCGCGCTGGGCCTGCGGCGTCGGTGCGCATCTACTATGAAGTGAGCCGGTCTGGGGAGCCTTTCAAGGAGATGGTGCCCCTGAAAATACCGATGGGCTACTCGTTCTTCCCGAAAGAGATCTTTGGGTTTCCGCGAAGGTTCGTACTCAAAAAACTTTTTTTTTGCTGCCATAACTTGCTTTGTTCTGCATACTGAATATTTGCTGAATATGTTATTTTTTGTTTTTGTGTAGATGGCTCAAGGACTCGCATCTTGTGTTTCAATCAGAGCACACATCTGGTGGCCATTTTGCGTCGACGGAGAAACCGAAGGAGCTTGTTGATGATTTGAGGCGGATGTTTGGGGTGGGAGGTTCTGCGTTTGGGGTGGTTCCGGGAAAGACAGGCTATGTCTCTTCAGATAAATAAAATTATGACGATGAAGGAGAGATATTCCATTAGCAGTAGTAAAATCTGCGGCCCAACGGCAGCGATGGCGCGTTGATGGCAGCGCGGGCCGATGATGATGAATCCTTCCAATCAAGCTGCTTGCAGGTTTGTTGTGAACCACGTCCTCAAATTTCCTCTGAGTTTCTCTCCTGCTTTTTCTGGTTCAATACTGTGCGCTTCTTTCACTCAGGCGTGCGTAAGTATAAGACGAACATACGATGGATTCTCGGACTCTGATTACTCTCGTCTTTCTCCGAAGAAGCATCATCGTGGCAAAGATCTCATGTCGACATATCTTCCACGACATGATTAAGCTATAGCTTGGGAATACCGGCTATAGCTACTATTTAATACCGCACCGCATCCTTGAACTTGCCTGAACCTCTTCTCTGAACCCCAACAACTCGAATCACCAATGGCCGAATCCCCATTCACCATCGCTGTCCCCGACACCAGCATCCACACCCTGCAGCAAAAGCTCGCCCTGACCACTCTCCCCGACGAGCTCGACGAGGCGGGGTGGGACTATGGTGCTCCGCTGGCGGACGTCCGTCGCCTTGTCGCGAGGTGGAAGGAGGGCTACGACTGGCGCACGCACGAAGCGGAGATCAACGCTGAACTGCCGCAGTTCACTCGCGATATCGAGGTCGAGGGTTTTGGGGCTTTGAACATTCACTACGTGCATCAGAAGAGCAAAGTCGTTGATGCGATACCGTTGTTGTTCGTTCACGGCTGTGAGTGGTGTCCTCGTACAATGAACGCGGTTGCTGATACTACGCAACTGTAACTTGAATCGTTCAGGGCCCGGACACTTCCTGGAAGTCCGAAAGATACTTCCGTTGCTCTTAGAGGGTTCGGCTGAGCATCCCGCATTCCATGTCGTGGCTCTGAGCTTGCCTGGATACGGCTTCTCGGAGGCCCCGAAGAAGAAAGGGTTTGGGCCAACTCAGTACGCAGAGGTTAGTAGTCATGGTGCAATTCTCTTGAACATTTCAATCTGACGGTCTTGTTTTTCTAGGTCAGCAATAAATTGATGTTGGCCTTGGGATATAATGAATATGGTAGGTGCCTAGTCCATCATGCAGCGGTAAATAATATGTATTCTCATACTCTACGATAGTGACCCAAGGAGGAGACTGGGGACACCTGGTACGCATCACTTCTCTCATTCACACCAACTCTTAATTTTCTTCTCCCAGATCACGCGAAGAATAGCTCAAGAGTACGGTCCCAAGCACAGCAAAGCATGGCACACCAATATGCCAATGTACGTTGCGTAAACCCCTTTAACAATCCACTTATCCTCTTATAACTATTCATTCTGCACCTCCAGGGCCGCAGGACCCCACCCCACCAAGGCCGCGCTCCTCTTCCTATCTCACCTCCTCTTCAGCTACACTCCCGCTGAAAAGGAAGGTCTTAAACGAACACTTGCCTTCAGAGAAAAGGGGTGTGGGTACATGATGGAGCAATCCACGATGCCGCAGACCCTCGGGTACGGTCTTGCAGATTCTCCTGTGGGTCTGCTTGCGTGGATCTACGAGAAACTGGTCGGGTGGACAGATAGTTATCCTTGGAATGACGATGAAGGTATTCCCTATTTTCTTTACATTTCAATCTTACAACGTACTGACGGTGGAATTATTTTTGCTTTAGTTTTGACGTGGATTTCGATCTACTGGTTCTCTCGCGCTGGGCCAGCAGCCTCCTTGCGAATCTATTATGAAGCCATTGGGTCTTTCGGGATGTCACTGGACACGAAGATACCAATGGGCTATTCCTACTTCCCCAAGGAACTTGTTTCCTTCCCCAAAAGGTTAGTTTATGGTGTTCCCTCATTTCCCGTTTCGGGAACTATGTTTACTGACTCATTTACGAAGATGGTTGAAAGCACCTAATCTCGTCTTTGAGTCCCAGCATGAGAGTGGTGGGCACTTTGCCGCACATGAAAAGCCAAAGGAGCTTGTGGGAGATCTCAGGAAGATGTTTGGAAGGGGAGGACCTGCGTTTGGCGTTGTTCCGGGTAAGAATGGGTATGAAGCTGCCCAGGCGCAGGCGAAATTGTGAAGCAGAGCAAAATTAATGAATAGTATTTTGTTGCCTGTTTCTTATTTGATGTAAAATTCAAGTTCATTCCAAGATTGACAACATAGATACAATTTGGGCTCTCTTCCATGATAGAGGTTGAGGTCAGGGATATCGTGTAACGGTGTACCTACGTCTCTGTTGTATCTTTCGACTCTGGCGGGCGCCTAAGCTGTATAAGTTACACTGACCATCGCCGAACGCCTCTTCGGACATGGCACGTTTGGAATATTTTACATTCTAATATCCAAATGAACTTATAAATTATTCCAAGCTAGCAGCGTTTGGGCAGCTTGTCCGACTTTCGGTTGTTGATGCGCCACGGGGCCGGTGATTCCGCTCAACATTTGACGCGATCAAGACGTGGCTTTCTCCCGAGCCACATCCTCCTTCCCCTTCTCCTGTGTATAACGCTTCGGATGCAGCTTGGTCGTGTAAGCTTCCTCATTTGACGGCCGCATACGAGCGTGTTCGTTCTCGCCGCCAGACAGAAGAACTTCAATGGCGTATTCAGCTCGCCTACATGGACTTTCGGGAGAACGTCACTATTGCCGAGCGGCTGAACTAGCTAGGTTTGTGGAAGAAAATCGTACCAGCTGTTCTGCCGACGCGCTATCCGACTTTGTTCATTTTGTCTCTCTTGTCTAGTCTTATTATCCCAGTGTTGAAATGGCGGTTGAGGCCCTATATACATATGGTTTGCCAGAGAATGAGGAGGAGAAAAATTCGCATTCTGCGTCAACAAACATTTAACAGGCACTGCGATAGTAACCCAAGGAGGAGAATGGGGACATCTGGTACGCTGCATATATCAATGTCTTGAACTATCCTCACCTTCTACCCTTGCAAATCCTACGAAGAATAGCCCAAGAGTACAGTCCAAAGCACAGCAAAGCCTGGCACACCAACATGCCTATGTACGTCCCCAAACCCTCCCAACTATTCATAAATATCTCTTCACAATGAGCCCTTCTGCACATCCAGAGCCGTACCGCCCACCCCACTAAATCTCCGCTCCTCTTCCTCTCCCATCTCTTCTTCAGCTACAGCACCGTTGAAAAGGAAGCCCTCAAGCGCTCGGCTGCCTTCATAGAAAACGGGAAGGGGTGCATGGTTGAGCAATCGACGAAGCCACAGACGCTTGGATAGGGAATTGCGGACTCTCCCGTGGGGCTGCTCGCGTGGATCTATGAGAAGCTTGTTTCGTGGTCGGATAATCATCCTTGGGAAGATGATGAAGGTATTTTTCGCATCTTACACTTCGAAGGATAAATATAATTGACGATGCCGTTGTTCTTTTTGAAGTCTTAACATGGATTTCGATCTATTGGTTCTCTGGTGCTGGTCTAGTAGCCTCCCTGTGTATCTATTACGAAGCCAGAGGGTCTTTCGTTGGCTACGAAGATACCAATGGGCTATTCCTACTTTCGGGAGCCCGTTACCTACCCCAAAAGGTTCGTTTACGTTGTTTCCTAAGCCTTATCCTTCTCGGAACCGACTCTTACTGTCAACGAGTCCTGACTCACTCGTCTATGCATACACAGATGGTTTAAGGTGCGTGATTTGGTCTTTGAATCGGAGCACGAGAGCGGTGGTTATTTTGCCGCGCATGAGAAGCCGAAGGAGCTGGTGGAGGATCTCAGGAAGATGTTCAGCAGGGAAGGGCCGGCATTTGGCGTTGTTCCGGGGAAGAATGGGTCTGAAAACTGGGATTTGACGAACTGATACGATATGTACAAATTACAATTATTTAAAATTCGAGCCCTACTTTACACTTATACCGAGCAAATAAAATACTAGTACTGAATGGTGTCTCAAGGCAGCTTGACGTATTTGTATTGGGCACTATTTTGGTTGTATATCCACTCCCGTGTCATCTTCTGGTTAAAATAATAGGCAGAGAAACTTTTGCGATTTTGCTCAGCCGTATCCTGGATCATTTTCTTGTCTGATTCCCTCAATTTTTTACGCAGCATCCATTCATTGGCAGTGTCGAAACGTATCCTGGAATTGATGTACCTATTGGAGACGTCAATAATGAAATTATTCCATGGAACAAGAGGGACACATACTCCATGTAACTGTATACAGATATTGGCTTGGTCACAATTTTGTGATCACCTGTTGGAATTAGCGCCGGGAGTTGGTCTTGCACTATCCCCAGAGCGTTTGGCGAGATTGGTAGTGGCACCGTCATCGACTGCGGTGAATCGTTGATAGAGAATTCGATGAGCCCAAGAGGAGCGTCTATATTTCCACCTTCGTCCAATTGCTTGCGTGTGATGTCCCACATGTTCTGTCGCATCGGGGTGAGCGGGAAGTTTGCGCCGCCCGACCGAGGTGATATGAGGTTGGTCAGTTGGAACATGCCCATTATCGTTTCTGAGACATCTTTGGGTGACTTGGATTTGAGCAACATGTGTAGGTCCTCCAGTTTGACGGGCTCCACGACATAGTCAAGTCGGACCATGAAAGGTTCTCGAGTCAATTTGGGGTTGTGCAGGAGGTCGAATTCCAGGATGAGCAAGCATTGTATGAAGATGTTGAGGACTTTGTTGGCCATCACGCTCTCGAGGAGAGTTTTCAAGGCTGAACCTTCTACTTCTTTGCAGAAGGTCTTATGTTTCGGCCTGTGGATAGGGGAATGAGGCCCAATAATGACAGACTCCATTCGAACGTACCAATGCTTCTTTTGACACTGATAATGAAAATGCTCGTGAGCTCTTACTTAGACCAATTTAACGAAACGCTCGCACCTCTCTTGAGCAATAGTAAGATGTTTTACACTGTAAAGCATATATCGATTCAGCTTCAACGCCGTCTACTTTTCCAGTGGCACGATCAACGCACCCTTTCGCATCTTTTGAAGTCTTGACCTGGTTTGAAGCAATATGTGCATGCTACTCCCATCGTCTGGCGAGCATTCTTGATTTCTCCCCGTGACGGTCCTAGGGCTGCGGACATGATGAAAGACCGCTGAAAAAGAAGTGGATGACAATGGTTCTGGTTAGAGTTTGGTTAGAAGTTTCATGAAGACTAAATTGGAAAGACGTCATGTGTGATCGGCATCAATTGATCTTATTACTTACGTAACAATCACATGGATGCTCGAACTTTAGTTCGCCTCGGCTTCACTCCAACTTCACTAGCAAGTTCAATCTCGACGTCTCGTCTTCGAAGTATGCCAAAGCGCAAGTCTACCTGGAAACCCTCTAAGATACCGGATAACTCGGATGAATCACACGCCTCTGCGTCCCCAAGTCCCTCGGAACGTTCTCACAATCTGAAAAAGAAAGTACGATGGGAAGGAAAGTCGGCGGCAACGGCTACTAATGAGGCTGAGACGGACGAGCATTCGGAAGAGGAGGAGGAGGAATCTCAAACTGAAGAGAAGGTCAGGAGGAACGCGAATGAACTGCCTTTCTTTCAGGCCATCGTTTATCAAGAGCTCTTTAGACATGTCTGGCGACTCTATGCTCTCAGTGCGGCTCCATATTCAGGGATCGACTGTCCTTGCTACTGAAAACTCATCAAGTGGAAACGTTGGCTGCGCATACTACGACCCTTTGAAACGTGTCTTATACATCATGGAAGATACTCGCGAGACGCAGCACTTCGATCTCACCCGGATGTGTAAGGAGCTCATTCCATATATCTCGCTTGCGTTTCTTCAACTTGACACTGGGTAGTGCTGGAACAAGTCAACGCGGATATCGTGCTGAGTAGTTCAAAGTCGGATGATGACTTCATCGATGCTCTCAACGAACACAGTATGCTGGGCTTTTGCGGAGCAACTATGCTGTGCTGATTTGACTGCGCAGTGGAAGGTGCTGACGGTATCTTCCAGATTCGGCCCTTCAAAGAATTCGTAGTTTCGAAAGGACGCGAAAGGTTACTGTCAATCAACCGTCTTAGGGATCTCTCTTTAGATGAACAAGACTTGCCTCACTCATCTGATGACGATTCAAGCTCACGTCGTTCTCGGCCTACTAATGCGTATGATTTCATGCAGGCTAGACGTGAAATTACTGGAGATCCAGCTGTGAGGCAGTGGAACGCATCTATCAGGATATCCAATTTTACTTCAAGCGAAGCTGCTCCGCTTTGTGTCCGCTGACTTTTCCCTGGATATATGCGCCTCTTCTTATTCTTATTCTTCAGACGGCCTCTATTGGAGCACTTCTGGATCATCTTGCTAGAGAAAAAGCTGTCAGTAACTTGGACGAAAGCGGTATAGAAGGACTGGATATCAGGGACATTGAGATACTTTCTTTGTGCTTTCCCATCGTCATTCACATGGCATACGTCGCTGATAAAAGGTGCATATAGGGACCAAGTGATGCAAATTAATGCTGATGCGCTCTTGTCCGTCTTTCAACCCTCTCATCTTTTTTGCGATGCTGACATTACAATAGGTCTCTTCAAGTATTTGAAAATGAAAGTCATGCATCCGTACATTCCGACAAGACGAAAGAAGGGTTGTCCCTATTCGGTGAATCCTTTTAGTGACATTCGATCCACTATCTCTAATCATTTGCATCTGCAGGTATTTTGAACAACACGAAAACAACGCTGGGACGCGCTCTTCTGAGAACATGGCTATTACGCCCTTCGCTATCATTGTCAGTCATCCGAGCACGCCATGACGCGATTGGATGCTTCGTGAAGCCAGAAAATATTACCACTGCGAAGACCCTCCACTCTCATCTCAAGGGTATTAAGAACATGCCGCGGACTATGTCTTTGCTGAAGGATGGCAAGGCGAAGTTGACTGATTGGCAAGGACTTGTCAAGGTTTGCACTCCCCTTTCGCATTGGGGGCAATCTTCTCATTTTGTTTTCAGTTTACATTTCATGCGACCATGTTGCGCGATTCGCTATCGGAGCTATATCAGGGGAGCCATGTTACTGTAGTTCAAAAGGTATACTCAAAGTTCTAATTTCAAGGTAATCATGCATTGACACGGAAACGTCTAGCTCATTGAAGTGCTTGACGTCGCCGTTTTCAAAGAGATCGGAATGAAAATTAACAATTTAGTGAGCGTTCACTAATCTTGTTCATCTCCTTTATATTCACATATCCTGCAGATCGACTGGGAAGAATCTGGATGCAATGACCGCATTTGTGTGCGCCCTCTCATTGACGAGGATCTCGATAATCGAAAGCACGTTTATCATGGAATTGATACGGTCTTAGTGAGTCCATATACCGTAGCAATTGACTTCCTTTTAATATATGGATGATTGCAGTCAAATGTAGCGGAGCAGCTTTCGCTCACGGTCCCCGAGACGTTTGCGAAATCTCTCAACGTGGTTTACTTTCCACAATTGGGTAAAGGTTTTCAACCTTTCGCTATTGTTTCCACAACCAACGCGTCATCCAGGTTATCTTATCTGTGTTCCCATGCTGGATGAGTGGCGTACGGAGGCTGGTGTTGAACCGCTCGATGGATGGACATTTCAGGTGAGCTCCTATGAGAACGTTCTCAGGGAAAGCTAACCTTCCCATCTAGTTTTCGTCAGAGTGAGTTCATTAACGTTTGCAACCAATCATTACCAATCGTTGTCAAAGCGCCCACGTTTATTTTAAATCTCAAGAAATGCAAGGTCTGTATCTTCGCCACGTTCGCGATGAGGAAAAATATTAATTATTGATCAACCTGTGCTTAGATATGGATACTCATATCGGAGACCTCCATTCAACGATCGTGGATCGAGAACTGGAAATTATTCAAGAACTGCTCGAAGAGGTTCTTGGCTCGGCAGACGCGATCGAGGCTTCGTGCGACGTTTGTGCTGAACTTGACTGTCTTTTATCTTTTGCAGAGGCTTCCAGGATGTACGACTACCGGCGGCCGACTATGGTTGATGAGAATATCATAGAGCTCATTCAAGCCAGGTATGAATCATCGTCTGAAGTTTCTTTTGGTATTCTAACAGAAGGCTATCGATAGGCATCCTTTGCAAGAACGTGTTTTGGATACATTCGTACCAAATGATGCCCGTCTCATCGGCGGTGCAGGTATTGGCGCTAATACTGAATATCCCGACGATGCACAGTGGAATAGTGTTCTGCTTTGCACTGGTGCAAACGCATGCGGCAAGGTACAGCCTCTATGAAGCTAATTGCACAGTGACTGACGATATCTACTTTGCATGCTAGAGCGTTTACCTGAAGCAGGTACAGAAGCTGTATTTCTCGGGTGGAACTGGTACTGAAATGCTTCCCAGATCGCCGTCATTCAGATTATGGCTCAAGTTGGCTGGTGCGTTATTTATTCTTCCTCAGTTCTTACGTATGATACCAATCTTAGCTCCTCAAAAGTTTCGTTCCTGTAGAATCAGCCACGTTGGGGATCGTCGATAAGAGTCCTCACAGCTCCTCACCTCCAAGCTCCTAACATACTGACTTCTTTCTAGTCTTCACAAGAGTATCCACTCGAGAATCTGTCTCAAAAGTGATTACTAGCTTTCCATAACCCCCTGACCTCATGGTGTCCTCCTGGATGCGTGGTCCTTTTGTGATGATGTGCTGCCTCGTTGTGCTGATCGTGCTTTGATTTGTCGACGTTTGCTGCAGGCTCAGTCCGCATTCATGATTGACCTGGCTCAGGTGTCGC
Source organism: Pholiota adiposa (assembly GCA_009935795.1). Taxonomy (NCBI): domain Eukaryota; kingdom Fungi; phylum Basidiomycota; class Agaricomycetes; order Agaricales; family Strophariaceae; genus Pholiota; species Pholiota adiposa. The sequence goes on from QEYC01000012.1 coordinate 669,649, forward strand.
TTGCTTTGCGTAATTGCACTCCTCGATCTTTGCTGCTTCTGGACGAATTTGGGAAAGGGACGCTCTCGACAGGTGCGTAGGCTTCTGATTTCCCGTTTGTTCCGGCCTTTTCTTTTGATTTTTCCTATGCTGTTTTCTTTCTATTTTACGACTTTCATCTTGCTGGAGCTTTACCACTGCGCGCTGTCTCGAACTCATCCTCTGCTTGTTTTTGAACCTCCGTTCTTCCATCTACTCACTTGGAGCTTCACATCTCGGAGCTCACTTGAATCTGACACGCTATCGAAACAGACGGTGCCGGTCTCTTCTGCGGCGTTTTGCGACACTTGTTAAACAGAGGCTCCGAGTGCCCTAAAGTTCTCGTCGCCACTCACTTTCACGACGTCTTCAATGAGGACCTATTCGACCCGGAAAACATCCCGGTATCATTCCGCCATATGCAGGTCATGTTCACGTCGAGCACCGGTGCGATTGTGGAGCCCGGCACTCCTGATATTTCTGGTGGTACTCGTAACGCTTCGACTGTTGCCAGTTCTGTCGAGGATAATGTGACCAACAAGACGGTTGGACCTGCGGAGAAAATTACGTATTTATATAGGTAAGTGATCGATTGTGTACTGAACGTGCTTGGAGGTTGTGACTGTTCCTTAGGGTCGCGGAAGGGCTTTCGTTAGATTCGCATGCTGCGAAATGTGCTGAAATTTTTGGGATACCTCTTCGGATGGTAGAGAGGGCTCAACATGTCAGGTAACCTCATTCTATGCATACGTCTTGGTAGCCCAGCTGATTTTATCTATAAACAAGCCAATTATTATCGTCCCATCAACTGGGACGTCTCTTAGATGAAGGCATGACTGATGCAGAACGCGTCGACCTCGAAGACGCTGAAGCAGTCTGTCGCCGCTTTCTGGCTTGGGATTTGAAAGAAGAGGCAGAAAATATCTGCGAAGGAGAGGTTAAGAGGAAGTTGGCGGCAATTTTGGGTAGAACGGTCGATGATGCGGGCGAGGAGTAGAGCTATTAAGTGTTCGAAAGCTGTGAGCTTAAATTGGGCGAGCTTTCTGGTTTGAAATGGTCTGCATAATTCAGGACTTCATGGGCCTCACTTTTTAATTATGATTAGTATTGTTAGTGCTGCAATTTTTTTTTTCTTCTTTCTTTTCTATATTGCGTGCTCTACTAGAACATGTCACTCCGTTGTGAGCTTTCCAAATTCCATTTCCCAACGGCGCGCGGTGCGCGACGCATCACACTCGCCGTGGGACTCCGTGTTCCTCCAATTTTCAGCTTATTTGTTTCCAGTCCTGCCTTACACCATCACCAGTACTCCCAATGCCTTTTACATAGGATTTCGATCGCGCATTTTCAAGACGCATTTCTAGGCCAGCTGGGACATCGGCGTTCGCCTAGGCTCTACCCTCGGTATTTGTCCGCTTCTACAACATTCACCTGCGTTACGTATTGGCGAGACGGCGTCCTACTTCTGGAAGATGAGCATTTTGAACAATATCAACCTCGAATGACACCATATACCGCCAGCTTGTCCCAACCCTCAATAACTTACCGATAGGCCCTTGGAGTCATTCGAACTTTGCATGCAGCAGGACGCTGACGAGCCTTCTGCTATCCTTGATCGCTAGCTGGGGCAGGGAAAGGATCAGAAATACCCTTATCTACGAGGCCTTGAAGAAGCAAACGAAGAAGCAAACGAGAGCTTGGGCCGGAGCCTTGAATAGTCGGCAATTAGGCAAGCTATTTGGGTGCAGGACCATGCCTTCTGGGAAATCAAAGCTGCTTATTCCCATCTGCATCGCACGAATTATGAAAGTGGGCCCAAGGTGATAAAAAGCTTCTTCGATGATGCACCAAGCCCACTTTCCTCCTCTCTACCGCTGCGCCCGGCATGGCCTCTGACGTTCCTACCTCGGAAGACTCTTTCAAGATAAATATCCCAGACGACAAGATCGACGCTCTAAAGCAGAAGCTCGCACTCCATAGGCCTCCTGATGAGCTCGAAGACGCAGGTCGCGACTACGGGGTCCCACTAGCTGATATAGAGCGCCTCGTAGCTCGCTGGAGGGACGGATACGACTGGCGAGTTCACGAACGGAAATTGAATGAAGAAATGCCGCAGTTCAAGAAGGATATTCATGTGGATGGGTTCGGGGCTTTGGGGGTGCATTATGTCCATAAGACGAGTACCGTGGAAGGAGCCATACCTCTGCTTTTCGTGCATGGATGTGAGTTGTTCAATTTTATTGCTTTTGGAAGAGTCTATTTCTCAATAAATCACGCTGGCTTTCTCAAGGGCCCGGAAGCTTCATTGAAGTACGGAAGATCCTTCCTCTGCTCACAGAGGCTTCTCCAGATCATCCAAGCTTCCATGTAGTGGCGATGAGTCTCCCTGGGTATGGATTTTCGGACGCGCCCAGAAGGAAGGGTTTTCAGATTTCGCAATACGCGGAAGTAAGGATATCGAATGCAATATGCGGCCAACATTGGCTCACACATAGTACCGCCAGACTGGACATAAGCTGATGTTGTCATTGGGTTATGAAGAATACGGTGTGCACTATTCAATAAAAAATAATTTATTCGCTGCCTGACTTGGAACAGTAACTCAAGGGGGAGATATTGGATTTTTCGTGGGTCTCCAAAATGAATTACACCCTCTTATCGTACGACGTCATATATTCGGTCAGGTCACTCGTAGGATTGCCAAAATATACGGCGGAAAGCACAGCAAAGCTTGGCATACGAACTTTCCTCGTCTACCAGAGTGAGTCCTCCATATTCAAGGGGTCGCAAAAAATCTCTTATGGAATATATACACTTGCGCTCAGAGCACGTCCACCGTCCATCCTCGACTCCCCTTGGCTCTACTTTGTCAATCTTCTTTCACGGTACACACCAGCCGAGAAAGCCGAACTCGAGCGCACGCAAAAGTTCTTGAAATACGGGACGGGGTACTTCCACGAATATGCGACTAAGCCCCAGACGCTCTCTTATACCCTGGCGGATTCTCCGGTCGGCTTGCTTGCTTGGATATACGAGAAACTTGTTAGTTGGAGTGATTCATACCCTTGGGATGATGACGAAGGTGTGTTATTTTATATTTTTCCCCCTTCTCTCGGTTGCTGACCCTAAGATTCATGTGCACAAGTTCTAACATGGGTATCAATATATTGGTTCTCGGCTGCGGGCCCTGGTGCATCGCTCAGGGTGTACTACGAGATGGTCAAAGCAGGAGATCGCGCCCCGGAGAAGACGACCATCCCGATGGGATACTCACACTTCCCCGGCGAGCTTTTCAACGTCCCTCGCCTGTGAGTCGTCCCTTTTTACTTGTCCCCGTTAAACCACGTCTTGATCTACCCTTTCTTTATTCACATTTAGGTGGACCCGGACTCCGAATTTAGTGTTTGAAGCCGAGCACGAAAGCGGGGGACATTTCGCTTCGTACGAGAAGCCACAGGAGCTTGTTGATGATCTGCGACGAATGTTTGGAAAGAAAGGCCCAGCTTATGATGCGATACAGGGCAAGTCTGGATTTTGAATACCTGAGGAGGTTTTTTTCTCTGTATCCTTGTGACACACCTATTGAGTGCAGATAGTTTGATCATGACCATTTTGCGCATGGGCTTCCGGATTTTTAGGCCTCCTATGTATCTCATGCATCCCGGAAGAATGAATAGATTAGGGGTTTTTCTAGGGCTCCAGGAACCCCTGGAGTATGGCGGTCCGAATGCACAATAATTATCAGCGCAACTTTTTTTATGTCAGCGCAACTTTTTGTGCATCAGCGCAACTTTTTTTTTGCGCAACCTTCGCTGTGGCTTTCTAATGAAGGCGCATAGGTCAATTACTGATCCAAGTTGTTTGTATCCCTATGCTAGCCTCATTGCAGAGTGTTGTAGAGGGAGGAATAGTTTGACATCTTATCTTATCAAGGGGAGTTTATCTTATCTCATCAAAGTTCTCACGCATCACACCTGCGCGTCGATCCCAACGCGCGTCGTATGTTCAGCGCATGCGCATCAATAATGGCGCCCTAGAGTAAAGTCCATGCTCAGAGGAATCAGGATACAGATTAACGCGGGACTTGTAAATTGGGGAAGGTCCAAACCCGGGGAATCTTCAAGATGTGCATACGCGGCACCCGCGTCATAATTGCCACTCACTTATTCATTGAGTCGAGACTCGAGAGGCTTGAGTTGCTATCTATAATGTAGTGAGGCCCCTGCATAACTAGCCATACAGTTCAGTACTCAGTATCTAACAATACCCTTCAGAATTAGTCCTTTCTATATATGGCTGTTATATGCATAACAGCTTAACAGCGAGTGCACGTGCTACGAGGACGCGCCGCCATGTTAGCCGGTGACCGTATGTTCGATGCATGCGCATCAATTTTGCGGCTCTGGGACAAGGTTCATAGTCTACTCAATGGATTGTTTAATTGTGCTGTTTAGTAGTGCACTTGGGAATGAGGGAGGCCCTGGAATGCGGAATCCACAAAGTGAGCGTGCTCGCGCATCATGACTGGCACAGTGTACTATGAATCGCTCAGTCTCTGAATTGTAAGTTGCTCTTTTATAATCTAGTAGGATCTAGGTCATCTGCACATACAGCGCTTCTATCATAATATATGGCTAATATATGTCAATGTTTTGCTCTGTTCACGTTCCAAGTTGGGCCTTGCCTGGGCAATCAACAGCGCCTATTAGCATTCACGACAAGTATTCATAATCATAGCTACTATATTCAACCCTTTCCTATGCATGCAAACCCACATAATGGAATGAAGTCTATAAGGCATTATGTATCAGTAATTTTCCTTACATAGCATGCTTAATGCTTGCTATATTCATTCGAGTACGTCAGAAAAGACTACACAACGAGAAATCAGTACCTATCAAAAAAAGTTGCGCTGGAAGTGCGTAAAAAAAAGTTGCGCTGAGAGAAGTTGCGCTGAAAAAAGTTGCGCTGATGTCAAAAAAGTTGCGCTGACGTAAAAAAAGTTGCGCCAGCATGAAAAAAGTTGCGCTGATAATTATTGTGCATTTGGACCGCCATACTGGAGCGGTGCCTCATTTCAATATAAAAGAAATGTGGCCACTGGTGACTGAATTGTCTGCAAATGCTGCCGGAGTGCCACTCTGTCCGAGTCGCTATCTAAGCAACGAACGAGCTTGACGACGGTGATTCAGTCGCTAATACGTTCTGAAAGTTGTGTTGCGAATAAATTGCAACGTGCAGCATGTTTGCGCCCATACTGTGCATGATGCACTTTCAATAAGTTCAATGGGCATCGTTCGTACCTCACGAGTATGGCTGTCCGAGTGGGTAAAAATTCCGCACACACTTTTTGTAATTTAGTCAATGCACCCCATAACACTTTGTGACATTTTATTACTATTTCTAACTCTTATTAGTTGCTCAAATACAAAAATTACCTTGCGCGCAAACACTTATCGTTCCGCACAAACACTTTTACTTGCGCGCAAACACTTTTAGGCCTGCGCAAACACTTTTGGCCCCACGCAAACACTCTTAAACAATTTAAGGCTTGCGCAAACACATTTACCTATGCGCGCACACATTTATACCTCCCCGCAAACACTTTTACTCCCCCGCAAACATTTATATCGCAACATCAATCATTACAAAAGACTTATGGCCGAAATGCCGAGATTATATAATTGATCTTTTCTCGGCATCGGCTAACTCCTGCCGGGAAACCCAAGGCGGAGACTGAGAAGGACTACAGTGTATTTGAATTGAAATTAAGCCGTAAGTACTCAACTCAATAGATAATTATTGAATAGGACACTCCAGCAACGCGAAGTCATTCAATCTCCGCTGACGGTAGTTCGGCAAGAGTTAGCCGATGCCGAGAAAGGATCAATTATATAATCTCGGCATTTCGGCCATAAGTCTTTTGTAATGATTGATGTTGCGATATAAATGTTTGCGGGGGAGTAAAAGTGTTTGCGGGGAGGTATAAATGTGTGCGCGCACAGGTAAATGTGTTTGCGCAGGCCTTAAATTGTTTAAGAGTGTTTGCGTGGGGCCAAAAGTGTTTGCGCGGGCCTAAAAGTGTTTGCGCGCAAGTAAAAGTGTTTGTGCGGAACGATAAGTGTTTGCGCGCAAGGTAATTTTTGTATTTGAGCAACTAATAAGAGTTAGAAATAGTAATAAAATGTCACAAAGTGTTATGGGGTGCATTGACTAAATTACAAAAAGTGTGTGCGGAATTTTTACCCACTCGGACAGCCATAGCCCAAAGTGTCATCTGGTATCTATCAATACCCTGAATTCATGCCGCTGATCACATTTGGGGAAGTGGAATTGAGGTTGACATTAGAAGAGGGGCTGCATAAGCTCGTTCAGCCAATCCCAATTGTCCTGCCCATTGCGGAAGACTTTAAGCCACTTGACCCAGAGGTTTGGAATGATTTTATCCAGTCCACTGATAGGTTTATATTTGAGATCCAGGTAAGTGACTCCAGTCTAGTCTCGAATTTATCATGTTTTTGTTAATGAATATCACCCTTATTTTTCAGTATTCAACATACCCACCCCTGCAAGTGGATATGTTGAGGATGTTCGAAGCTATGTATCCAGAATGGGACGGGATATATGACGAATCTGGACCTTTTTTTTATGCTCGAGATTGCATATAGTTTTTATTATGATGTGCGTATTCATTTTGGTTGTTCCGTCATTGGATTGCATCTAAGTAATATAATTCATATCTTGCTTCGATTTGAAGACCTTGCAGACGGTTCATCAGTACGTAAACAAGACAGCGTACTTGAGTTACATCGAAGGTGTATATTCGTGGAATCGCTATGCTCGGCCAGCCCCACGGGAACCCGTTCCCCTACAAGACGTGTTTGGTACCAAGGATGGCGTTAAGCTTCATCAAATCTATCTTGCTTATTTCAAACTGGATGTTAAAGACGAAATTTGGAGGGCCGGAGATGGCTTGGTGATTAGTAAGGCATACTAGTACTCGTCACGTCTAGAACCAGAATTTTTTTTCTCCTCTCCGATCTGTTTCTCCGGGCTTGTATTTCTCAAATACTTATTCTCGTAGCACATACTTAGTGCCACATACTTACGCGTAAATCTTACTCATAATTTTCTGGTTAAATGAACTCAAATAGTATAAGAGGTACATATGCTTATTGAATACAATTTTATTGTGACTGGAGCTACAGTGAATCTAACAGGAATTATCCAGCCAGACGCGCTGCCGGACTCGCTGCCTGCCCGACGCGTCAGTCACGATGTTACTATTTTGTGTCACGTGACATTGTATGACGCCAAAAATATGTTGGCTGCTGTCGTTCGATTCTGTCCTCGTCTTCCTCTCTTTTTCTGCTTTCTTTCCTAATTCTTGCGACGCCCTAGGAGAAGCAATATTATGTCGCACCCAACAAAAAAACAGGATGTGTATATGGTCATTGGCGGGAATGGGTTTCTGGGGCGCCATATCGTCCAACAGCTGCTAGCGCGGGGCGACATTGTATCCGTCTTTGATATCGTCGCGCGTTATGACGACGTTGCCTTCTATTCTGGAGACATCAGCGACCAGGAGTCTGTTGCCTCTGCGCTGCGAAAAGTGTGTTTCTTGCCAATTTCTTCAAGAATGTATATGCTGACTATGATGAGTAGAGTGGAACGACATGTATCATCCATACTGCTTCCCCGCATGCGACGCTCAACGACCCCGCCATATTTCACAAGGTGAACGTGTTGGGAACGAAGGCTATCATTGCCGCTGCGGTGGAGACGGGTGTGCGGAAGCTTGTGTTCACGAGCTCTGCAGGTGTCGTGTTCAATGGAGGAGAGATCAAGGATGTGGACGAGCGCATTGCGTTCCCCGAAGTTCCAATGGACGCATACAACGACTCGAAAGCTAAGGCAGAGACTGCCGTCCTAGAAGCTAACGGCAAAGGAGGCTTGTTGACTGTCGCCCTCCGCCCGGCCGGTATTTTCGGGTACGTCCCTGCCTCCCCGACCTTCATGCCACAATTTACCAAATCTCATATTTTACTGTTGTACTTTACAGTCCCGGAGATCGCCAAGTCATGACCGGTCTGTACCAAGTTTACGAGCGCGGCCAGACGCATTTCCAAATCGGGGACAACACGAACCTCTTTGACTGGACGTACGTAGGGAATGTCGCCCGCGCGCACTTGCTTGCTGCGGATCGCCTCACGGACCCACCCCCCGCTCCTCCCCTTGCGTCGCTCGACCTCGAGAAACAGCCCGCGTCCCCTGCCGATGTACCCCCTCTCAGCCCGGCAGAGCTCGCGCTCATTTCCTACCCCACGCTCCCCGTCGACCTCACCACGGGGCACCACCGCGTCCCCACTTGCGAGGCGCGCCCGCTCGGACCCTACGTTACTCCCCCGCCCAACGCAGAAAAAATTGCAGCAGCGTTCGCCGACCCTTCATCCGAAGGCGCGGTCCCCCGCCCGGTAATGCGCACACGGTTCGACCAGCTCTCTGAGTACTCCCTCCAACGCGCCAAGCTCGCGCGGCGGGACGTCAACCCTCTGCAGGTCGCGGGACAGGTGTTCTTCATCACGAATGGGGAACCGTGCTATTTCTGGGACTTCCCGCGCATGGTGTGGAATGAGATGGACAAGTACTTCCCCGGGAAGCGGAACCCTGAGCGGGGAGTGTTCCAGCTGCCCCGGAGTGTGGGGATGGCGGCTGCAGCGGGCTCGGAGTGGTATGGGTATCTGGCGGGCAAGGATGTTACATTCACAAGGTTTAAGGTGACGTTCAGCTGCACGCCGAGGTTCCATAATATTGAGAAGGCGAGGCGGATATTGGGATATGAGCCGGAGGTGGGCGTTGAGGAGGGCGTGAAGCGGATGGTTGAAGTGAGTTCTTTATTTTTCGAATACGCTGACAATGTCTGACCATTCTTTTTGTAGTGGTGGTATGCTGATTATTTGGCAAACCAGAAGAAATCTTCCAAGTAATCACTACGGTCCTAATTCCTGCTTGAGTTTACGAGCCTCGAGTACCCCCCTACACCTTCCGGATTTCATGCTATTTATCTACCCTTTGTTTTTACCTTTTGTATACCTATTGCGATGCATTTACTTCGGCGAACATGTTATACCTCTAATGGAAATGTTGTTACTTGGATTGAACTTTCTTCGAGGCTAGAGAAGGAAGCGTAAGATTGTCTGTACAGATTGATAAGACTATATCCGATGTGAACACGTTGATGAGTTGGAATTATCGCCTCCAGCCTCTCAAAATTTCTTCCCTGATGATTCCGCCCATACATATGTATAGAGAAAAAAAAAAAAAAAGACAGGCCAAGGCAGCGTGTGATGAAGAAGTCATCCTACGTTGCATATGGCAAGTACTCGTTTTTTGCAAGATGTGGACAGAGACATCTTGGGAAGCATAGGAGTAGTATAGGAGTGCAATTTAAAGGAAGTAAAGGAGTGGCAAGCCAATCTCGCTCGACGACAGCGCCCACAGTAGGTTCAAAAAAAAAAAAAAAAAAAAAGCGGACCAAGACCCTACTGTTGGTAATGCCACCTAGTCGCTGCTCTTGGTCGGCGATTTTTTTTCTTTTCCCACTGTGGGCTGGATGCGTCGAGGAGATCGCCCTTGCGAGAAAGGTGGGGGAGAGGGCCAAAGAGGATCCGTCGAGGAATAAAAGCATAAATGAAATCAAGTGGTGCACCCTCAGGGCATCTTGAACCGTGTAAAGCTGTTTACGTGTGGGGGTAGATTATGGCTTCAGAAAAAAAAACATAGAGGGTCAAAAGAGCGACTGGGTAGTGGGGGGTGCAGGAAGTGTTGTAGAAAGCTCTGAATCGCGTCAATGAATGTCACCCTCTATATACCGTACCGATAGGTCAGCCTCCCATTGGTCCTTTGTCCGCACATTGTTCGATCGGAGACTCGGCTGCAGTCTCTTAGAAATAGGCTGTGCGCCCATTATGCTCCTTGATGTTTTGAGAGAGACAAGTCGGTTAAGCTTCAAGGATTGATGGAATCAATGTTAGACTTGTCAAAAATTTGAAATGATTGTGCCACTCGCTAGCATTGATACAGCTGAACATCGGTACCTCAAGACGTCACAAGTTGCGGCGGAACCTATAACTACTCAGAAGAATGGAAACACCAAGGATTGGATATTGACTGGAGTGTAGTCGCAGATGCTTCTGACTGCCAAATTTCCGAGTAGCGTTCGAACTAAGCACATTGCCATGCCGCATGCGAGATTTATTACTACACCATCATTTCGTGAAACGAGAATGACAGGATTACACTAGCCTCACTGACCTGAATATATATTTTCTTTCAAAATGTTCCAATTAAATGGTGTTTTATTAACTATCCTATAGCTAAAGTATTTCAGACGTCGCATCGTTCAACCATCACACGAGCGCCTAGGTTCAAGTACTGCAGTAAAAATAGAAGTTTTTCTCAACTTGACCAAACCATTCTATATAACATTCAATATTCTTCAAAGTCCCAACACCCAACCCGATAGATCTAGGAATAACCGTCAGTGGCAGATTTCAGAAGTTGCGTTTGCGATAATCAGGTTTGTGGCTCAGTGGCACGTTATTCAACCGTTGGCAGCACTTCGGCGAAAAGATATACTAGTATCATCTCAGGCCCCTTATGCGAACTGCTGGTCGTTGCACGGTAGATTAACAGCTGCAGAAGCCAAAGCAGCGCAGTAGACAGTGAAGAACTAGTGATCTTATTGAGAACACGTATCCAAGGAGGAATGGCTTGAAGGTTTCAATCCTCGACAGCACTTCAACGAAAAGATACACTAGACTCATTTCATATCCCTTATGCGACTGCTAGTCTCTGCATGGCAGATTACCAACTGCAGAAATTAAAACAGCGCAGTAGAAATTGAAGAGCTAGTGATCTTATCGAGAGAATGTGTCCACGGCAGAATGGGATGAGATAGAGCAGGGAATTGGAGGCTGGCTCTTCAACGTACCCGAATCAAATACAAGCGTGTGGAAGAGGAAGCTTCACAGGCGAACCAAGCAGTAGGAATTATCGGGTGATGACTCGTTGGACGCTACCGTGTTGCTGCATGGAAAAGCTCCCTGAAAATTTCATCCGCTTGTGCTGATTCGGACACGAATCGGAGGAGGGAAGTACGAGTTGGGAATATACATTGAGCAGAACAAGGTAGAGATTTTACGGACCTAAGAATGCACGCTCGAGAACATGCACCGAGAGGACGTCGGAGAGGCGCAGGATACCCTCCCGGCGTGGCGAGGCGAGGCGAGCAAGTGAAGTGGGTGATTAGAAGATGGGGGTCTACGAATTTTCGCTGTTCTTTTATAGCTCGAGATTGAGCCACTCTGTGACATAATTGACTTCAAGCAACACTGCCTTACCCAAGTTTGGAAGCCACCGCGACCACGCTTGGGCCACATATTAATCTAAGCGCAATTCCTTTATGGTACTTCATCAGGAGTTTCACATTTTACTTTTTTCGACTTGTGCAAGTCGAAAAAGCGGACTAAAAGCCGAAAAGCTCCTTTTAGAAGCTAGGTCCAAATCAGCAAAAAGTTACATAAATTTCCCTCCTTTTCCCCTAAAATGCGCTAAAAATACCCACAAATCGGGCCGCAGGGAATCTATTTTGGGACAACAGTCAGAACCTCGACAATTCGTGAATTTCTACATGTTATCGTACACTACCTATGTACGTAGAAATCCGCAATAATAAGATTAATTTTGCATCAACTTTTGACAAGTCAAAAAGCGGGAAAAAGGTGACAAGCAAATTGCGATCTTGCTGATGCCTTGAAAGACCGAGCGGCGAGAAAGGAAATCCATCATTTGCTTGCTTTATCCGAGTCCGAGTCGGTCCCCTTTTATGACGTTGCTTTATGAAAATCACGGCGAAGCGATGTTGTCCGAGAGTGCTTATTTGTCTTTGCTGTTTACAGATTGTTGATCCATTTGCTTGAGAGGCGTGTGCTAAAAATAGGCGAATGCCTCTTGCCTCTGACCGCGTCTGATCCAATCGCCATGTCCTCATCCTCCTCCAAATGCATCATTCTCCACACACGTATCAGGCGTACAATCGCTCTCACCTACCCGTGACGTGAGTCAAGAGGACCTCGATGCAGACGGGGTGTAACTTTTTTTGCCAGAAGGTTCGGAGGATGCACATAAGTGTAGACTAATTTCTTTGCTCTGATTTGTTGAATCTGGCGAATTGTCTGAATGTGTGGTCATCCGGAGAGTACACTCTTCTCGATAGCGAAGGTAATCTACACATTTCGACTTCCTCGCTCCAATTCTCTCTCGAGCATATGCATACTACCCTCGACTTCAACCCCTGCCTTCCCGAAACCGACCTGCTCTCTTTACCTGTGGCGAGCATTACGCACTCTCCACTCCCTCATTAACCGAGCCATAATCCCAGGGCCAGTACTGTGTACCCTCGACTCCTACATTCCTCCTTCCGCGGCAAATCACGCCGCCACACAGATAGAACTTGTCCTCGTTCTCTTCCCCCGCATTATCAACATCACGGAAAGACGCGCTCATTTTCTTCGCACCAATTGAATCATAACCTGCGGGCACCTTGCAGTGTGAACTTCGAAGTAACAATGCAAGTTATTTGGCGCAGCGCAGGAATATTCAGAGGATGAGCGATCTTATTATGTACGAAGACGAGCGGGAGAAGAGGTAGAATCTGGAGTCGAACTTGGAGGCGAATCTTTCTATAGTCCTTCGTCCACGACGTCAGCGCCCACGAAGCTTAAAAGTACATCTCTTATCAGACAGAAGCAACAACTGAATGGGAAGTACAGTCAGCGACACTTAGCGTCTGTGCCAGTGATTTGATCCAATGGATCGTGGGGACGTACCGCTTGGACATGTCAGGATAAGAAAGGATAATATGGTGCTTCGAATCCTTGAGCATGCAAACATTTAGCAGCAGAATGATTGTAATAGAGTGGCGGTGACTTGTGTGCAATAGTCCTCTGAATCGTCCTGGGCTTCACGTCATGGTCAACGAAAAGCGACACGACAATTTACTTCGCAGAAGCCAAAGACCGGAAGAAGCAAATAGTGGGGTCACCATTTGCTGTGTCCGTTTGGCGCGATATAAGCAGATGATGCGGCGCTTAAAGTACCCAACGGAAGCGCTGGTGAAGAATGAAGACGACAAGGTCATGATACCGTGGGCGAAACGGCCCAGGAAAGAAAGGACACATGCAATAGCCACATTCAAAAAAGTCCCCAATAGCCGTCCCACATCTGCGCATCGCTCCGGAACCAAAAAGCGACGCATCGGTGCCTGCGTTGCAACGGAATAAACCAAAGACGAAAGCAGCGAATTGATGTCGACTGGTTTTGGCTTTATTCCGTAGACTGCAAATACACTGTAGACGCGCTTGAGAGTTCGGCAAAGGCAGCTGCGGGGGCGTCTGGAGACGAGGATTTAAGCAAGGCAGTTCGGAATTTAGCGTCTACGAAGGAGCGCTTCTGGGAGGGTATGTAGAGGAGAGGCAAAATTACGAAGGATGTCCTCACGCATATATACAAGCAATGAATATAAGCACCTCCAAAATCTGACCCGCATCTATTTTACGATCTGCAGAACCTAAGCGACACCGAGCTTGAGTTGCATCAGCACGAACAAACGGAAGGCGTAGATAGTGAGGTTCACTACTTGTGGCTTTCTTTTGTAGCTTGTACAACGCGCGGTGCGCTGGGAGATCTAGAATGGCAGAAAAGTCGATGAGGGTCGCGTCTGGGCAAGAATGCCAGAGCTCGACTACGGCGCATGTATGGTAAACTATGACGCGCCCGACCATTTCAGAGCCAAGTTCCAACCCTTGCAGCATTGATGCAGACCTCGACACTGGCGGCATCACGCATGCCATGGATCCCAATGCAATAGAAATAATAAAGCCAAAGAGCCAGAGTAAAGAAAAGAGAAGAAAGCATGACGCACCGATGGGGAGAAAAGCGACAATGAGTTTTTTAACCGCAAGCAGCCCTCCTTTTATACCCCGAGGACGCCCAGTATTTGTCCCTGTATGCGAACGTGAGCCACGCTTCGGCTGCCGTAGACCAGTCCACCAATCAAGAATCCATTGTTCAATATGTTCTTCTAGAGGCATCGCCGAGTTATCCCGGGACAATGGGTTCAGCCACAAGATAAGGGGCGCGTTGCGTTCTGTAATTTCACAATTCACACAAGCGCCTGAATAAAAATAGAACAGATGTCAGTCCGGAATCTCTGCTTTGTTGACACAAACCTCCTTCAGGAAACTTTTGATTTTGATTCGGTAGAAATACCTCTACGCCGATAACAGCTTGTGCTGGAGACTCCAATCTCTACGCTTCTTTGTGTTCTGAGACGAACCTGAGCGGCGAATAACTGATACCTTCTTGATGGCCGGCATAATATTAATATCATCTCAACGCAAATGCACCAAAGAAAGATTCAAATATTACAATAAGATATCAGCGCCTGGAATCACAAATTTTGTATCCCCAACAACCATCCAACAAGAACCAGCACAAGACACCCAACATGCCCAATCAACTCTCTCAATCCCGACTTCTCGAAGGACTCAAACACAACCGCCAGGATTTCATACCCCACATTCTGCGACCCCCGCCGGCTCAGCCGAACATGGTGATCCGCATGCTCGATATCGAAGGGTGGCCGGACGCTGCTCTTGAGCGTCGGGATTGTCATACCCTTCAATGTAGCAGTGTACGCCGTCGCCGCTGGGAGACCCGACCGCGGAGCGTCAACGGAGCACGCTGCGAGCAGGCCAGAGGTGAAGCCATCTTCGTGGAAGCCGTATTTGAGATATGCGCCTGCATAGGAGATGGAACGCGTGTTTTGGATTTTGTGCATCTCGTTTTGGGCCCTCACGGCCTAAAGATCGATGTCAGTGGGCGTTGGTGTATTGAAGCGAGTAACTACGAACCTTAGTATCTAACACTGGGTGGTCATACTTCCAGCGTCCTCCTATCGTTTCACTCGCAGGCTCAAAGGGTGGGTTGAGCGTCACCAGGACAGGCCCGTACTTGCTTTCCGGAATGTGTTGAAGGTCATTCATCCCATATGTTCTACAGCCTTGTCAATACCTGCAATGTACGAGCAAAATGCAGAGCAAAAATACATACAGCGAAACCTGATTGACTTCTCTCTCCGCTATGCCAGGTTTTTCTGAATATAGATCATCAGATTCCTGATCGGTCGCATATCCATTGGGGTGTTTCCCGGGCGGCGGAGAGATGGATTGAGAGAAGGACAGATAATTCCAACAAGACCACGCCAGGCGACTCTTCGGCATCAACTATGCGAGCCTGGTTAGGTATTGGAAAAAAGGTATATAGAAGAACTCACGCTAGTGTCGGAATGTAAGATTGCTTCATTGTGGTTCCATTCGAACTCGCTGAGGATACGTTCTTCATCCGCAGTTACGTTTCCAGCTCGCAAAATATCAAGACTAGTATCAGAGTGACAAGCGAGGATAACGTGGTCGTATGTGACGTTCTCGCCATGTTCGGTTGTCAAGATAACTTGAGGTTTCTGGCCCTCTGTTGTCGAAAGACTTCTGATAGACTTGATGGCAGTGGAGAGATGAAGATTTTCTGAGGGCAGTTTCGACAAGATCTTCTTGACATAGTTCTGACTGGAGACGATGTTCAGAGGACGAAATTGAAAGGACGGAATTGCTTACCTGCCGCCTTGAATTGTCAACCACGAAGGTTTTCCAGTGATTTGCAAGAGATTATGGTTGTACATGAATTGGATCTGGATGACATTAGAGTAAATTATCACCGGAAAGATAGACCGGTGCGCACCAAGGTACGAGCCGGAAAGTCCAGAAAACAATTATCTGGCGGCGTACTCCATATTGCTGCTGTCATTGGCTGCGAAGTCGTTTAACCACGGTAGTGTATAACTCTTCCCACTCACTATCAAATAGTTCTTGCGGAACGCCGGCGAATACCCTTCGCTATTCAAGTACTCTCCAATCGAAATTTCCCTTTCCCCAACCTGCGGGGGGTTCACAATAACGCGCCTGGCGCATATATTGAACCGCATCACATCATATATCATCCGCCAAATCTGTGGATCCACCAAGCGCCGCGGCTGGCAGAATACAGTGGCCAGGTTCTTCCCCGCCCATTCGAATGCGCCCCCGTCTCGGGAGACGCTGAAGGTCATTTCGGTTGGCACTATGCGGACTCCGGGGTCTGAATGTTTGGGTTTGCTGCTTGCGAACCATGAAGAGAACCAGGACTCGTGGGTTTTGGTGGGCGCGTATAGGTGGAGGAATCGGAGGAAGTTGGGATAGGTGTCGGGGTTGCATACAATCTGCAGCCTGTGTGTTAGATGACTCTAATCTCGTAGTACATTCGACGTACAAATCCTCTGAAACAGGCGAATCGTCAATATCCTTGCCAGTCCAGAGTATGAGCGTACGCACGTATCAACATCCACCCCTTCCGTCTTTCCGTGTGGCACAAAATGGACGGTGTTTGCATGTCCGCCTGGTCTACTATCGGATTCGTACAGGTGCACCTCATGATCACTGTGCTCGTTCAACAGCTACGCACACACTCATAACAGTAAGCGCCAGCTGAGACTGGAAAGACCTGGCAAACCACTCGCCCATGTTGCTCCCAACCCAGAAACCCCAGAACCAACGACAGCAACTTTCATCTATCTAAGTAATTCCTCGGAGGTCGGCGGTGGTAAGAGTAAAGAAGCAAGATGGGAACCAGTTTGGCATGGTACCCGTCGTAGAGTGAGCGGCGTCTGCCAGTGCGAGCGATGGTAGATGCGATTCGTGGGGGGAGTCGCGAAGGTTGTGCGATATCCCCATTTGTGACGATGACGAGCACTAGTGATGGCAACGACAAGCAAAGCCAAATTGCCCTTCCGTCTTGACCGTCATCTAGTTTCTTGTTTCTTTATGCCAAAAGACTTGCCAGGCCTTTACTGGGACGAGGAACGCAATAGGTACTTTCCACTCTCATCGCGCCCGAAGCAACAACCGCCACCGCCCGTTACCATTGCAAGCCGCCATCACCGAGAAAAGATCACTGCGCAATCCACAACTGAAGAGAAACCCCGGAGGCCGTTTGTTCCATTACACGCGAATGAATCGAGATTATCTGCTGCGCACTATACAAAAGTGTTGAGAGATTCACAGTGGGTCATGTTGCGCATACTTGTAAAAACCCTATCTGAATTTCACAATCTTTAATTTCACAGCGACATCCTCTGTTTCAATTATGCTTCGACCTCGAGAGTAAGCCGGATTAGAATACCAACGCTTGGTCGTATACAAACCTTTTGCGTGAGCTCTAAATTATCACAATTGTTTTTTTCCGCAAAACTAATGAATTTGCCTCAAATTGTAGTCGACTCAAATCAATGGACGCACCTGGCGTCTAATTGGCGACGACCACGGCTGGTTGTATAGTGACAAGAACATCGATCATGAAAGACGGCATGGTATGCATTTTTGGTCTGCCGACATGAATCTTCAGCCCTCTTCAGCCGTTCGTGGTAAACGTCTTCGCTGTTTTCGCGTGCTAATCTCTTGTTCACTAGATCTCTTCTATATCCATTTCGGGCTCTCGTTGCGTGTAATACATCGCTATCTTTATGAAATGAATGTCTACTGATGACGATAAATTAGCTCAACTTGTCTTGGGCCAGGAAAAATCGCGGTTCAGGATTTGTTATCACCCGAGTACGTACTACAGTCAACTCCTCCAACAGACCAAATTCCTGATTTCTGGCAGATGGATGTTTCTTCTCAATCTCAAGGGAGTCAACGATATCAGAGCGTCTGACATTCGAGGTCGCACTGTGGTTTTAGGTTTGTGATTTCACGCATCGTTGTTTTTGCCCTCCTTCCAATGCCAGTTTGTAGGCGCATCCAAAAAAGCTGTCTACATACCAGACATCGACTCCACACGCTCACCTCAATATCTGCATACGAAAAGTGATGTGTTCTCAGTTGCGCAACAAGAGGTATGCATGCGCATATATCCCCCTTTTTTTCTTATTGACAGCTCGCCTGCAGCATCTTGTGTACACTGGTGCACGAAACGGGACGGTTGAGCGGTTTGACATGCGCATGGCCAAACATCAAAGCCAGAAGCTCTTCGACACTCGTTTTGGCTCGGGTGCACGAAGTACAGTCCTTCATCTGAGCCTCGTGCGCGATTACGAGATGCTTCTAAGCCATTTGAACGGAGATGTGGGTTGTTGGTGCTTTAGCAGTCGATACTCAAACTCACTCAAGTCCTTCATCGTTAGCTTGTCACTTTTGACATGAGATTTTTTTCGACCACTTCATCAACGACTCCCTTGAAGGTATTCGAAGGCCACGTAAACACGCAGCACGCAAACTTGGTTCGTTTTTCCGTCTATCTACAAAGGAAGCCGAGTCCTGATATATCAATAGGGAATAACGATCGACCATGCCCAGGACTTCCTGTTTGCAGCCGGTGAAGACTATCGTATCAGAGGGTGGTCAATGCGCACGGGACAAGCTCTGCAAATGAAAAACACGACCCCTACTCAGGATCCTGACTACCCGAGCAATCCGTTCACGGCCACCTTTCCGCATCTAGTCTCCGCTCTTCAAGTTACGAGAGAGCCCGGCGCTGCTGGTCTTTCGTTGTGGGCCGCTTCGGAACAGGAACTGTACCAATTCCATTTGGGACAGCGGAGGGTTTCCGAAATTTGAGATTTGTTCGCGTCCTTGTGGATGAGAGGAGCAAGTCCGGTGGACGGTGGGCAGGGAGAGAACCAGCTCATGTTCTTACAAGCAGGAGTCAGCGTATCATGGTAGATCAAGCTCAAGCTCAAGCTCAAGGCCGATCGATCTCATGCTTTATCCTGACGGCAGGTTTGTTGCCCCCGGCCGCGGTGGTTGGAGCAATAAACTGCCCGCAGATTTGAAGGCCAACCAATCGTCGCTGTCGATGCGATTATCGCGGCTGAGGTGGCCATATTGCTCTCAGTTTGAACGGCAGTTACTCGTGTATGTATTATTGTATGCATCAGAATGGCACGATGGAAAGTGCAAACTTGACATTGCTCGCGCCAACGATGATGTTAGTGCGACGCCCATGCACAAGCTATGCAAGGTCCTTCAGGCTTCAGTAAACTAAACGTATACCTACCATCCCGCTGACACCAGTAAAGAGAATCTGACGGACAACGCGTAGTTCCGTCGCCAATGGCTTCTACATAGCGCTGAGCATCAAGGCAAAAGAAGGATCACGCCGCACTCAAAGTCAAATATTACAATTGGTCTAGTGGGGGTTGGATTAATTTTGTTATCTATAATCGCCAATCGTCTCTAGTTTTGGTACAGAGATATCCTTCCAAGATATGTCTAACCCATGGCAGCCAGCCACGGACGGGAAAATGTTGAGGTATAAAATGCTATCTACTTCACCTCAACACCGGAATCGCTTGCAGAGGACTCGGGGAGCTGAGGCCTCATTTTCGCAAGACCGTATGCGTTCTTGAAGAAAATAACATCGCCCTCGTCCTCGACGAACTTGCATTCCCTGAACACGCGGATCATCTCGGACCAACCGCCTGGGCGTCCATCCATGGGGATACCAGCAGGCGCAAGCTTCTTCTTCAACGCATCACTTGCTTCCCAACTGTAAGAAAAACATCAGAAGGTCATTCGTTTGGAAGACTGATGAATCGAAACTTACGCATGGTAATGAGGGATCTTGCTGCTGATGTGGTGGAGGATGTGTGTCTCGGAAATTCCGTTGGTAGCATGCGAACCAATCCAGGCCGCGACCGGGCCAAGATCACCGAGGAGGTGACGGTCGAGGGTGGCGAGGGCACCACGAGCGAATGTAAATTCACCAGCGCGGTAGTGGGGAAGGAGAGGGTCGGTGTGTTGGAGGAAAGTAATCAGAACGAGCCAGTGATTAACCCTTGAGCCAAATTAGAACGGCTATAAATTGACCATGACAGTCGAATGCTTACCAGAGGTAGGGAACAAGATAAGCCCTGAAAACTTCGAAGAAGCCCCAGATAGAGATGCTATAGGCAATCGCGCATAGCCAGAGGACGATACCGACGGTGGACATGATAACTTGGCCACGGTGGTGAGGGGCGAACATTGGGGAATTCGGGTTGAAATCTAGATCGAAAATCTACGTTTGGCATGTACAGGTCGAATGAATAGAAGAAGGCACTCACGGTTGGTTCCTTTGGGGTATCTTGATTGACCAGAAGCATTGGTGGTAATGTACAGAAGCCATCCTCCGGCCTTGACAAGAAGAGCGATAAGGGAGGCGAATAAGCGTTATTGATGAAATGAAAACTCACCAGGTATGTCAACGGAGAAACAACGGCACCGATAGGCGAATCACCGAGAGCCTCCCAAAGCTCCTGCTTAACTTCATCAGTCACACGAGAGCCGAGGATGTTTTCACAGTTGGGGTCGAGAGGAGGGAGACCGAGCTCTGAGCGAGTGGAAGGCACGAAGACCTGGTCCTGGGTCATATGTCCGGTCGAGGCGTGATGCTTGGCGTGCGTGATGCGCCATGAATGATAGGGTACTCCGAGACTAACGAAGGCAATGAAAAGTCAGCCCTATCTCTCCAGCCAAAATAACCCCCCCTAAAATAACAACGTACGATGAGTGCAGCACCCAGCCAACGGTATTGTTGATGAACTTGGATTCCGAGAATGCCTGGTGTCCACATTCGTGGCCGATGACCCAGATTCCGGTGGCGAAGAGGCCGGCCCAGAAGCCGTACAGCGCCCAGAGGGAGAAGGAGAGGGCGGTGTAGAGGTGGGGGTTTGGTAGGGAGAATGTGGCGGGCGTGATAAGGGAGTCCAAGTACTGAGTTGACCTGTACGACGCGTAGATCACGAAGAGATCCCAGAAGCTTCACGACGTGTCAGCGTCACCACATAACGAGAACACACGACGAACTCACATATACACGCTCGACCTCAACGCAGAGCGCTTGAGGCAGTGGGGTCTGCAGCCGAAGAAGTTAGCGTTGACAATAGAACAAACGGAAGCACACGCACGGAATTGCGGCGAGCAAATCCTTGATAGGAATATCGGGGACTGGGTATACGTCCTGCTCAACGACGGTAACCTTCTCGTCGTCGTGTTTGCGTGCCATGGTGGATGAGAGGAAAGATCTGACCCGAGGTGACAGGCGGCGTCCAACCATTTTATGGGGAGACCGCCCTGATCGGAGTTTGCCGCGCACTTTTTTTTTCAATGGGGACAATTTTAGTGGCAGAACACTTTGGCATGGGATTCTGTGTATTCACGGCATCGCGTGGGACATGACATCCTTGCTGCCTAGGTGTCTAGATCCAACGGAGCCCCTTCGACAGACGCTTTCCAAATTCCCTCCCACTTTGCTGTGCAACTCGTTCATCCAACTCCAACAACCCCAAAGGTTCAGACGGGGACCGATAATTATCTGCGGGGGATCACTCTTGTACTCACTATCTGAATCAGACACGCTTCTCCGATTCCGAGGACTATTTTCCCCATTTTTTTTGCTCTGGTCCGCCCCGAACCCTCCTGAACGTCCTGGCACACGCGTTTTCCTACTCGGATTCTTCTACAAGTTCTAGTCCTTATCAATGCTGGTCAGATGGACTCGATGGTGCAATGTACTGGGTACATAGCCTCGGTTTTCTTCTTACCCTTGGCGCCAGGCGACGCGTTATCAAAATTTTATATATATATACTCACGTGACCCGTGTTGACTTCGACTTCGCGAACGATTCAATGTCATGATCAGGAGATTTTTGTCTTTGGGATACCGTAATGACACTACTTTCTTTCCTAGACCACAATCAACCCCAAAAGTTGAAATTGGTATAGTTCGAAGGCGACTTCCAACATCGACGGCGACACCGAATCTAATCCCAACCTTCCCCTCGAAACCCCCTTTCGGACGCGCCACTGCTGATCGGCACCGACTGTACTCTCCCCATCGTATGAAGACTCTGAATTCTCGCCACCGTCGGACGAGTCGTCGCCCTGCCTCGGCCCGCGCCGACGCGTTCTAGCTGCCGGCTCGACGAGTCGACCGCTGCGACGTGTATCAGTACATATGAGTATACATACTTTGGGGCTCTTTAGCAAGTTGGAGGGCGTGCGTGGCGATCTGTGGATAATGGTGAGTGTGCAGGGGTGGGGTACCGCACTGGAAACGGGGAACTTGGGGGTTAGGGAAGGAAGGGTCCAGTTCGAGCTTATAATTAGCGCAGCTCATGACACTGGAGAAATTGGGGTGGCGCATCTTTTCGCGTCGTCGAAGTCGCGCAAAAGAGACCTAGTCAGCCCTTGTGATGCCAGGGATCATACATCATCAGCATCCTCCTTCATACTCTCCTTGACCGACTCCTGCCACATATCAGCGAACTGCTCGATATCCTGCCCGCTGCTCATGTTGAGCGCCTCGAAGGGGATCATGTTGTGCTGGTGCGCGGGTGCGTTTATCGCTGCGGCGGGGTGTGATGCGGAGTCGATGACGCGTAATACTGGGAGGGAGTGATTGTTGAGAGATCCGTTAGGTGAGGAACGGAGTGCCTCGGACAGGGAATGCAGCTCGTCGTATGTGAAGAGCAGTGGGTCGGTTTTGGGATGGTAGGGGTTGAAGTCGAGGATGTGGCCGCGGGAGAGGTCCCGAGTGAGAAGAAAATCGAAAATGTCTAAGTGCGTCGTTTTAATCTTTAAGAAGGGAAGAAGGTTGGATGAAACTGTAGATCAAAACCTACAATCTGGCTGCGTATGCCACCGCGGTACGACGTGCTCTTTCCAAAAGTCGTGCACAGCGGTGGCGACTCGGTTTTGTGTATCAGGATCGTTCCAGAACTCGTAGAAGTTGGTATCGCGTTGTGAGATGCCTGCATCGGTACGGGTGAAGCAGATGAGCATGCTAAAACAAAAGGGAAGACAAGGGAAGGACAACAACGCACCGAGCAGCACCCCATCGCGCACGAAGCAGCGCACTTCACGCCCTCGGTCCACCGAGTACCACTTCCGCAGCACTAGTTCGAGCTCATACCGAGGTTCCTTTCGTGTCCCCTTCTCTTGTCCCTCCCCATTCTTTGTCTTCCCGGCCTGCACAGCTTCCTCTGTCTTCGCCTCTGCGTCCACGGATAGCTCACATCCCTCAAATACATGCGCCGGGCTTATATCATGCGTGATAAAGTCGGAAGATTTGAGGAGGAGGTACACGTCCGCGGGTGCGAAGCATTTCAGTGGTGATGAGGCGGGTAGAAGCCATGCAGCGTCCTAGGCATGAGTGAGTCAGAATCTGGATTTCATGCGTGGTTCATTTTGCGTACCTTTGGTGACGAGAAGTTGAGCTTGGGGAAGACGCCTCCGTATTCCTTTACGCAGGCTCGTATGCGGGCATCGAGTTCGGGGAATGCGTAGTGTCGTTTTTCTTCATCATCATCGGTATCTCCTCCCTCTCCCTCGTCATCAGATAATGTGCTCTCCGCTGGCCTACGAACCAAAGCTATTCATCAGGTCCAAAACTTCAAAGAAAAGAGCAGTCTACACACGCACGCATCCTCCGAACCTTCTGGGACGAAAACACCGTCCGCGTTAAGATACTCCTGGAACGCCTCTGGCAGAGGCCGAATGACTGTGCTTCTGATGCTGTGAGCGGAGAATAATGGATACCATGACGAAAATTGAAAGGAAAGTATGTATTCTGGTGTTAGAGTTGGAAAGTGGGAGGAGCAGGAGGACATTGATTAGATTAGATGTGGTGGTGGGAGACAAGAGGCGTTTGCCTATTTTTAGCCGACCCGTTTTGGGAAAAGCAAAGGCGGAGTTTGCCAAAAAGGGTTTGTACAGAACAAAAAAACCGTTGTTCAGATAACAGGACCTTGAGTGCGAGATTTTTGTAATAAAATCAAATAAATGAGTCATGTTTCTCAAGTCAATTGCTTCACGGCCACCGCGTGTTCGCAACGTGTTTGTTCAGAATCAAAGCAATAATCCAATGGATAAAGCGAAGATGTCCTACAAAAGGAATCTAACAAAGAATGCCGACAAAGGGTAAAAAGTGAACGGACCCTCGAGTGGCGGCTGGCCTTCCATCGTAAAAGTATAAAAGCGCGTCGAACTCAGACCAAAATTCCACAACCCACCTCTTACAGATTACTTCATTGAGCCACCCAAAAGTCAAGGGACCTTGTAAGGTACGCCACTCCGATCCCCTTCGGCTTTTATTTCTCTTCCATCCTAGCTCCCCTGCATTAATGGACCAGCTTCAAGATACACTCCTACTTAATCACGTTGCGCCGTCCAGCCTCTCTGCTGTGCACTGCAGTCCAGCGAGCCTAAGGACTATATATGCGACGCTCTTTGTGATTTGTCTGAATCGAGATTGCGTGTCTTTTGGCAAGCTGTAGGGATGTAGGGAGCCTGCAGCTCTCGTTACCATAGTGACGATGGAAGTCTGCCTGGGTTTTCTGACTTGAATTTATCTTTCCGTTCCTGATTTCCAGCCCAATCCTCTACTGGGCTTGACTCAGTACAAGCGGTCTATAGCGGTATGGTATTTCAGGCGCGACGTAGCAGGCTAGCAACAATAGTTGGGTATAGGAGACTGGATCTCCGCTGACTTCTTCTCGCCTGTAACCATCTCGCCGCATTGTAGACCTGCTTTTGCTCGAATCGTGTCCAGATAGAGGATACCTAGCCTGCCTTACTGTGGAAAGAAGATTTAACGTGTAATTTGGAAACTTCCGAGCCATCCTGTTCCCATTTCCTCTCTCCAATCCCGAATACATCGGTAGGCCTCTACTGAAGCTGTATGAGTACAAGCGATTCAAGACGTACGGTCATACCCATTGACAGGCGCGACGTAGCAGCACCCAATTGTATTGGGTGTAAGGGACTGAGTCCCTAGAGCTTCTCGCCTGTTCTGATTCTGCGATCCTGGACCTGCTTTTACCAAACATACGAGTATAGATAGAGGATTTCATGAAGATCAACTGTGCGGCTTTGGGAGAGTATACTCTGTTGGTGGTGATTCTTGATATATCTATTTTGCGATGGCTTATACGATGGAGTGATTGAGGATTTGGTAAAAGCTACGGCCCATTGAAGGATCCTGTTAACACGGAAGAGAATATAAGTATTGTTGCATTCCTTGGTATCCTTTGTAAAACAAATATGGTATCAGCGTTTTCGACTTTCCGACGACAGGACCAAGCTTCAAGGTCTTCCTTTACTGGACCATCTAGGATTATCCGCCCTGACGGTTCCAACACCTCCATCATACACGCCATCCAGAACGAGTTGGAGATCGGGCGCAACGGTGACGTTCGGAGTCAGTGTCCATAGAGCAACGGCGACCGTGCTGAAAAGGTAACGATGAGCAACATTCATTACAAGTATAGCATGACACTTACTTTTCTCCTTGAAAATCCAGAATACCTTCGTGGACGGGGAACTTTGCTTGAGGTCTGCATTGCGAAGCTCGGTGAGACTCGGGGGATAATATCAATAGTAATGATTTCAACGACGTACCCCAAGTTGGCAACTCTCTTGCCCATCATCCACCCGTTCACAAAGAGGATTGCTCTGTATGGCTGTCCCAAGGGCTCATTGAAAGTGAAGGAAAACATAGCGTCCAATCCCTTCTCGATGTTCAAGTTGAACGTCGTGACAAAGAACCCGACACCAGCAGCACCGTTCGGTAGGCCCTGCGAAATATCGCGTTTGGCCCACCCTCTAGTGGAGAATCCCGGAAGATGCCATCCCTTTCTCTCACCGAAAAGGCCACCTTCGTTGAATACACCGCGCGTCTTGTCCGGATAGCTAGAACCGGAGAATTAGACCGTACTGAATGAAGACGTCCCATAGCGTACCCCTTGTATCCGCCAACCTTGCCCTGGACCTTCCACTCCCCGAAGGTATTACCATCGAGTGCAAATCCTCTGATACCTCGAGGGCCCTTTGAGCTGTCCGTGTTGGCTAGGGGGTAAATATTCATTTCATATTGAGATTGTTGACAAAAAGGGGAGTACGCACAACCTTCTGTCTCATTCAAGCCCATGTTATCCTGCACGACTGTGATCACATTATCTTTGCCGGCCTTCAACGAGCCTGGAGGGAAAAGGAACTTGTCGTCGGTTTCTTCCAAGATGTTTCGGTTGTTGGTGGAGCTAGTTCGAGAAAGGTCAGTGTCAGACATTAACAATTCCGTGTATGTGATATACGTACTTTCCGAAGGAAGTTCCGAGGAAGACATTGTTAGCCCAAACGCTAGCAGCGAAGGCTGATATGATGCATATATTAGATAGTTTTCCTTCACCGACAAATATTGTTCATGACCTACCTTCTCCGCCATTGATGGATAGGTTGAGACTCTTTTCTGCTCCCGTAGCCTTGAAATGACCGCGCCAAAGAACAATGTTCTCGCAGCTGTAAAATAAAATATCAGCGCGTTCTCCCTTTGCCGAAGCGAAAGCAGGTCATTTTCCAACTCACAATCCATAGTCACACCCATACAAAATCCTCCCATCACCGTAATACGGTTTGAGCGGGATATTCGTCGTCGTATGATCCGCAACCGTCCAGGACCTATCATCAAA
This sequence comes from Pholiota adiposa, assembly GCA_009935795.1. Lineage (NCBI taxonomy): Eukaryota > Fungi > Basidiomycota > Agaricomycetes > Agaricales > Strophariaceae > Pholiota > Pholiota adiposa. The sequence continues at coordinate 696,323 of QEYC01000012.1, forward strand.
CGAGCTCTGTATCTCCGGCAAACTATCCTTGAACTTCCACCCAGTCAACTTAGGCACCTTCAAAGCAGCCAAAGCAGCCCGCGGGCTCAACGTGCCCACAAATCCCCCAGTCTGGGTGAGCGACGTCGAAGCAGCGACATCGCTCGACACCCGCTGCCCATTCCATGTGATGGACCTGATAGACCTGGGAGCAATGACCATGAGTCGGACGCCGGTCTTCAGATCTCCCCGCAGTGCGAGGGTAGAGCCGGCCAAAGAGGCCTCGCGCACAAGGTAGGGGCCCCCAACGAGGATGGAGGTGTTCGTCCCAATGCCCCAGAAGTTCCTGTGTGGGTCGCCCGCTTTGCCCGCGATGACGGGCGCCCAGAATGTCGCGGCTGTGTCAGAGTCGGCGTACAAGATCAGCTGAGTATCGGAGTCCCATACAGTGACGAGACCCTCGATCCCTTCAAGGAAGGTTATGGTAGTCGTGTTTGTACCTAGACTGGAGCTTTGTGTAGTGAAATGAACGGCGGGTAATTGACTGCTGTGCAGTGCGTTGGGTGTGCCCGTCAACTGCAAAGCGGCCTCATGTGTTTGGGAAGAATTTCCATGTAGGAAGAGGATGTCCCGCTTGTCGATCGTGCTTGCGAAGAATATTTGTGCGGTCGAGTATGCGAGTTTCGAAGAGGCTCCGAACGAGTAGTCGGTGACGATGACTTTGGACTTGCGGCCTCCGAGAGTGATATCAGTAGCCACCACCGGGATCTGCAGAGGCGTACCGGAAAGGGTCACATTCAACTTGAACGTGGTAGTCGCACTAATTTATGGGAAAGAAAATCCAGTTCAGTCATCTTTCAGCATGGTACCACACCAAACTCACGTGGAAGTAGAACTCGCTTGCCGGGCGATATAGAAGGCGGCGCCAGTATCAGGATTCTTAAGCAAGGTGACGAAGGCTGCGCTGTTGGTAGCAACAGACAGACCGGTAGAGGCGTCTGCGATCCAGTCGGTCTTGTAGAACTCCGGGGAGCTTCGAAGGAACAGTGCTTGTCGCTTGATCTCGTCGAATTTGGTCGTGAGCTCTCTTGATTCTGCAATCTAACAAAGATCTTATTATATTTCATTCAACTGCAGGAAAACGTGGATAGTTACCGTTGCACCGTAGTCGTACGATGTATAAACACCATGGAAAGGAATCGCACCCCACGAGGTACCACTACAGAAATAGTCATTAGATTCGTTAACATGTGCAGCTCAAGAAGTCCACGCCTACCCAAATATCATGTAGTAGTTTATCAATTTGGCGTTACTTGCCCACAGCTGAAGATTGAACACAGATTGGAAGTCAGGTCCGGTCAGAGTACGGCACGGAGCATAGCCTGGCGCAGTTGGTCCCCAGGCATCGAAGGACCCTCCTTGGAATTCTATCGCATATTCACCTGTATCAGAAGGAAGTCCGTGCAGAAGACGCAAAAAATAATCATACCGGGTATATACCAAGCTTGAGAAGGATTTACTTGCGCATGGTAAGTATGGTAGTTCATCGTAACTGGGTTCCAAACAGTAGGGTGAGAGCAGTCAAAGCCCTGAGGATACGAATCGAGTCTAAAATGCCCAAAATCAACAATTTGACAATGCGCCTTAACCCGAACTTGGCAACTGTGATCCTCACCCATAGAGATCAACAGCACCCTTTGAAGAGATGGGTCAGCCTTTGGAGTGGTTGAGTAGAGCCTGGGACTTACCGTTCCATTGATGAAGTTCCTTCCTTGACCAGGATCATTGTAGGTGAGAGGCACAACAATATCCGAGTTATGGTACGCCTCCTCAAGATCTGCGAAATATTCCGCGTGGGTAATCGGGCTTTGGGAAAATTCGTTATCTGAAAGAGTTGTGAATTTTATAGCTAAATTTCAAAGTGTATACATGGCATGGCCTACCAACTTGGATTGCTGCACTCCTTTTCATCAACACAGCTGTAGAATAGAAAAGTGCATGCACGTACCTATAACTGGCCCGCCAGAGCTAATTTGATTGGGAGCGGTGACGTCGATGATACCCTTGATATATGCTTGCCATGCTGCCTTCCAATCGGTAGCATTTGTTCGTAACTGGCCTGCAATTTCAGTCGTAGCCCAATGGGCTATACCTCCTGCGGTCGTTTCGGCGTTGATATACTAGAGTCGAAATATGAATGGGAGATTCGCAGTCAGATTGGAATTTACGAACAGGTCCTGAAGAAAATAGTCAGGTCTGATGGGAGAAATTGAGTGAAAGGATTTACCAGGACGCAATACAATCCAAATTCCGGCTGCTTTGGCTGCATCGTATAAGGGTTGTAACGCACGGAAGCCATCGAAATCGACTACACCGGGTGCTGGGTTGATCAGACCCATGTGCGTGTACACGCTCACAGCATTCATCCCCGCAGCTTTAACCTTCTCAAGAATATCAGGCCATAAGTCGGGAACAGGTAGTCTAAAAGTATGAAATTCTCCTGAACTGTGCGTTGCACGTCAATGAATGCACCCAAGAACATTCAGAAAAGGACATACTGCAGGAAGATGCGCTGTCCTTTCAATATCAGACTGTAGTTGTCGAACTGAACATCCGGAGTACGCGCTCTAGTGTCCAACTGCGAGGAAGTAATATGTCCTAAGGTTGACGCTTGCGCAGTGCTGTGAAAGATAGATGACCTAGCGACGAAGCCTTGAAGCTGCGATAGACTTAGAGGGTGGCTCGGAGCCAGTTGAATAGTCGTTAAGACGAAGACGAGCGACACCAAGCAAGTCAATCCAACGAACCATCCCGACCTTCGCTTTGGAGGGCGGTCCAGCACAATGGGGGTGTCAAAACCCGTCATGAGAGACTTCCAGGTGTTCGGGGTTGAATATCGTGCACGTTCGCGCAATTCCTCGTCCTTAAATGACGCCGACATGAGGTCCAGCTCCTTCCCCTGCGCTCTCACTTTCGTGGAAGAAGGAAGTGGCATCTTTCTGGTCGGGCCTGCTGTTTCCGGTGCTCTCCAAGAGTGACGAACGAGTCTTATGACCAGGCTGGGTGATTAAGAAGTAGATTTTGGACGCGAGGAAGGCAATGAACTAGATCATGCAGTCAGAAGAAGAACAGGACCGGTCCGCTGCTCGTCATCGTGCTGGAAAACGTCAACGCCAACAGGGTCCGTGCGTGATCAACGTACAGGAATTCTAGCGGCGGCTAAAATCCCGGCGTCGGCCGGGGGTTTCACTCGGAGTCGCAGGCATTCCTCTCTCTTTTACCTTCCTGTCAGTCCAAATTTCGTGTATGATTAACAAGGCGACAGTACGAAAAGCGGCAGAAAATTCTTCAACAATTGACGCTCTATAAAATCTGCGAACTTTCCTCTACATGCTGGACGATAAATTTGACACGCTTCCGGTCCCAATCATACCTGACAGTGACTGCCAACAAATCTCTTGAGAAATTTTTTGCTCTTTCTGTTAACTCGCAACCTGACGAGGCTTCCTTGCATCAATGCAAACCCACAAAAGCCGGCCGTGTGCCTCTGTCGATTCTGAACAGAAATAGTACCTTACCTGGCAATCATGACACTGGATATCTGATGCTTTCTAGTATGGAGGACCTCTTTCAATAGCCTCCCTAAATGCACTGGGGAATATCCTAGAATAAACCGTTATATGCATCACCCTCTCGGCCCCGCTGGTAGGCCTCGTAAACGCTACATATGGCCTGGCGTTTCGAAATATGCCACAAATCTCTCCATCACCCCCGTTCCCAGGTCCACATATGAGCTCCAAAATTTACTCTGATAGTCATCCGCTCTTCGTTTGGCGCTGAAATGCAGCCCGCAACCCAAGCCCGCAACCCTTTTCTTCTGCATCGCGATTCGTGATCTCTGGAAGTCTCTGGACTCTCATCCTATGTTCGCGGCTAATGTCTTAAGTAAGCACATTGGCGAACATCTATAACATCAGCGCCCACATCGGCGCAGTAGCCATGTGCAAGTGCCGTCGCGTAGCCAGTGCGCCGCTTTGTTATCTATTGCAAGTCGAACGCTGAAGCCACATATCCGCTCGCGCTGAACTGTGGCCATATAACGGGATAAGAATGCAGTTTCACCTTTACGCACATGGCACGGAGCTGAAGCTTAAATGAAGGCCGCCCAAGAATAGCTCTTTCCAGAATCCACAACACTCCTCCCCCGACTGCGCAAAATGAAAATAACATTGAACAAAATCCCGGCGCTCTACTAATTTAATTAAGCGGTAATTCTCAGAACGGTAATATACATAGCGATAAAGATACAAAAGGTTCACAGAAAGTCGAATTTTTTTTACAGGGAACTACTAAATGGCCGTCCACTGCTTCCTGCAAAAGTTTAAATCCATCAGATTCCTACCCAAACCCAATATAACAGTCGCAAATGGAAATATGAAAGCCCACCTTCCACCATCCTGGATCAAATTATCATAGCTCTGAAAGCTATTTTCTTGGAATCCTCCATTGACATTTTGTGAGATTACGAAGGGTGGATCGACCTGAAGCATTTTGAGCACAAATATTCACGCCATGAACGAGGAAAAGGGACTAACCTTGTCCCACTCTTCCAGATCTCGCGGGCCCAAACTAGGCATTCGTGTACCCAGAGCAAATAAGTTAGTGTGATTTGTCGTGGTACCTCCTTGACGATCAGTACCACGCCCTTTTACGTTTCTTCTAGTATTAAGACTATTCATCTGTTAGTCAAGGACTGCGAAGAGAAATAAAATGGTGATCTCACGTAGCCATGAAAGAGATGGCATAAACTGTTGAATGAGAACGGTCAGCTAGGTGTAAGACAATGAAAAAGGAACTAACGTTTGCTGAGGACGAAGTAGCAAGCGACGAAATAGAGGTTGTTTGGAGGAGCGGCATTGTACTTCAAACACTCGTCAGAAGCCTCTTCATTATACTAGAGTTACAACCTCCTTACCAGAACCAAAACAGCCACGCTGATCGTACTATAAAACAGGAAACGATCATTCAGGCATTGAAGCTCCTGGCAGAATATGGTACGTACCTTGTCAAGACACCCGTGTTAATGGCATACGAACACAAGCTGTCCACTAAGCTGTCTGAGCTACATCAAAACGATGAGATCTCTACGTCAGTAAATATTTTTGAGATGCTTACGATTTTAAGCCCGTTCTTAAACGGTTGAGGAAGAAGCAAAGAGCGCCGGCGGTGACAATGTCCGTGCAAACTCCTACTCCAAGTGAAATCGTGCCGAGTGTCTGCCAATTTTCAAATTCGCGATCAGGTTCACAAGTTCGCCAGAGGAAATTATGGGCGACAGCCTACCTGGATTTCGTGCACGGCAAATAGAGTTGGGAGTTTGAAGCTGTGAGAGAGAAGATGAGTCTGATGACAAGTTCCGTGAGTATTCGTTATCAACATACGCTTCGATAGTGAAAGCTAAGAAAAGAAACGGTCAACAAACGGCAAATACGAGAACCGTAACCGAGGAGGGAAACATACCCAGCGCAAGCCCTATGGCGGAAAAGCGTAATGGAGTCAGAATTCAGAAAAATCAAAAGATCCTCCCCGCTTCACCGTTCCCTACATACCTAACTGTCCTAGTGCCAAAAGCATCTGATAGGCACAGAAAATCGCCTCCAGTCAACTGAAGCACACAAACACCATAATCACAAGTACTCACTATGAGCCCCGTGATCCACATGTTGCGATCGCTAACTATATGATTATCGATGTTAGAGTTTGAGAAGTGGAGAGTGCGAGGGATATGGGGTATACTCACAGCGCCAGACGCGGAAGCCGAAGTACCTGGAAGGGAGAGCAATTAGAGGAGCATAAACTTGAATATTTGGAGTAGGCCGCGTACACTTTGACGACGGCCCCAACAACGGCCTTTGGATTGAAGCGCGAGTTAGCCTGCGATCACGGGGGAAAGGAAGAGAGAGACGCGCACCCCTACTGTCAGTTGTAGCTAATGCAACAACGCAATAAATCTCCAAAGCTTCAAAGATCAAGTTCACAATAGGCTAGACTCACAATAAGTGACCTGACATATCAGTTGAATAAGCGCTGCTCGAAAAGGCTAGGTGGCAACATACCAAGTCATTTCTCCCTTTGCAAAGACCGTTGGGTTGAGATAGTTGCTAATCCCGTAGTAGTACACGAGGTGACCAATGAAACATTGGTCGGTGGTCTCCAAAATTCTGACGACACCAGAAGGCGCTTAGGATGGATGACACGTATTGACTCGGTCGAATGCTTACACAAGTAGTACAACCTAATCGAAGTCAGCGAAATCTCGTGCAGACAAGCAGGTGCGTGTCAGTACTCACCAGAAGTTTGAAAGTAGACTTATCGCCAGGATAGTTCCGAAAGTAGTGGAAGACTTGGGACAGAAGGATCCCATAAACCGCGCATGCAACGGCGAAGCCAACGAATACAGCACCAAGAGTGTTGTCGATGATGGTCGCCATAGTCAGGAAGGAGCGACGGGCTCAGACAGAGCGAATTGGAAGAAAGGAGTGTGGTAGTCGCGGGCAAAGCACGTACACCACGAGAATATTAGCTACCCAACTTGGTTGGCTTGTGCATTAAATGGTTGCCGAGCGTTTCTAAAAGAAAACAGGAAGGTTTTCTGGAGACAGAGTTGAGGTCCACGCGGACAAGTTTTGAGTCTGATCAAATTAGATGATCTAAGGGGCAAATGGCCAAATGCGGCGCGTCGTCAATGTCAGGTTGACAACCGCGTGGATTTTTCGGGGAGATGATCTACATCCTTGGGTTAGGGCCGGAATCAGGACACTCATGGTCAAAAGGCCACCCGTTCTCGCGAAAGCCGGCCAACCCAATTTTCCGACGCGCCTAACCCCAAGTCTTCAGGATCTTCAACCAGTCTCGTAAGTACTCATGATCAAGCTCGGAGGCGAGCGCTCAAGAGGACGAGATTTCCAATTATACCTGGCTAAACTTTGCCATTCGTTTGTCTGGGCTCTATTGAGTCCTGAAGACCTGACGGATCAGAATTACCGCTCCTGGATTAATCAGAAATCATAGAACCGTGATGACAAGTCTCGTTTGAGAAATAGGAGGTGAAATCGAAACTCTGCTTACCACCGCAGCGACGATGATATATCACCAGAATATCCACTCTCGGAAGTGATGATGCTTGGTCGCGAATAATTTTGATTTGATAGAATAGGTGTAGAAGGTACATAAGGTGGCCTAGACAGATAAATATACAAGTAAAAATGTCTGCGACTTGCAAGTTTAGCGTTGATAAAAATGCAAAGAGTCAAGAAAGAAGTATAGATGTGTACACAGACCTCAATGAAACCAGGTTGAATGCGACATATTGATAGTATACATTACATCTTGCGGATAGGAAGCTTCTGAGTGAAAAATTGAATCGTAAACATCGAGTCTCGGTGATCCTGGAAAACATAAAAGCTAAAAATTTACCAGCGATACATCTTGAGGCTTATTTTCTTCGACATCTCCCACGACTGACACTTCCTTGTGGACATCTATTTCTAAACTCTAGATGGTGATAGGGTTTGAGCGCCCATCTTCCAAGGAAACGGGGAGGAGCGGAGATGTGGCGTACCCTCAGTTGGCTAGCGTACTCGACATTTCGTGGTGTCCGACCGCTATTCGTGACCATGAAGAACGTGTTCCGGGCATTGCTCATACTCTCGCTATTTTCAGCGTCGGTACCTCTGCCCCTCAACACCTTGCGAGTGTTCAACGTAGCTAGGAACGAAATCGCGTAAACTAATAACCAGGGTCAGAATAGGATGACTAGCAACAGGATGCTCAAACACGCACGCTTCCCCAAAGTGAAGTAGGAGGCCATGTAGGCCAACGTATGAGGCACTGAATTGTACTGAAGTGATCGTGAGTGAAGCTGTCAATGTCGAATGGAAGACTGGAATATACCAGAATGAGAGTCAACAGACTAACGGCTCCAGTCAGCACACCCGTGTTGATTGCATAGATGGTGAGCGAGTTAACGAGGGTATCAGCTCTGATTATGGTCAGTTTTCGACAGAAGCATGCAGTGAGGGAAACAGACTTGGTATATCCAGTACGTAGCTTCCTCAGGAAAATACACAGGGCTCCCGCAATGGCAAGATCAGTCAAAAGACCTCCAGCCAGCGCCAAAGATGCAATGACCTGGACAGTAATAAGTTGAGACTGCGTCAAAAAGTTGGTTAAATTCAACGTACTTGGAGTTTTTGGCCCTCGAACAAAGAAAGTTGGAAGCTATCGAGAAAAATTAGCATGGGTGTCTGCTTTGCGTTGTTCAGGAACATAGACTCACGCTCTAACAGAATAAACTATAATGTGAAGCAGTTACAGGGTCAGATGAACATCAAATATTCAAGGAAGGCGTCTTTAATACCAATTGCAAGACCTGTTGAATGATTATTAGTCTAGATCCAGTAAAAATAGAGATATGTACTTGCCAAATTCACCCAAAACTAGGAATATGATCGTTCCCGTTATCACAACATTCTTTTTGCTGACTGTCGTCGAATGAGCGATGCTGCATCGTCGAGGAAACTTCGATACTTACACCGCCACACTCTCATTGCGTAGCATCTGTAATTGTTCAGTGCCAAGAGCTAGACGAGAAAATAAGACGGAATCGTACAATTTTACAATTGTGCCAACCAGGTTCTGAGGTCAAGTAAGAACATAGCCCATGGCGTCGACTTCTTCACACTCACCCCTAAGATAATTTGTAGCTAAATTCCGACCATTTAGGTGACCAAATGACTGAATGAAAGATAAGAAAACATACGACTAAAGTGCTAAATTACGGTCATTAGCCTTTATATTGTCACGCGACCAATACGCGTGGCACTCACAAGATGACATTGCCGCTCCCAAACTCCTGAGGCTCCCCATAGTGCCTGTTGTCGAAGTTATCAAACTGTTTAAACGATCACAAAGTTGGCGAGCCGCGACATACGTGACGGTGTAGTAGTATATAGAGTATCCGATGAAAACTTGATCAAACAATTCAAGCAACCTAGAGACAGTCCCTGAGCAGTGAGCACGGCACGACGGCGGAAGAGTCATGATATGTTCCGTACCAAAGTATCGCAACCTAGAGGACACAGTATATTAATTAGATCATATGCGCAATAATCGATATACAAAAGGAACGCACCAGGAGTTTATACAAGAAACGATCCTTTGGAAAACGCTGGAAGTACACAACCACTTGGGTCGTCAAGATCCCAAAGACGACGCAGGAAACGTAGAAGCCGACAGAGGCCGCCCCAAGCGTGCTATGGAACGATGTTGGCATTGCAAACGATTCCAATTGGTGTGCACGCTTGAGGACAACGGCGAGAAAAGAGCAGGATGGTGGGGAAGGGGGGCAAAGAACCGCCTGGTTTCCATTTTACAGTCGCGCGCATAAAATCCAGATTATGTCGACTGCGAGTCTGCCAGATCTGATGGGTCGCAGATCAGATGAGGGACGCCGGCGTGGCATTGCTACAACACACTACAACATGGAAAATTTCATAACAACTTACTTTCAAGCCTAACAGTGTTAGTAACAGCCAGCTATACTTATCCTTGTTCTGCATGTGCTTTTTCTGAATATGCTGGGACGCCCCGTGGCATGTCACGTCGTACTTTCCACCACGAGTGCCTGCGGCCTTATTGGGCTTGATCACCGCCCTCGCCGTAGCGGCAGAATGAAACAACAACTGCTGGTAGGTATAGTCGTTGACCCGAATTTGGGCTGAGGAACAAGAGAACGACTCACTTTGTAGAGTACAGAGTTACAATCAAGCGTTTAGGCTTGCGAATTTCTATGCAGAGCCTTGCAGAGTCTGCCGGCTACATACCCCACTTTTACTTCCGCTCCGGGTCAAAATTAACACCGGCCACTAAGCGGCATCTTCCATCAGTGCATCCAAAGTGCATCCATTTGCCCCGCGCATGGACGCTATATAGTGGCGTACCAGGGCGTACCGAGCACGATTGAGAAAAGGTAGAACGCCAGAATGTGATTCTGAAATTGAAAGGCAGGTGATGCTGCCCTGAATCTCGTCTTGAACCTATCTTGAGCAAGAAAATCGGTTCTAAATATTTCATGTGAATAGATCATAAATATTTCAGAGGTGTACCTAACACTTGAAAAACGCAAACTCACCTTTCAGGCTTTCCTAAGAGCTTGAAAGCTAAGACTAAAGGCAGATGAAAAATTATCAAAAGACTTTATGTGCGCGACAAAGCTAAATAACTTACAGTTAGATTATCCATAATTCCATCGAACCTTTTTCCAAAAGCTTAGTGAATGAATTTCGTGTACTTGTTGAGAGGAATCTTTGTATTCGGTCCTGCCCAAGCTTTGCAGGGCAATATCTTAGACTGAGTGCTTTCGGGAACCGGTCTGGACCTGTGCGGCATGCATGCATGCAGAGGGAGGGGAAGATATACTCTGGCAGCACAACGTCAGATGACGGTGGATAGATAATATGGAATAAGTCGACTGTTGTCAGTGCGCAATTATCAAAATAAGATCACGTATGCTTAGGCGCGCACTTTTCGAAAGGTCGCAGGCTTGAGTCCTCCCGTCGATGCGTCTTCAGCGCTAGCTTCAGCCTACTTATCGGCGATAAAATAAACAAATTTCGACCTGCTAGCTGGACGAGGATTTCATCGTTCTCGTTGTCTTCCCAAGGCATCTTGTAAAGAAGCGGGATAACGTTAACGTACACTGCAGAGGACGTCAATCTATAGTCACCGAATCGACGAGGGAGGCTCTTCGCGGAAACAGATCGGCCCGCCATTCACAGGCGGTCCTTTAAACGGACCGCACCTTGCTGGAGCTCGTCGATGTAGCCCATCGCCTGCCAGCACATACACCTCATGACAGATCCACCAATGACGATCCATGTGCAGGACACTCACCCGATAAAATAGAGGGTTATGTGGCAGAATGAGACCAAAAATCCCTTCGGAGATGGTCATGTTTTCATTCGTTCATCTCATCGCACTCGTAGCGGTGGGCGCGCTGCGAACACTTGTGGCAGCAGAATCACGAACATCCCCGCCCACTGGGGCACGGTCTGTGCGGGCAGGCGCACCACCTGCGTCAGGTATGTTCGAGACCATTGGCGGCGTCATCGCTGCACTGCCGAACGATCAATCCAGCCAGTCGATATTCATCTACCCCGGGGTATACAACGAGCAGGTTAACATAACGCGTCCTGGGCCTCTCACAGTAAGTTCATCAGTCCATTGACCAAGAAAATATAAAAACAAATTGCTCACCCCACCCAAGATCTATGGATACACCACCGACACCAGCACCTACACCCAAAACCAAGTCGACATTTCTTTCGGACTTGACCTCACTCACGCGAGCTCGGACGACACCAGCGGTACGCTGCGCGTCCACAAAGATAATTTCCGGATGTACAACGTGAACGTCACGAACAAGTTCGGGCCTGGCTCGCAGGCGATCGCCATCAGCCAGTATGGGAGCAAAGTTGGATTGTACGCCTGTGCATTCCTTGGGTACCAAGATACTTTGTATGCGAACCAGGGAACGCAGGTATACTTGCAGAGTTATATCGAGGTGAGATTTGCGTCATGTGTGATTGATGTCGTGAACAAAACTATCAATGCAGGGCGCGGTAGATTTCGTATTCGGACGTCACGGATTTGCTTACTTTGGTGGAAACACGATCGCGTCAAAGGGGCCAGGGTGTATCACGGCCAGCGGGAGACAGACCACCGCGGACGGAAGCTGTGTGTTCCTTCTCTTTTGATGTCACCAAACCAACACATGATGACGTTCCTGTTTTGAGAAGATGTTTTTGATCACAATAAGATTGTCCTCGCTCCAGATGCAGTTGCAGGCACAGCGGGGAAGATCTTTCTCGGGCGACCATGGGCAGGTACGTCTTCCAGCTCTTCACTTGTTGCACTAATCAAATGGCTACTTAAATAAATCAAGACTTTGCAAAGTCAGTATAGAACCACACAGAATTTCTGTAACTCACCTCCAACCCCTGGATACAGCGTAATCTTCAAAAACACTGTCATCAGCGCCCCGCTCAACCAAACCATCTGGTCCATCTGGAACCCAGGCGACGAGCGCACCGACAACGTCTTCTTCGCGGAGTATAACACTACAGGAAGCGGGATCACTAATCCACAGCGCCCGAGCTTCTCGACGTTGCTCTCTGCAGCTCAGGCCGCCGAATTTAATATATCGAGTGTTGTCGGGGATGATTGGGCATCTTGGGTCGACCTCGATTATTTCGTGTGAATCTGAATCTGAAACTGTGGAAGCGCTATTAGGGTTTTTTATGATACGAGGAAGAGAAACGGTGTTGAAAGGTTGAAAGGTCGCGTGAAAAATGAAGATGGATCGGAGGCCAAAGCGAAAACAATTCAACAAATTGGAAAGCAAAATTACAAGTACACTAGATGACGACAATAAAAAGATATAACACAGCGCACCGCTCTCTGACTCAACGGCGCCTCGACGAAGGCGAATAAAAATCAAGTAGAGGGTATAGATCATTTCTTCCTCGGTTTCTTGGTACTGGTCTCCGCTTTCTCATCGCCCTATCCAACAATGTCAGTCTCATCATGCATTGTCCATACACACTTCACATACCTTCCGTTTCGTCCCCTTGCCCTTAGCATCCGCCTTCCCGCCCTTGCCTTTCGCTGGCGGAGGGACTTTCTCTTTGGGCTTCGCGGTGAAGAATCCGTCCAGGCGCCCCTGTTGTTTGGTGTTCAGGTACTTTTGGAGCTTCTCGGCGCCCTTGCGTACGCGGTCCTCACTGGAAAACGAGGGAGTCAGAGGTGTGTGGGGAGAGGGAGAGGAAAGGGAACGCACTTGAAGCCTTTCTCTCTCACTAGGAAGTCTACTAGGCCTTCAACGTCTGGATTCTTCCACTCAAGCTATTGTGAATTCATCAGCACAGCTGGGCAAATAAATGAGTGAAATGTGAACATACCTCAACTTCATCAGCCGGCAACACATCAGGCTTCTCGAATATCTTCTTTGCCTCCTTCCAAGGCCACTCGGGGGGCACTTGGATCCCTCCCTTGCCCTTACCCTTTGCCTTCTTCGCAGGGGCCTTAGCCTTCTTTTTCTTCGGGGTCGTCTCCTCGGCCGGCTCCTTAACCTCCTCATCATCCTCGTCCACATCTGGGCGCTCGATATCCGACGTCGCCGCAGGCTCGTCGGCCTCTGACGCAACTTCTTCCTGCTCGGACTCGACTGCTGCCGCTGCTGCGCGTTTGCTTTCCGCCCTACGAGGGTTTGGGTCAGGGTATGGAGGTTGTGGGGTGACCGAAGGACGTACTTTTCGCGCAGGTGCTCGAGGACAGAGTCGAGGTCACCGAACTCCTTTATGAGCTTGAGCGCGGATTTTGGGCCTACGCCCTTAATGGGTTCGAGGTAGTCACAGCCCAGCAAAATACACAGGTCGATGAACTGCGAATTAATTTGATCAGAAAATGGGCTGAGAAAATTCAGTTTGTGCAACGCACCTGGCTCATATTCATGCCGAGCCCGTCAAGCGCAGCTTTGAGGTTAATTTCGCTGATGGGTTGTTTCTTGGCCTCAGAGAAGGTGAGATGTCTGAAAAGGATTGGTGCGTGGAAGGTGAGGGTGTCCATGTCTTCTGAGCCTGCCGCATATACCTAGGGATATGTTTAAGTTAAGTGGAGCAGGAAAGACTGTAGTAACGCCTACTTTCCCTCCTCGGGCAAGTTCTGCGCATTGGGCCTCTGCTTCTGACGGAGCCTGGAAGTATACGAAGACATCAGCAACCCTCATGACAGCATATAAGCAGGTCTTACAATAACGACGGGAATTCCCATTAACCTGAGCAGACGGCGGCATTCTTCGTTGTGTTCTCGAGTGACTTTGACTGTGCGACGCGAGAATCGGTCGAGGTCTTCAGCGGTTCCCGTTTCCTTTGCCTCTTCTCCCTCTGCCTTGGCTTCCTCGCGCTTCTCAAAACGTTTCGACAACTACCGCGAGCCGCGTCAGAACATTACTCCCATAGCAAAAAGACAACTACTCACCACTCCCTTCTTCATCTCTGGTGGCTTCCCGTCGAAAACATACGCAGGCTTAATCCCATTCTCCACTATCCGGATAGTGCGGTAGAAGAATCCCATCAAGTGACTCGTTGTTTCCCCTGCGTCGTTCTGGAGCATTTCTCCGTCCTTCTGACGCACGGCTATGAGAAACTGGTAGATGGACATGGAGGCGTCGATGGCGACTTTGCGCCCGAAGAGGGTCTTGATGTCGTGCTCCTTAATAGCATTTGGAGCATGCTGTGAGAGCAGTGCGGTGAGGCCTTTGATACCCATGTTCGAGTCGCGGTGGTTGTTATCAAGTCGAGAGGTTCAGTGTGACATGCTCCACGCGTTCGGGATGTGACGTCACGCGACATTGTGTCACGATGCTGACTCCAACCCAACTATAAATAGATCCGTTGGATTTTCCCACTCTAAATTACATTCCATAGGCCGAGTCATCCGACAGCCATTGGTTCTTGTTTTCAACGATTGTTTTGAGATAAAATGATATAAGTTCATCACTTGCAACTGAAATACATTTGATATTCATTTTAGCAGATGCACCTCGCAAGCGTCGAGTGTTGAAGTGATTCGACTTGTGGGACTCGAGCAACCTCGGAACCTCTAGTTCAACCATCATAACAATGCGACACCCGAACATTGAACGTTATTGAATGTTTTGAACCCCCTAACTCTGCTCTTTCCTTTCGACTATCACCATGAGAAAGTCCAGACGCGCCGTTGTCAGTGAATCCTCTTCATCTTGCAGTGAATGCGAAGGCCGGGGAAACATCGACTCCTTTTCTTCAGATGATGAAGAGTCCATTGTCGAAGGTTCTTCGTCTTGTAGTGAATGCGAAGACCGGCGAAACACCGACCCCGTTTCTTCAGACTCGGAAGAGGAGATAGTGGAGTCAGCATCCATGGGCACTGAACCCCAAGCGAAGAAGGCGAAGATCTTCATTGCGCGTCCGGCGAAGCCTGTTCAGGCGAAAGCCACCCGCTGGCCACACAGGACGCTCAGTCTTCTGCCTACGATGCCGCTCGATATCATATATGAGGTGCAATTTTCGTACGTTCTCGAAAGTTGCACTACTAATCATTGAACACAGATCCTAGGCTTTCTCCCTCCGAGAGACTTACTCTCAATGGCGAAGATTAACAAGCTGTTCCGGAGGACGCTACTCGCACCTCAGGCGACGACTGTGTGGAAGTCATCGAGAGAGCGGCTGGGCGGACCTAGTTGTCCGAGTGGTTATAGCGAGGTGGACTGGGCTTTGTTGCTTTTCGGGCATGTGTGTCAGGTATGTGCTATGTATGTTATGGATTTTCCTGTGGCATCTAATTCTGTTCCATTTCGTACGTATGCATGTAGAGCTGCGGGGCACCCCACATCCGCAAAGTCGATTTCGCAATAAGGCGACGCGTCTGTACTAGGTGCAAGAAGAATAAGTACGTACGCGTTACGCACCTTCTGAGAACCAACATATTGATATCGAACAATCAGTGTAATTTCCAAAGCCCGATTCAAGACCCGGTTTCCAAACGAAGACAAGTCAGTTCTTGACTTGGTTCCTTTCACGAGCGGTGCGTTCGCTCGCTCGCTCCGCGTTTTCACAAATTAAGCACGTCTAAATAATTTACTCAACGCAGACAACGGAGATGCAACGAGTTCCTATAATTTCAAGAAGGGCAGCACTTACTACTGGATATCTGATATCGAGGACGTGGTCCGAGAGCTCGATGTACTCAGGGCGAACATCCTCAAGGATGATATCCGCGATGTGAAGCAGAGATCGGATGATTTCGTGAAAACGAGGAAGAAGCTCGTGCAGAGTATCAAAGATGTAAGTCGCTTTCAATATATGTTCTTTTTTTATTTTTACTAGTGTTAATTTCTCCTATTCACTGACTAGGACGCACCGCGCTTGATTGCATGGAGACTTGAAGCTGCGAATCTGCGAATATTGGATAATGAGAATATCAAGCGGAAGCGGGAAAATGAGTGCGTCCATCTACTAATTATTTTCTCGTTCTTGGAGATTAATCTTTCTTTTTAGTATTATCAACAGGATGATTCAATTAGGATACAAGGAAGAGGATCTGGACGAAGTCCAGCAAGACCCCGAGTGTCAACGATCCGTCGAACTCACCGACCGCGGTTTGTCTTTACTTCATTTCCTTTAACCTTCAAAGATTCAATCCCAACTTTCCATACCCTAGGCTGGGCCCGCATCCGCCCCGCCCTCGAAGCCAAAGCCATCGCCTCGCAAGAATTACGCCTAATCTACGAACGCGAGCTCTTCCTCGCCTCCCGACGCCTACCCATCAACAAGCTCTACAACGCGTACAAAGCCACGCTCCTCCCGAGGCAGTGGCGCTACCTCCCGCGCATTCTCGAGGTGTGTGAGTTCCCGTGCTTCAAGGAATTGGTGGAGGCGGAGAGTGGGGGAGTGGTGGATGAGGAGGAGGTTAAGGTGCGCATGGAGGGTTTGGAGGGGATGTTGGTGGGTAGGATGGAGAAGCTGAGGGAGGAGGTGGGGGAGGGGATGCGTCAGGCTTTGGGTGGGGGTGGTGCTGGTGCGAGTAATAGTGCCGACGCCAGCACCACCATCATCAAGGAAGGTAAACAGCCCATGCCGACCGTAGATCCATTGGATCTAGCGACCGCCACCTTCCAATGCCAGGGCGCATGCAGTCAGCACACTGGCACTGTCAGCGCAAGTATCGTCATCAGTTGGGATTCCATCGCCGCACACCACTGCGGGGACGAAAACGCGGGGCTCACTGCGGTTCTCCACCGTCACGCCCCAGACGTGAGCGCTACCACTCATTCCGAGCCGCGCTTCATGTTCGACGCTGATGCCTCGAGGGTGGCGCGCCAGCTGGTGAAAGCCGCTGGGTTAGATGTAGAGAGTGCGCTGGCTGAGGAGATGGATAAGATGGATTTGAGGTATGGATGCACGGCGTGTAGGGTGCACAGGGTGCATGGGAAGAGGGGTTTGGGGTATAGGGTTGGGCATGGGTGGCGCGATGCGGTACGTCTCGTTGATTCGTGCTACTTCTTTGGGGAAAAAGGATGTAAAACTGAGGTAGGATTGATTCGCTTCTCAGGTGTACCACACACTCTCGGCCCACAGCACCCAGAAGACACAAGCCGGGTGGAAAGTCCTCCCGGAGATCCAGATCGCCAAGGTCAAGGCAAGAGAGGCGCAGGACACGAAGTGGGCCTATCCGCTCTATACGTGCGCGCACTGTCCAGAGTACCTGGGTAATCTGAAGACCAGTGCAGAGCTTAAAACACATGTGACGTCGGTGTAAGTGGTGTTCAAATAAGTAGTTTAGTTGATTTTTCGTTGACGTTTTGGTCAGGCATGGCATTGAGAGCCCGAAGGATCCAGAGGATTACTTCTTTTTTGAGCGCTACCGACTGGTGTTGGATCCCAATAGTCGGGCGTATGTTGTACAACTTCCGGAAAGAAAATGAAGGGTAGCAGATACGACCGGCCTTTTGTTGCTTTCCTACCAAGTACATACGCCTTGACTGGTATAGAATACGCACCAATTCTGATGACACTCAAGTTCATTTTGTATTCCGGTAATCAGTTGACATCAAATTAGATGATCAATAATATGATTGGATACAAAGTATATTTCATTATCTAACTAGCTTGAGCTGTGTATTCGCTCTGCTACCCCGCAAATTGCAACGTCATGAGAAATAGGCGCTGGATGGCGTTCCATAAATAGCCATATCATGTGGCGTGGCCTCGTTTAAATTCTTGAAGTTACTCAAATAAGTAGTGTTTTCATAGTGCTCGACTTGGAAAAAATATGAAGTCTTTCTGGATTGTGTAAAAATTACTTAATTATTCCTTGGCTGCGTTGGAAACTGGGAGAAAATGTTAGACATTGACCTTAACAGGGTTTTCTATCAAGATGACAACTGTTTGGCGACACTCTTGCGCCACACTCTTTCGCCTGTATTATACCTTGTTTCACTGTTCCTATCCTTTTTATTATTATTATCTTATCCTACATATATGTACCTCCTTCCTTCCATTCCTTGAGTTCCAGCTACTTAAATTATTCCCGAGCTCAGCTTACTTCACTCTCTCTGCCAACGTTGAATCTCGCATTTAGTTTTTTTCTTATACTTCCCTGTCTCTCGCCTGGTACATCGTCGTCAACACTTAGGTACTATTCCGATCTCATTTGCGGTCTTGTTATTGTCTCCACGCCGATATCGCAATTTATAAACTTGGTAACATGATACTATTCCGCCAAGTTGGTCGTCGGGTGGCGGAACTGTTCATGTTGCTGAAGTAGTATCTTGGTTGCCCTGTGCAAAAATACCTTCGGTAGTCTTAGGAATGTTGCTGGACGAAATTTGAATGTTCACGCGTGATTTAGATTACAGCCACCGTCGAGATTCTCACGCGCGAGAAAGGTTCTTGCCATCCTCCTTTGCTTCCAATTTGCTTCTCAGCTCTATCAACGACCGACGTCGTCCCACCCTTTCTCACACCTTGCGGACGGTGCGGACGCCCATAGGGTGGTCATCTTCGCTTATCTCCTAATTAGCCACCGCAATGGCTCTAACGCAATCGGCGCGCCTTGCTGGGCCCTCTTGGGACGAAGAGGTCGTCCCAGCTCTTCGAAAACGTATGTATATCGTGTATTTTCTAGTGGAACAACTCTCACAACCACGATGTGATAGGACTCGAAAGTGAAAGTCGAACGTTGGCCCGCCGCATGTCCGCCATTTCACTATCATCTGTCGAGGACCTGCCCAATGGCAATGCCACCTTCCCCGCTTACCCCGACAAGACGATCCGTCAGGCACAGGCCTCACCGCCTGCCAGCTCAGCCCAGCAATCGTCGAGCTCGGGGACGCAACGACAGCAAGCCGCCTACCAGCGCCAGCCCACGTCAGATCGTACGACGCCTGCAGCTACCAATCGCGTCAACGGTGGGGCTAGTACGCAGACGAACGCGAAAACCGCTTTCCAGCGAGCCCGCACATACTCAACTCCCTACGCCTCCGACCTTCCAAACGGACAGGCCAACGGACAGGCCAATGGACACGCACGGCCAGATGCAACCAACTCGCAGTCGAGCAACCCAGCCCGCTCGCTTTCTCCTCGACCGGTTGATGTCAAGCCGACACGGATACCCAAGGCTTCGAGGCCACCTATCTCCAGCGCCGCCAATTCCCCACAGACAAACGGATTCAGTCACAGTCCAGCCGTCACACCTTTTTCACTCTCGCCTGAGCAGCCATTTTCTCAAATTTTGTCGGATCAGAGGGGCTACGCGGTTCAAAAGGGCATCGTTCCATCTTCCTCCACCCAATCGACGTTCGAGCTCTCCAACCGCAATAACCGCCCAACCGTTGGCCTGCTGAACGAGTCGCCACCGTTCCCGACTGATGCAACGATGTCATCCGGCTTTACCCAGAATGGAAACCACCGCAATGCATCGCTGGAGGAGACCGCGCCGCGTGCATCGACGGACTCGGAGGAGAGGCCTTATGAGCACTGGTATCGTGGAGAGGTGTCGAGGAATGGAGGTGTTGGTGAGCTGAGGGTCGGGCGGAGACAGGAGATGCTGGATATAGCGAACTACGGACACCTCATCGAGAGTCGGAAAAACAACAGCCCGGCGAAGCGTCTGTCACCGATGAACGTGGAGGCGGACACCACGCGGCGGTCGCGCAAGCGTGCGGGAAGTATCGCTGGGATCACGACCAAGGAGCGCGAGAGGGAGAGCATCTACCTCGACGAGGAACACGTGGACGACGTCG
Source organism: Pholiota adiposa (assembly GCA_009935795.1). Classification (NCBI taxonomy): domain Eukaryota; kingdom Fungi; phylum Basidiomycota; class Agaricomycetes; order Agaricales; family Strophariaceae; genus Pholiota; species Pholiota adiposa. The sequence continues at coordinate 716,205 of QEYC01000012.1, forward strand.
CGCGAGTGATGGACGAGCATCCGCTAACGGATCTGGACGGCGAGGGCGAGGGCTCAGAGGTGCAAAGTTTGTCGGAGGGGTATGGTGGCGTTGCGTATGCGTATATCCCGAGCGCAGTGGAACCGCCGTCGAGTGAGTGGACGACGGTGGCGGGGGCACATGAGCGTAGCACGACGCCTACGCCGAGCATGCTGCCTCGACCGTCCTCGCGGCAGCAGCAGGCTGGCAACCCACCACCAACACGAATACCAGGGCCCTCCTCTCGCCGCTCGTCAGAGTCACGCTCTACCACGAATACGTCGCCAGCGGTTGGTGGGACGCATACCAACACCAATACCACCAACCTCAACTCAATGGCATCCTCATCCCGCACGCCAACCACCTCGCCACCTACCTCGTCCTTCGTTTCTGCTTCTAGCTCTCGGCAACTCAGTGCAAACCCAAATCCTGCGACCAATACCCCGCAAAAGAGAGGCATTTCACCAGGGGCGAAGAAGACACCATTGCGCGGGCCGGCGGCGAAGGCGATAGCCAAGTCTAAGACGGCGCCAGGGAGACATCAGCAGGAGCAGGATATTCGGGGGAGCGTGGCGTATTACCCGACGCCGGCGGGCGATGGCGAGGATATGGCGGATGCGATTCCATCATGGACGCAGCCTGTGCCAAAGGAAGGAAATTGGGATGAGGTGAGTAGTTCAATCCTCGTTTTAGTTGGTTTATTTTTTTTAAATTTGCTGTTCTTCACTTTTCTCCTCGATTATTGCATGTCCTAACAAAACTTTGTATTCGATAGGTCGTTCTCCCGGTTGTGGCACGGAAGAAAGGTCTGGATGGACACTACGAGGAGGCGGATGGTAGCCCCAAGCCAAAGAAGACGGAAAACACGGTCGCTCCGGTGCGTACACTTTGGGCTCTTTCTTACACTGCGACGAGGTCGCAGACTGCCCTTTCTGGGATCTACTCACCCGAACGTCGGACTGATACTCTTCTCCCACTTGTAGGCTCCAGGGACCTTCGGTTTCGACGGAACCAAGTACCGTCCCCCACGCAACGGGGACTTCACTTCCATACCCATGGACGAGTTCGGGCGCCCCGCCAACAACCCCGAAGAGCAGCCTGATTCCACCCCATCGGGCGTCGACACTCATCACGCTACCCCACAGGCGTTCGACGATCGCAGAAAGACGTCACCGTCACCAGCGCCGTTCTCGGACTACGCGCCGCCAGCAGCCAGCACGACAGCGATGCTTGGGGGTGTGCAGATGCATGAAGTGGGAAATGGACGGCAGCAGAAGGAGCAAGAGGAGGAGGGCGGGGCAGGATGTTGCAAGTGTGTTGTTATGTGATCGGGAGGGTATGCTGTGTCGCGCTGCTTGCTCGATGTCTGGCCATCCTATGATGGCTTTGGCGTGCCTTGGAGTCGGTTCAAGGCGTGTTTGGTTCTCCAGGTGCTTTTGGGTTATGGTGCGCTTGGATTTTGGGCTTTTGCCTAAGTGTACTGCATTTGGGTGTGTTCCTGATTTTTTACGCCTTCCTGATGTCCTTTTTTTTTGCTCGCACTCTCCCTCGCTCGTTTTGTTTTCCTCCTCCCTCATTGCTTATGACATTTTTGGGTTTTCTGTGGCTTAATTGTCTCATCCATCTATCTGTCCATCCTCCATTCATGCCCTGTCGACTTCTTGGTTTATCCGTTGATCCAGATCAGTCAGTCGCCCTCGCCCTCCCTCGTTTTTGTCGATTTCTACCGCTCATCACCTGGTCTCAACTCAACATCTTTTAGTCGGTCGACTGAAGATGTTGCCATGCCCTCTTTTCGCCGCCTCCACCCCCTTCTCGCCTCCCAACTACTTCGTCAATGCGACCAATCGGACATCACCCATCCATCCATCAGTAGCACCACCCCCACCCATCATGGATCAGACTCCTTGAATCTCACTCGCACTTCGAGTTATCACCATTGCCGCCATGTCTTTCGACAACGCCACGCTCCGCCGCACCGGCTCTTTCATCGCACTCACTTTGTCATTCGTCGCATTCCTGTACTACTTCGCCATCTTTCCTTCCTTCTTTCACGCTCTCTTTACTCTCTATCTCTAATTACTACATCGCTCACACGCCCTTCAGGTTTACCACTTAGCTATCCCGCGCACGCCCCTTCAGATATTCTTTTGGGGATTGTATTTTATCTATCCTACCCTATCATATCCTGCCCTGCCGCCTATTATTTCTGTTTCATTCTGTCCGCTGACGATTCAAGTGACTTCTTTTTTCTATGGTGGACCTTTTCTGACCATCAGTCGCTTGCGTTATGCCCTCCCTGATGACATATTGGACGACGTTCACGTCCTTTTTTTCCCCCTACCTATCTACCTGTCTGCCCCGTTTACCAGTCTACATACCTACATATCTGTCTTGCCGCTGCACCCAAAAGCCATGGGGATGCAGTGTGCATGCTGCTCTTCCTACGACACACCCGAGGCTCCTGGGCGGCTGTTGGGCGTAGTATGCATTACGCATGCGATATGCTCAGCGGCGTCCTCTAATTATGCCCATGGGTCGTCCATCGTCGCCCGTTCATTATGATGATAAGTTCCCGCTTCCATATTCTAATTTTGCACTCACCGCGCCGCTTCTTTCGTTAGTTTTTGCTGGTTTGTTTCGCATTTTTTTCTTTGACTAAACGACTATTTTTTTTGTGAACCCACCTACCTACACCTCGGATTTTTTTAGTTACTGTCGTCAAGTTTCGCTGTGTCCTTTCCGCCTTTTGTTGAGCTGTCCTCTCTCTTTTTTTTTGTTTCTCTCTATCTCTATACATACCCTATCGTAGTTATACTATTCAACGCATGCTCGAGCTCGAGTACAGATATCTGTTGAAGTTGTGTAGTTCATTTTTGTGGCTATTCAAATTCAAAAATTGTCGGTCAACAATGATTCAAAAATTTACATTGGCTGTGTTAATTTCAAGGTCAGGGCTCCTCGAGAACACGACTCCCAACTCAATTTTCGGATGCATCTATACCGTTCAGCAGTGAAGTATTTGGCGTTTGGGATTATCATTGTGTCTAAACACTACTTGCCCGAGCCTCGTGTCCGAGATGCCCTATTGTAAGATCTATAACAGTATGGGAAATTTTCACCGAGTTCATTCTATTTATTAAGCGCTCTACCCTCTAATTGGTCAAATCGTGTTAATATCGCGTTAACGTATGCCGGGGCCTTGCTGGTAATATAAAATGAATAGCAACAATTGAGTCGGAGAACAAAGGAGATAGATAGCACGTCGTTTATGGACGTTCAGGTAGAATTTGTTCATATTCTTCAAGTAGATATTCCAGTATTCTGTGCGGATGGCTGTGAACGGAGAAGATTGCAGTCTATAAATATTTTTGACAAAAAATTGGTACAGTATGATATATAGAGTAGAACTATTAATAAGCATACTATCCATGTCATTGGCAGTATGTGTTTGAAGGTTTTCCTTTTAGACCTGATGCGGTATGTATCTTGAATGATAACGATGATACTGATAGCTATACATACCTGTGTATGCCATTGACATACGAGCCAAGAAGATTCTGACTGAGAACCATGTGAGGCTGTTAATGCGTATTAGGTCGAGACAGCAGGAGATATCACGGTGGTGATGGAGGAATCAGGAAAAGGGGAATCGAACACATATTCTGTCCAACAACGTGTCCAAAGACGTATGTAAGAATGGTGGCCCTTACCAGTGCATTCGTGGGTTTTTTTTGTGGTCGAGGGTCGAGCACTTAGCGCCATATGAAGCTGAGAATGCACGTCGGCGGATCACTTCCTTCCCGAGCTGAAACTAAAATTTGCAGGGTACCAGTGGGCAAGGCCGTTGATAGGAAAAAGGAAGTGAGCTCCCATTGAACGTCCGAGGACCGTTCATAACCAGCTACTTAATATAAGCAGTCTTAAACATTCCCCAGTGAGAAGACGACGGGATGATCGTGGCACCTCGAGCGTGATGGACGAGTTAATCTCTGGGATGAAGAGTCAGACCGCGGAAAACATACGCATATACCCCAACCGAGACACAGCACGGGTCCGGATGTCGATCTCCAGAGAAGATGAATATCGCCTTGCAAAGAAGTCCCTTTTGACAGTGTCCCATTTGACAGGCATGAGAGCGCAGAATCGTTTTATGGGCGCCAGAATCATAGACGGTATTGCTGTGCCACGGTGTTTTGTCAGGAGAGACGGGTAAACGAAGACAGAGATGGGGTAGAGTGGTATGCAAGATCAAGGCGGGATTCAGGCTTTGATGATCCTGCTAGCGGTGACAGATAGACTTCTTGCACTTCTCAGATGGGCTGTACTTTGAGATTAACATATCAGGAACCATGAACAAGGAATATCTTCGCGATTTGGTGTGTATTTTTGCCGGCAGACGTGCAGATTTCGCATGATCGAATTGACCCAGTCGTCGACCAGACATTCGCGAGATCCTACGTGGGCATTATGGTTTTAAAACAGGCCCCAGGTTGAACATAGTAGAAAGAGGGTCAAAACAAGTTGAAGTCGAGTTGAAGAGAGGATCTGATTCAACAGCGGGATGCTTGACAGGTCCGGAAGCTTCAGCCAAGCAACGCCAAACATAGATTTTTCATTGGCCAGCGACCCAAGTTCACTCGACGCTGTCCAAACCACCGCGTTCGCTATGTCCAAAGGAGAAAAACAACCGCAGCTCATTGACGAGCACGTTTCGCTGAAGCAATGTTCCAAAGCCGTCGAGGCGCTGCTTTCGCACGAACTCAAAAAGAAGGAAAAGTTCGAATCCACTCAGCTGCTTCCTGCGAAAGAGCAGAACGTATGGCTCAATGTCACGGTCAAGACGATCCCTCCTGGTCATAAGCTGAAGCCGGTGAAAATGTACGTGGCTAAACCATACTATTTTACGTCAGTTGTTGAACGAATTTGCCTCGTTAGTCCTATTGTTCACCCTCTAGTCGACCCTCGGACGAGCCCAGTATGTTTGATCACCAAGGACCCTCAACGCGAATACAAGGATCTTCTGGAGACGCACAACATCAAGTTCATCTCGAGAGTTGTCGGACTGGAGAAGCTGAAGGGAAAATTCAAGCCCTTCGAGGCGCGGAGAATGCTGTTGAAGGAAAACGGACTGTTCTTGGCGGACGACCGAATTATACCCCTCCTTCCAAAGTTGTTGGGATCAAAATGGTTCCAGGCCAAAAAGTGAGTGTTTAGACATGTTCTCTATGCGCATTTGCTTATGGATTTTCAGACAACCTATTCCTGTCTGCTTGAAGCGTAAAGATCTGAAGGGCGAACTCGAGCGCGCTATTTCTTCAACGTACATGAACCAAAATCAGGGAACCTGCACGTATGTCGTCTGTATCAATATTATCTTGTCAAATATCTCATAAGCCACCCGCAGATCTATCAAAATTGGCAAAATGTCCCATACTCCCTCCCAAGTCCTCGATAACATCAAAACCGCCATTCCCGCCATCGCCAAAGCTATCAAAGGCAACTGGGCTAACATCCAAAGCCTCAACATCAAGACAAACTCGAGCGCTAGCTTGCCTATCTGGTCGTGCTCGCTCGACGATTCAGAGGGCGGCAGATGGCATGGTCTCCTTGCTGACGAGGACGAGGACGAGGAGATGGATGCAGAAGACGACGAGTCAGAGGAAGAGGAAGTAAAAACCAAGAAAGCTGCTGCTCACAAGGGCAAGAAGCGCCCTTCGAGTTCTGATGAGGACGAGCCTGTGGAGGACAAGCCTGCGAAGAAGTCGAAGATCGCCGAGGGTACGAAAGGCGGCAAAGAAAAGGTCTCTTCGAGAACTACAAAACCCACCAAATCATCAGCCGCTGACACCACCGCGCCCACGCAATCCAAAAAGCGAAAGCTTGTCGAATCATCTGATGCCTCCGCGAAAATCCCTTCCCCATCCGTCGCTCCCCCCGCCGCCGGCAAGAAAGCAAAGTCCGCTGCGACCGCCCAACCATCTGTCCCTGCAGAGTCGGCGTCGAAAACCTCCACCTCCGAGCCTGCTAAGAAGAAGAAAGCGCAGGAGACTCCATCAGCGCCCCCGACGATTGAAGCCCCGTTGAAGAAGAAGAAAAAGTCAAATTTGGTGGAACATGTTGCTGATTCAGCTTCTGCGAAAACGCCGTCGAGCGATGCGCCTTCCGTAGGAGGGAAGGATAAATCCGGCAAGGACAAGAAGAAAATTCTGCGGATACCTGAGGTCGCTCCGTCTGACTCGACTGCGCCCTCGGAGAATGTTGTGAAGGCATCTCTCACCAAAGACGAGATGAAGCAGAAACGCAGTGCTGGCGCGGGTGAAAAGAAAAAGGGGATTATTTTGAAGACGAAAGGAGGCAAGAGCGCGAAGAACGCTGTGCTTGGGAAAAAGGCTGGCCAGGAATAAGTGACATCATACCAGACGCCTAGCTTCTTAAGGCATCGCATTGCCTTTCGTCTTCCTTCTCCATATATAACCTTTTTCTTGTTCTTTCCGAGTACAGCCGTTCCAGTCACTATTAAGAGAAAACAGTAACTATTGTCAAATTCGGACTGGAGGTGTGAACATGAATGAAGAACCGGCAGCCGGCAATCAGTCGCCCGGCTACTACTCTATAAGTATACGAGCCTCCATTAACCGCGTCAAAATCCTCGTTGTCAATTACCATCGTCCAGGACAGGCTGTGCACTCCCAGCTGCTCTATTTCCGGGAATAACTGCCTAATACTCTCCAACGTAACAATCCTGCGAAGACACCGATGGCAGACCGCGCCTCAACCAAGCTCTACATCGAACACCCCACAGAACCTGCTATTAAGTTGGTGGGAATCCTTGAACAGCTTGAACCATCAAAGCCGACCAAAGGACGTAAACTTGCATTAGTACGTTCCATCTTCCATCCTAGTATGCCGAAAGATATCAGCGCTAAAGTGGACGGCGCGTATGTGTGTGATGATTAGATTCTGCATGGCACCATGGGGTCTGTAATTCTCCACATCTCCGCCAACGAGAGCGCTGAGTTCAACTTAGGCTGCATCTTTCAGGCACAAGGATTACTTGTTTCAAAAGCGCTTAGCTGTTAAGCTACCCTTGGACTCGTTTCGATTCGACTTTCGGTGAGTGGTGAAAAAATATTTTGTTCGCCTGGAAAGTCTGCCTTGCAAGATGTACCTCTTCTCTATTGTTGGATTCTCTGTCTTTGTCATTCACATCTGACTCGTCGTCAGAGGTAATCACGAAACCGGCGGCGTATGGAAGCAAGGCGCGCTAAGCGACGACTTGGAGGACCTCCAAGCAGTGGTTGATTACCTCAAAGCAACGTATGGATACGTTATCGAGCTGCTCGTGGGCCATTCCCGCGGCTCAATCGTTGCATTCCGGTGGATCGCAACGACAGAGGATGGCCGAAAAGTAGGAGCGTTCGTCAACGCCTCGGGCCGTTACAGAATGGCGGTATGTGTCCCGCGCTCACCTTACTTCGCCGTTTCGGTTATAGACGAGCTGATCGCCTGCACGCATCTGTGTTCCTCAGAAAATTGCAGGTGATTGAGAATGCCCCTTCCGTTCTATTTGTGCGCTGAGCTCCCGACGACTTCTTTTTCTTAGAATCGCCATCCGGGATCGTCTGGAGAGAACACTTCGCCAAACATGGTTTCTATACTTGGAATGTCACTGTGGCTAGGCAGAAGATTGTCGCGAAAATCTATCCCCAGGATCTTCAACAGTTCATAGACTGGGATACATCATTCGTCTGGGATCAATTTCCTCCAGCGACTGACGTTTTGACTCTGCATGGGCTCGCAGACAAAACTGTACCACCGTACGTATCGCCGTTTCGCGAGCACTCAAAATGCAGCCGCGGAACTGATGGCCACTTTTTTCCTCTTTCAGCTTTGATGCAGTGATTTATGCGAAGGCCTTGATGAACCGCTCACCTGGAACGCACACGCTGAATCTCATGGAGGACGCCGACCACAACTTTACTGGACGGCAGGACGACGTCGTTGATGCTATTTTCCAATGGTGGGAACAGCGTCAGCGTGGAGAGATCTCCAAGACAGGCCTTTGGGTGGATGATAATATTCGTGATATCAAGGGAAAACTGTGATTATGATTGATTTATTCTCCCTTGAGTAGATTGGGAGTTTAAGGTGGAGATCTAACTTAGCATGTATACCAGATTGCCAGTAAAGCATGGCGGTCACAGAATATGTTTCGACTATCGCTTTTGATAGGCCGTAGATGACCGTGAGCGCTAAGTTGGTTACTTTATTTGTTAATTGACAACGCAACACACTCACTAAAAGTCGTCCCTGGATTTTGAAAGGGTACGATCTTTGATTATGATGATGCATTCAATTCACATTTGGAGATATTCACATTAATCTCCGCCTCCGATATCTTCTCCGAGCACGTTGCGGACTCCGGAGCGCCAATTCGAGGCTCTGGTGGCATTGCAACCGTGCGCTTTTCTGGTAACATTTCAGAAAATGGCGGACATCTACCCTTCTCTTTGCCCCTTCGTACTCCGGGTTTGCATGCGCACATCGCGATCGCGGAAGATGCCTTCGTTCCCAGCGTATCTCCTTGACCATCAGTCTCCAGTCGTACCCCTTCTCCCACAGGTGACGAACACGTCGTATGCGACAGTCTAGATACGTGTGTACATCTTTACGTTGCGAATTGTAATATCTTTCAATCAGTGGTGCGCTGAATTTGATCTTGGGGTCTCCGCATCGTATACAATAGGTGGCACAATGAAAGGTATTCCATTCAAAGTTATAATTATAATAAGTAAATGCACAGAAGCTCTGCAATATAGTTGCAGGGCGATGCGATGGTGGACAGTGGGATCGAGAAGGTTGTAGGGATACAGAGTTAAAGTTAACTACAGGAGCATTAGTGCGATTCAGACGAACCGCAATGGGAGCTAGTGTGGTAGAGAAGGGAAGAATAAATAAATAAACAACAATGCTGATGAGAAAAGGAAAAAGATATATGGATGTGGGTCGAAAGTCGATAATGGTGGTGATAAATAGTAATTGCTACATGGTGAATCGGATGGATAGAAGCCCGCGTCCGTTGAGTTGAGTTGGTCTAAAGGTTCATAGCCGCATGCTCGTCCTTCCCTCCCTTCCCCTTCCTTCTCCCTCTTCCTCGATAATTAGGCTCCGAAACAATCTCGAAGCCGCGGATTATTAGTGCCATACGGCGAATTAATAGAAGTACGGTGGTGGTGACGATGATGATGCAACCCGCGGATTAGTGGCGGGGTGATAATAGCGCATCGAAAAATACAATGTGCGCGCGGTCGCGTTGTCGATTGTGCGCGCGAATGGTGGCGATTAGTTCGGAGAAGGTGATGGTTTTCGACAACGAGGTGGGGTGGCAAACGCGGGCCGAATAATTAGAAAAAAACGGGACCCGTCTGAGACGCTCCTCCCTTGACTGTTGTAGACGAGCCCGAGCCAGAAGTGGGCTTTCCAGAACCGTTGGTAGATTGGCCGCTCATGATGATGGAGGTGTTTGGTGGTAGTGGTAGCGGTGGTGAATGTGGTGTGGTTGGGAGCGGGTACGTCTGGTAATGTGCTGTGAAAGAGTATTTGACAGCTGAGCGTCGGAGGATGTGAGGATTGGAAGATAATGAGGAGTCAGTGGAGGCCATTCCGCCTCCCTTTTATAAGAAACTTGGACCGCCGCAGTTTCAGAATTAGGAACGGATTGTCCATAATTGACTCGAATTGGGATAGAGCTGGAAACGGGGCCGTTCTAAGTGTAAGCGTAAGCTCTCTCTCACGAAGTATAGAGTTGATCACGGTGAGAATTGTCTAGTCTGCGATTGAAATGGATCTTGATAGTGATTGCGGCAACGACTCGACCGCCCAAAACAAGGGGAATCGGCCGTAGGTTTCAACAATTCGAAATATGGAGTAAACTCTTTCGCTGCCGATTATGCCTCAGTTAGGCAACTCTCAGCCTCTCACACACGTCCACAGACTTTTGGCCTCTATTGACAGCATTGAGCTATGTTCCTAACAATCGGCATGTTATCTCAGCTGCGTACTACGACTTCAGCTTCATCAGGCACCTGGTAGGCGTGGCACAGCCGCCTCTGAACTTGCAGGTGACCATCACCGTCAGCCACGGAATGACTCGAAAACATATACGACTCGATTATTTTCCTCTTATCCAAGCCTTAATTATCCGCTGACCACTACCAGAATCGGTCTCAACCCTCGCCGGTCGCCAATCATCAGCTTCAAACCGGGCGTATCACACCTCATTGCTGTGCAGTAGGTGTGCACATACGGTTGCCTCCTTCAAAAATAATGAATCGACGTCATTTCTTTTCTCAACAGAAATCCTGCTATTACAGCGATAATCATATCTGATTTCGACTGCTAGACGCTGAGAGCGTAGCGTCTTCTAGAGTAACAATTCTTGTTCGTGCAGCGCGGTTAGGCGCGGAGGTGTGCGCTGAAACAACGCGGCTATGCATCCATCGCAGTCGTCTCAGTCCCTCAGTTCCATATCTCACCCAAAATCCCCGAATATCCCTAGACTTGGAACAGTTCCGTCCACCCAACTATGCGCCCATCTTTCTGGTCAATTTTTTTGATTTTTCCAAGGGTCAATCAACAACTCGCAGGCCTGTACAAGGTGCGCCAATCTCAGTCAACAGTACGGATTTCTCCGCCCCACAGGGCGACCGAGTTGGAAATGATTATTGTAGATTCCCATTGGATCTACAAGTCACGGCGCAGCCAAACAACGCCTCAGCAGAAAGTTTTTTTGGTGAGAAAATTATCAACATGGCAGGTATCAAGGCAAGTATCATTATCAGAACCAAAATCAGTCTCTCATGTCTTTTGAACCTATCTGGAGAGTTCCAGCTTCGAAATGTCATTCAGATTAATATTCCTTGTCTTCTTTTCCGGGCGAGGGAAACGCCACCAAAAGCCGGTGACCAACGGACCCACTGTTTGCCATGTGGCATTCAAACAAGGAAAGGTAGTTCTTCCAACTGTCACCCCAAAGTCGTTTCTGTCAAGGAATTACCGCAGTGACCGGTACAAAGCATTCTAACTCTATTCTTCTTCTACCGACCTTCGACCTTCAACTACTCACTAGTATTCAGTGACTCCTACGCCGCCAGGAGCCCAAATGATTACCGCGAAACTCGTGGAAGTTGGCAGAACTATCTACCTCGAGCCTCCAAAATGCAAGTCTGCTTCCGCTGATTTCTTGAACGCATCAGAGGCAAAGTGATATTTCTGGACTGCTGTGGGACTTCGCATGCGGCAAATTCTTGGGCGACTTGAAGCTCCCACCCGTAACGATCGTCCGCCCTCCGTGTGCGGGCCGATATACAATAACTATACTTCTTAACTGGCGTCCTACTCCTTGGAAGGACCAGACGTTCACGGAAATATACACCGACGAAAAGTCCCCGTGGCCGTTCTTCTGCTTCTTCTGTGAGGGTCGTGAGTAATATCGAGTTGCGCGGCCTCGTGCTAAACCTCGTGCAGCACGACTGCCAATCCGACCCGGAGCGAAGGTGGGCTATCCCCACACGAGGGATCTTTTCATTAGTCATGGCTCGGAGGATAAGAACAATTCGAGCTTGGTGGTACCTATACCGACGTTTGGACTTTGAAGAAATAGTACTGCCACCGTTGTCCATCCTCCTACTCGCCGCGTTTCATTAATCCGCCTTTCCGCCACCCATCAATCATAACATCATCATCCAGGACTGTTTAAAGACCAGGATGCCCGCGGGCGCTACATAGCAAGGCTTCGCCTTCTTTCCATGATCGTCGCGGACATTAGAATGTGCTTTATCAGCTTCAATCCCTTTTCTGTCACAGGTGCGCCACAGTCATTGGGTCTACTTAATCATCTAGAGTTACAGAACTGAGGTTTTTTTCTCGTCTCATGATTATCAAGAGCGTAGAATGGATATTGAGTATACGCGCCGTCCTTCAGTTCCATTAATAACTGATCTCGTAATTGTATGAGCTCATGGTACCTAGCTTCGCGGAGTTCCAGGCCCCAACCCCACGAAAAGAGGTAAATTCCACTTTGAGAGGAAGACAGAATCTACTAAAACATTTTAGCTGCGAAATTGCTCTTCGCCGTGGAGGCGGAGATTGCCCACTGTGTGAGAGGCACGGGAACATATTAGAATGACGGTTATCCTGCTTCTTGTCGGAATATATCTGGAAAATTCCTATCTCTGGCCTGCCCGATTGACTCAATGTGTGCTGAGAAGACGATGACCTATGCTTATACAGCGATCAGATAGCTTCGGAAACTATACCGCAGGTAAATGATATACCGCAATACATACGGAGGGCGTACTAAGGCTAATGATAGCTCATAACATCAGAGAAGACCCTTGGCCTAGCTTAAACGTTAGAAATAACTATGAGATCTGCCACGCGTATTGAAAGGAGGGGAGATAGAGTTTCACATCTCGGAATATGCAAAGTTAACGGGTCTTAACGAAAAAAACTTACCTCTGTCCGTTAGATTCAGATTGCATTTCCGAAGAAACTATACTATGTATCTTACGCCGTCGCAGCCCATACCCATGTAGTCGGACAAGATTTACTGCACTGTACAACGCTCATTTTTCTCTCCAAATTTTCAACGCAATAATGGACTTGCATACGCCAACAAGCGCTGAGGTGCCACATAAACTACAAATATAATCAATAGACGAGTCTGACTTCACTTCCCTTCAATGGAGAGGTCTAATAATACTTTTCCGCAATCAAGATCCACGGTCAATGATAGATGTTCAATCGGAGTCACCGCAAGCTCTCAGATTTTACCAGTGAAGCTCTGCATATGAAACAATATCTCGGCGTCCGGACGAACCATTTGTTAGCGGACTGCGAAACGCGTGCGACATACATCCAAAAGGTACCTACAGCATCATGATTATCAAGACAGTGGCATGGGTAGTCCATCTCCCCAACGGTACTTTCATAGACGTGATATATCACGTATCTTTATGGTCAAGAGCGGCAACTGCACACCACTTCGCACTGGCCAATGACGGCATGATCCGCTGATGGCAAGGCAGGCAAGCGCTCATCAAAACAGAGGAAATCAGCACTTGTACGAAAATCGAAGCTCTCTGATTCATGCCTGATGAAAATGTAAACATCCTGCAAATCTAGTCCTGTCAACGACAAGTAAATGGGCGAACTTTGGATGGGTGAGGTAGGCGGAGCCGAATTGGTCAGTCACTGCTTTATCTAGCGTGTAAGTATGCTGCCGAGTCAAGTAGCCAAAGTGTCAATGCTGCCGGATGGTCAGATCTGCTAGCTAGGGCGCCGCGGGGGTCGAAAATCCCTTGCACGACCGATCATGATCAGAGAGCGGTGACTGGACCCCTTATAGTGTACATTGATTAAAATGACCTGACTTTCAATTAAAACGGCCGGGAGGAAACAGCGGTCGTTATTATTAAGTGTTTCAGCCTCGTATCTTATCAATCCACACTGAATGAGCCCACGGCGGAAGACTTTAGACAAAATGTAATCTCTTCTTACCAATATGTGGCACGGGTAGATGACTGTCGTCCCGGCTCAGCCAGACGAGAATAATTGAATTATCTCCGTACAGTCGACATTTAGTCTCCAGCAGTTAAGCGCCTAGGAATGCAGGAATCTTCATCACACCGCGTATGTGATGCGCTGAGCCCTTCATCACATCAAATTCCTGTGAACAAATGCATTCAAGAGAATATAAGAATACAAGCTCCATAATACAAAGATATGTAGAATGGTGTGACACAAGGATGCGCTTGTTATGTTACAGTCTTCGGTGAGGTGTTAGCACTAAGCGACCTCGACGATAATTTTACCACTGCGGCACTCGGAATTAAAAGCTCGTCCGAATTTGACATACTGCTGGAATGCTCACCTATTCTTATTCGCTGCCATTTCACGGTGCGCAGCTTGTATATCTGTCCAGGAGTATGTCTTGGTGGAATGAGAATGAGATGCGCAAGTAGCCGAATAAAGGTAAGTATTATAATTTACTTTGTGAACATAAGTCCTGATCGGACCGCTGCCTGCACTCCCTGTTATCTTCGAAAACACTTCATGATTGAATCTATGACGGATATGAGTTCAACAGAAGATCCAAGAGATCGACAGATGTATACCTGGCTATGAGATCAGCTTGATATTCGATTGGGCGAGAACGTAGCGTTGACCCTTCGATATGAAGGCGCTTATATAGAATGGGCGTGAGGTTGACAGATTCCACCACGCTTCCTACAAAATATAATACGTATATTGTCAGTTGTGACCCGTAAATATTTTCAGGAATAAAAATATGGGTACCGCTTAACAACGCGAGCATTGTCATTCTCCCGTCCATGGCCAAGGAGTCGATATTCTTGTTGAAATGGCTTTGGCCGACAAAATCAATGACAACGTCGACACCCTTGCCATTCGTGATTTCTTTAACGACCGTAGCAAAGTCTTCAGTCTTGTAGTTGGCGGCATTGGTAGGGCCGTTCGGTAAACTTAGCAGCCAATCAATCTTCTCTTTCGTTGACGTCGTTGCTGTCACAGAACGCCTTTTCCCGAGATAAACATCGACGAATTCTAAGAATATAGAGAATGAAACAAATGACTTACGCGCCGTATATACGTGCCAATTGTATGGCTGCGATTCCTACACCCGAAGCGCCCGCATGAACCAGAACGTCATCGTTCTCTTTGACATTGCCAATTACGACCAATGCCTGGAACGCTACATACGAATTTCCCAGCTTGGTTATAATGCCACTCGAAATATTGATAAACTGTAAATATACCTGTTAAAAAAACCTCTGGAATGCTAGCTGCCTCGGCCCATGTCAGATGGCTAGGCTTTTGAATGATATGCGTTTCATAGGCGGCGATGTATTCCGCGTAAGCTCCCTGTATCGACGATTTCGATGTGTTCAGCAAAATATTCCGGAGCGCGAGACCTGTCCATCACTCACACCTCCTGTAAGGCCCAGGACTTCATCGCCAACTTTCCAACTGGACACTTTGTCTCCGAGCTGTGTTATAGTGCCTGAGAATTCCACGCCGAGGATCGATGATGCCCCAGGCGGAGGTGGGTACTTTCCCTCTCGTTGACTGATATCCATCCTGTTCAATCCAAAAGCTTTGATCTGGACCGCCAAGCCTCTTGTTAGAAAGCGATGTCGCTCCGATTGACTTATGTCCTGACCTTCACCAGCACCTGCGATGGGTCAAGCGTTGGCGTGGGTGCCTCTCCGATGTAAAGATTCTCTACGGGTCCTTTCCCATCTTTAACAAGTATGGCGCGCATCGTGTTTCTTCGTAGCTTCGCTTACAGTTCCAGAGCAATGTCGTTAGGCGAGTCAGAGATTTGGGAGTTAGAGATTTGGGAGTTGGTAAGGACCGTGGCTGATAAATCCACTCATCGTCTTCTCAATCTTGCTTCAAAGGCGTCATCGCCGGGATCTTTGGCCATTTCAATTGCCGGTCCGTTTACCGAGCGGCATGACTGTTATTCATTAGTTAAGGATGTGCAGCAAGGAAAACTTAGAACTGAACCTTAGTCAGTGTTCTGAGTCGCGGGTCTTGTTGAAAGCTTCTCAATTCTATGAAACGGTATCCAAACGTATGGCATTTGGGTGGCCTTCCAAGTCGATTCTGAAGTGATGAATAATTCATCCAACGGCACGTATAAGTCGATGAAATCGCACCTTTTCTTAAGAGCGACCAAATCCATAAGGCATCTCCAGGGTGTGCATCAGGAAGATGGGATGCCATAACATTTGGCAGCAGTGCCAGGCGGTGGGCCGCTGCGACTGACAGTACTATATCGAGCAGGCAGACAGCACAAATGGTCGTTAAAATATCGCAGAAAAATAAGACCCGGAAGGTAACTGGAGATATTTCTCTCCGAAAAGCTCATAGATTTGTCCCTACATTGGTTGTACGAAGAGTCGGAACTGGATGATGAAGAACAGGTCGAAAAGGCGATTACCAAATCATGAATAATTCACGTGATGCAGCACGTAATAATATTCTCACGAACAGCGTATAAAGCGAAATTTTCAGCGTGTACTCTTTGTCTCCGCTCCTTCATCGTCCCGACGTTTTCTGGCGTTTCTAAGACGGCGCAGTGGAGATGTATCTCGGAGCGCCTTAAGGTGCAGGGCGCTATATCTGCGAGGCTGCAAGTATAGCTCTGGTATACGGTGAGTTTTCATTTCCGCTTCCATTCTTCTTCTATCTCTTTCTATGGGATGACGCTGCTATGGTCCGTGTTTCCAAGAAGCGACTAGACATCGCTGCTCATCATGCAGACATTTTTTACCTAGCCTCTGAACTTTTCTCCGTTCTCATCCGTGAAAATTTTCCGACATCGATACTGATACCTTGCCCTCAGATTTTCATTATAGGCTACGTCGTATCTCTACACTGTGTGCAATGGTCAATATGTTATCCTTTAAATTGGCGAGAGCAGGTGAGGTTGCTATCCAGAGTATCGCTTCGGCGCAGGTAACTATCTTTTCTCTGTTCATTTTCCTTCGATCCATGCCCCTATATTCACTACATCATCTTGATACTGTGGATGATGGATAGGGGAAAGGGGGCAAAGATAGACTTGTGCGGAGATAATTTTTTACCGTTGCTCAGACCCTATCAGAGTAGCGGAGAGTGTGCCAGTCATAATACATTCTATTTTCCTCTTTAATTGCTTATTGATAGTACCCTCGATCAGTCAAACTTCCCATCGCGAACCGTTGCGTGAAAATAAACCTTGTTCGCGATCTTCGGGCTATTAACATGGCCCCAAGCAATTCACCACATTGTGACGGACTGAGACGAAAACTTCTGGCGAAGACTCGGAAGAGAAGCGCTCGTTAACATCACGCGACGAAAAGTCTCATCTTGATGGGCTGTGCATATGTTGGAAAATATCTCAAAAGGTGTTAGGGCGTTATTTCAAAACTTTCTCCAAGGCCTCAATGCCTGAAGCTGAAGGTCTACAGAGTGATAGGCTTTATTGTAGGTTCGGAGCAAGCCCACGTGCTCCGGCCGCTTGAGGCGCCTTCGCAGAAGGGGCTTGCTCCAAAGTGACATTTTTGGCATACCTTTCTAAATTGCTGCGCGCAAGACTCCATCTACACGCGCACCTGTAATTACAGCTTCTACATACTATGTGTATACTATTTAAGTGATTACTACAATTTTTAGCAAAGTAATGGCCCCCAAAATGGATAAAATCAGGTTGGAAAGAGCGTCACTTGTGGTTTTGGATAAGAGCTCATTTCGCCACCAGATCTTCGTCGTTCCTTCTGAAATTTTCAAAAATAGTCTCCTTGCATACTCAAATACTCTCAAATAGTTTTTATTGCATTGAACTTAGCCTCTTGAGTGAAATTTTAAGATGACTATTCAACTTCAACCAGTGACGCTCGAAGTCACACGCGGCGTGATCAAGTGCGCGCGCGACGCGCGCGATGGCCGCCCTCAATATAATGCAAATTTCTACTTCAACTGCGGGCAACAATGGCGCTAAAAGGATTTTCAGTTAATCCGGACTGGGAAAGGATACTCAAAGACACAGGCTTTTCTACTATTGAATCAGCAACTGTCGACATACAATGCCAACTTGTCTTCTCTCTGCTTGTTCACCTGAAGCACGTTACTCTTCGCCAGTTCATTCGCTTCATTTTTGAAAGCCAACTTCCAGCCGTAAAAATGCGCACTGGATCTCGAATCGATGAACTTGGAGTTCGCGCGCGTCTCACGTGATGGGCGCAAGTATACAGTTCGGCCTGAATTTGACAAAGAATGATCGTTTTTGGCAGCACATCGAGCTCACTTGCTAATTATTGGAGACAAAGCTGTATATATAATCTCCATGTACTTAAGTCTAACTCTGTGCATCACAATTCGTAATCTCAAGCCCAGTGTGAATGCATTAAAAAAATCAATACTTACATCACAGCGCGTCACATCTAGCACATCTTACAATCAATAAATCATGATATTAAACATCCTAAAAGAAATTTTGACCTATTATCATTGATATGATTTATTTTTGCAGAGAGCGGTTGACGGGAAGGTACCTAGCGTCGATGAAAGAAAAGCCGGCAGATTCGTCACTTTGGAGCAAGCCTCCCTACGGGAAATGTAAAAACAATATATATACAAACAAACAATTTCTTTATAGAGTAGGGACGGCTTGATCCGAACCTAGCTTTATTGCGCGCTGATCAGAACATTTGACATGTTTTTGTATTTCATTATTTAATACGATTGACAGTCTCCTGGACCTTGGGAAGACCTCGAAAAAGGGGCCTTCGAAGGCGTGATAAGCTAGGAACCAAAGTAATTTGTCGATGCATCCTACATATCACTCGAAAAACCATACATTGTACTTAAACGATGTCAATCTTTGTCGGGATCACCGACGTTGGTGGACATCGTCAATACCATGTGCGGTCAAACGTTTAATGATCATCGATCACCGTTCACCTCGCGTGGTGAGAAATCAAGGTAATATTTTATAACGTTGAAGGTGTCTTTTTGAGCGACCTTTGAGGCTATGACAGTAGCGCAGAGGAAAGATCTAAGATGGTCTATGTGAAATATCAAAGTCCTGTTAGGTCCAACGTTGGCGGGTGGGAAAAATTATGTCAGACGCGTTCCGAACAAAAAACTTGCGTTTACTCCGAGTCCTCCTTAATATCCGACTACCATGTCCCCCTCCCCCCTTCCTTCTATTACAGCTGTCAACTTCGACGCAGAGGGCCTGAATGTTTGGCACTTACTACTGGATGCCGAGAAGGAGGCACTGGACAGCTCAATCGGCTTGTCTGCGAAGTACAATGACAACCTCATTGGCGTACGTGTGTTGGGTTTCTTCCTAAAGGATTTTTGGGATTACCGAGACCTTAATCCTTTCGGGCTCACTCCGTACAGGCATCTCACACTGGAGCTTAAATGTTGCAATGGCGTCGATAATGTGGCTATTGGGAGCACTGAAAACTTCCAGGCTCGAATGGCTAATGTGTTCAAACTGGGTCTTGATTATCGGAACCACCTTATGTGCATTTGTGAGCTTCGTTGGTCATCAAAAAATTCTACTCTAACGGCTCCCAGTTCGTGCTGACACGAGCCCCCTCCCTACCCCGTCTACTCCTGGCTCTCCTCCATCTTGGGACATAGTCAGAGGCGAATTAAGCTCCGCTATGGCTAGTGCGCCTACAACAAAGAAGGACACGAAGAAACAGGTATGTTGTGTGACGTGATATTATCCAAACCTACCCATGTCTTCCGAAGGCTCTTTGCCGCGATGGCTATAAATGCATGATTTCTGGCGTTTACGACACTGAATCTTACGTCGCGTTCTCCGGGTTGCGTACGAGAGCAAAGGCTAAGGGCCGAGTTTATACTGCGTACACTGAGGTCGCATATCTATTTTCTGAATCAGCACAAGATCCTAAGGTGATTATCTACCCTGCTCGCTTCGTTTGGTATTCTCTGAACCCCATAAAGTCTCCGGAACATACTGGTGCTTTCGCGATACTCGAATTATTGGGAATACCTACTCCCCAAAAACTTCGTGATGGCCAGGTCAATGACCTATCCAACGTTTTGACCATGACCGGTAACCTGCACGCAATGTTCGACAACTTTTCTTTCTGGCTGGCTAGAACCGGTTCCGCATCATGTAAGCCCTAGCGGGTTCTTTTCTCAGTCTCTGGATCTGTATGCTAACCAAAGTGCACACTTCAGCTACATACCTACGATATTTGTTTCAAGGACATTGAAATTTCCGAAACGATTGTAGAACATCCGCCAAAGCGGGTTACGTTCCAGGTTGACTCCGTTTTAGTGGCGGCTTGGAACGCCGATCCTCCAAAAGACAAGGACGGAAAACTCGTCCCCCTGCCCTCATTTCCCGATCCAAGTCTGATTGCTCTCCGTGCTGCTTGTGCGCGTGTCGCACATAAGTCTGGCGCTGTCGAGCAGGCTCTCCAACTTCTTGAAGACCGAGAGGATACTGAGGTGATGACAGAAGACGGGGGTACTGCGAATCTCCTTAGCTCATTCCTACTTCGCGGCTCATAGACTATGTAGACACTTAACCTAGAATTAACATGAAGTAATACTTGGTGAGAAAAGAGAACAAGGCAATGAACAAAAAAAGTGCCTCAGGCTTGTACCTTCCAGAAACATACTGACAGGGTGCGTCTAGATATGTTAGAACCGCCGATGGACATCGCCAATGCCATGTGGTTCATAACCCCCCTTTACCTCGTGGTTGATTGATTCTGCTGTATGTAAGTGTCATTTAACGTTAACTCTTATCCAACCAGTAGCCATAAGACCAAAGTCAGTAAGAAGCGATGGTTCGAGGCCTTGCACACCAATATTGACAGTGACAGTATCGCGATTGCCCTCACACAAAAACGTCCGTCGATCCACTTCCAAAACCCTGATTGATAACTAGCACAACAAATAATGGCAGGGGCTACGGAATGAATTAATCGACAGCGCACGCGGTGGCGAGAAGAATCAATAAGTCAAGATAATAAAAATACTTTCGAATTATACGTCAAGAAGGGAGGTGCTTTCAGCTGTTCTGAATAGCCTGCGCCTGAGCTCCGAAGGTCGTCGCAGCTTGGGGGCAGCCCTGGCCTGGGCCGTGCAGGTTCTGCAGCGTGATGGTCGCTGCTGTCAGGCGTGCAAGTTGCGACGCCTTGGAGTTGTCGGTGGGGAAGGACAGCTGCACCGTGGGGTTGTTCACTGCATGGCCTGCAGCGACATTCGCGTTCAGAGACTGTAGTTATAGAGAAATATAAGTGAAAGCACCGAGTACTGGAATGGAAACGCTTACAGCGATGAACGAGGCGCGATCAGGGGGGCACGCGCAGGGAATCTTGATGGGGACGCCTTGTGCATTGGGGATACCATCGCAGTCACCCGTTCCAGTGGGGTTCAGACCGGATTGAAGACCGAACTCAGGGACGAGCGCGGGGTCGACACCGCCAGCGGCGGGCGCGGGTGCAGGTGCAGGGGTAGCTGGCTCAGCGGGAGTGACAGGCGCGGGAGCGGCGGTGCCGGCTTGGATTGCCTGCGCCTGAGCTCCGAAGGTCGTCGCGGCTTGGGGGCAGCCCTGGCCTGGGCCGTGCAGGTTCTGCAGCGTGATGGTCGCTGCTGTCAGACGTGCAAGTTGCGACGCCTTGGAGTTGTCGGTGGGGAAGGACAACTGCACGGTTGGATTGTTCACTGCATGGCCTGCAGCGACATTCGCGTTCAGAGACTGTAGTTATAAAACATATCAGTAAAAATACTAACAAGGGAAAGGAAAGGCTTACAGCGATGAACGAGGCGCGATCAGGGGGGCACGCGCAGGGAATCTTGATGGGGACGCCCTGTGCGTTGGGAATACCATCGCAGTCACCCGTTCCAGTGGGGTTCAGACCGGATTGAAGACCGAACTCAGGGACGAGCGCGGGGTCGACACCGCCAGCGGCGGGCGCGGGTACAGGTGCAGGGGTAGCTGGCTCAGCGGGAGTGACGGGCGCGGGAGCGGCGGTGCCGGCTTGGATTGCCTGCGCCTGTGCGCCAAAAGTGGTAGCAGCTTGTGGGCAGCCAATGCCGGGTCCGCGCAGGTTCTGTAGGGTGATGGTTGCAGCGTTAAGACGGGCAAGTTGGGACGCTTTGGAGTTGTCAGTGGGGAAAGACAGCTGAACGCCAGTGTTGTTGACGGCGTGTCCTGCAGCGACGTTGGCGCTCAAATCCTATTCAAAAAATGTTAGGCGCGAAAAGCGCGAGTGCCGATAAAGGGGGCTTACAGCGATGAAAGTAGCGCGGTCAGGTGGACAGATACAGGGTATCTTGATAGGAACTCCTTGAGCATTCGGAATTCCGTCGCAATCGCCAGTTCCTGTTGGGTTGACGCCTGGTTGAACACCAAATTCTGGGACTAAAGCAGGATCGACACCAGAGGCTGGGGCAGCTGGTGCGGGAGCTGCTGGGGCAGGAACGGGAGATGGGGTCACTGGCTGAGCAGGAGTGACGGGCGCAGGGGAAGCGGTGCCATCCTGAATGGCTTGCGCTTGAGCTCCAAAAGTCGTCGCTGCTTGAGGGCATCCGACGCCAGGTCCGCGTAGATTCTGGAGAGTGATCGTGGCGGCGGTAAGACGCGCGAGTTGCGACGCCTTGGAATTGTCCGTCGGGAATGTAACCTGGACGCCAGTGTTATTAACGGCGTGTCCCGCAGCGATATTCGCGTTTAAATCCTGTCGAAAAAATAAGGTTTGCATGCTATGAAAATTCAGAGATGAAAGGATATGCATACAGCAATGAAAGTGGCACGATCAGGAGGACAAAGGCAAGGAATTTTGATAGGCACTCCTTGCGCATTTGGGATTCCATCGCAGTCTCCTGTCCCGGTTGGATTGACGCCGGGTTGAACACCGAATTCAGGGATGAGGCTTGGGTCTACTGCTCTCCGCGCGAGGTTGAAAGGCCGTGCAGAAGCTGAAAGCGCCACAGCAGACAAAACGAAGACCGAGTTGAACTTCATTGTGAGATCGAAAGCGTTTGCGTAAAAAAAGAATGAATGTGAGCTGTTCCGAACGTCAGAACAATCCTACGGCTGGCGCAGGAAGAAACAAAGAAAAGGAATGAGCAAGTCGACGAGCCCCAGGCGGAAGCGTAGAAAGGAAGGGAATGGTTGATCCTGTTCAACTTGAACCTCTTTATACTAAGTTCGGCGCTTGGCCCATTGTCCTATGGTCGTCACGAGGGAAATTGACTGATGTGATCCGGGGAAGGCCATCCTCCATCATCATGGTTATTCTCAGCAACGGCAACGCGAGTGAT
Source organism: Pholiota adiposa (assembly GCA_009935795.1). Taxonomy (NCBI): domain Eukaryota; kingdom Fungi; phylum Basidiomycota; class Agaricomycetes; order Agaricales; family Strophariaceae; genus Pholiota; species Pholiota adiposa. The sequence goes on from QEYC01000012.1 coordinate 739,119, forward strand.
GGTGTTCCTTTGTTTCCTCGTGCAAAGAATTTTCTCAATGGTCCTCGAGACCTGGATTCTCTAGGCAATTGGTGATCCTGAGAGGGCATCGACAGGCATTGGATAGCCAGTTTACGGCACTTGCTTGCTCCAGCTTGCTCCTCGTCATGAAAGGCTCTGGATGTGTGTCGAGTGAGGGACCTGGTGATGGTGGTCTGTGGTGAATCTGGTGATAATGGTGGTCGAGGAAAGAGTGGACGCGTACAAGACGTCGTGACTTTGTGACTTCGTGGACAAGCGTGGAAAATTGCAACTTTTCGCAAATCTTTCTGGACACGTCGGCAGGTGCTTATAAGGAGACTTTGAAAAGGAATAATCTTCATCGGCGAGTTATAAATGGCATATGTATAACTGCGATCTGGATTCTGGGCCTCGGAAGCCAATCGGAAGCTTCAACTTCCCGAAAGCATACTAATCCGTTATCTTAAAGTGAGTACACATTCTTACCAAGATCCAAAAGTTGCTGACTGAAGTGAACCATTTATGTTGTATAGCGTAGTGACAGCAGCTGATGGTGCTGCTGACCCCAATGCGTGTGTTTCTGGAGGAAGCGCCCCCGCCTCGACTCCTCCGCCGGAATCAAGTCTTGCTCGTTACCGTCTCCTCGCCCCTCCAGCGGGTGTCCACAGTTAGGCGCCATTAGTATCGGCGATCGATGGGAAGACTTGGGTATGGGCAATGGCCAAGGAATCGAGCTTCAAGCTTTTGGGTGCGTACTATGACTTGGGAGGCAAATTTAATGACACGGCTAATATCTAGTGAGTTCCATCTACGATAATCGTCGAGTGCCTACCTCTGACATGCCAGCTTGGATCGTACTAGCCAAAGCAAACCAATACGCGCGTGACCACGCTCTGATGCCTTTCGTCATTTACCAAGGGCTCTGGAACGTCATGGATCGCTCGTTCGAGTGCGAAATCATCCCCATGGCCCGCGAGGAGGGCATGGCTCTCGCGCCGTGGAACGTCCTTGCTGGGGGCAAATTGCGCACCGATGAAGAGGAAGAGAAGCACGCGGCGAGAGGGGAGAACGAACGTCATAAAAATGGGCTCGATTGGAGGAGGTCGGAGGATGACAAGAAGGTGAGTCATGCACTTGAGATCGTCCTCTTCGTCACCCTTCACGAATGCAATGATGAAATCTCTAGATCTAGGCAACAAAGACAGAGCCAAGTGATATTTCTCTTCATTGAAGTCATATATATAGGACGCTTGCGTATCGACCAGTGAAAACGTTTTGGGGTGCGGTGTTTCGTCAAACTTTAAAAAGGGCAAGGACGAAAGAAAAACAACGTCCACGGGCTCAGAACCGCTGCGTGAGACCCTCACCTTCAACCATCGTATGGGATCCGAGAAATCCAATGAAAGCACTCACAGAGTTGGACATTCAAGCGCGCAGTTCTGCCCTTTCGCGCAGACTTGTAGTCCTCCGAGTATCTTCGCTAGGACGTCCTAGGCCTGGAACAAGAGGGTCCACCCATGTGCTGTGCATGAAAATCTTCTTCAGGAGTAATCATGGATCGTCCCCACCTACTAGCATGTTGATTTTGGCGTTGTCATTTAATTCGCGGCGGAGTTTTATGCTTGCAGTGGCGGTGGTGCACAGAGTATGACTATGCAGAGACAGCGACGCTGAAAAGGAGGACAACGAGCGATTCATCAGAGCGCAAAAGAAGACCAGAAAAAGCGAGAGTGGCCTAGCCAGCTGGGGAACTTGGGAAAATGAGTTGCATTTGAAGTCTGAGAGGCGTTGTGGCTAGTCGTCATACGAAAGCCATGTTGTCGGACCTATCCATTCATCAGCAATCTTTGTAAACGGCTTCGTGGACTTTGGGTGTCGAGGTTCACTGTGAATTGGAAGTTTGGATCACGATTCAAGAAATCATGGACGTAAGGAGGAAAGTAACAAAGCGCACCTAACGTTCCGTGCGCCGCAGTCCCACGCCACATTCTCCGACATACCGTGAAAAGTACAACGCGCAAGGCAGGCTCCAGTGCAAGTTGAAGCTGGGGTGTACTACTTAGTAAGGGCGGCGGGTTAGAAGGAGAGCTCAAACTGAGCATGGTAAGTCCTCATCTTGTCAATCAGCGCTCCTCGACTGTACTATGATGATACTGATCAGATGCATTTTGTCTCCCAGGCTACACACCTTTATGCAGATGGCTATCCAAAGTAGATAAAAGGATTCGTCAATGCGATCTCTTTTTTTCGCACTGTCACCATGGATTCTTCAAACAGATACACACCGCTCCCGAGCAATGAGCAAAACTGCCAGACTGAACCCAACGCCAACGAGGATGCTGCGGGATTAGTGGTGGGTTTGGGGAACATTGAACGTCGGAGGCGGTGGAGACGTGTATTTGTCTTCCTACTGGCGGTTGTATTGTTGGCTGCTGTTGGTGTGTCGTTTCTCTTCTACAGGTCTTCGTTGGAGAGAGGTCACGATGATGACCCGACCGACGATCTGGAGGACATTGCCAACGACCCGAGACTTGAGGTGCGCACACAAAAGACAATTCGGTGCGGTTCGATTTAGACTGACATATCATCATGCAGCGCTATCAAACGCCTGCCGACGCAGAATTCTGTCCAGAATGGCCTGAAGAACAAGGCAATTCGTCCACCATCTCCTTCCAAATTCCAGCTTCAACTAGCTTGATGTTCTTCGTATCCCGAGGACAGGTCGCGCGGGGAAACTTTATCTTCGACCACGCGAAGGATAGAGCAAGAGATGTTATATCGGTGATTGTTACAGCGCGGTTTGATGATCGTAGAGAGCTTGAGCGCACAAGAGCGTGTTGGGCATCGCATACATCAGGTCCCGCTTATAGCGAAAATGGCCTGTTACTTTGGGTGCGTACAGTGGATCCGCGAATTTATATGTGTGTTTACGAAAGTATATCTCAGAGCGAATCAAAGCACACCCGAGTCGAATTCGATATCACAGTTCTGCTGCCTGACATTCAACATTTCGGAGACGTCTCCACAGACCTTAGCAATTTCTCTCACGAAATCGGGGATTTCTTCGATCTCTGGCGGCCAGTGGAGTTTGGAGTCGTGCGGCTCAAGTCCTCAAATGCTCCCATAACAGTAGCGGTGAGTGTCTCTCGGCATCCTACGTATTGCTTGTACTCTATTATCTCGCTCATCCACTTCTCCAGGCGCTCATCAGTCGATCCGGATTCGTTCAAACAAGCGACGCCAGATTGTGGGCCTCGTTCTTTGGGCCTGGGAAGGTACAAATGCAGACCAGCAATGCGTCCTTACGTGCTATGGTTTTTGCCTTTGGGGCATTCGACGGATCGCAAACGGACGTAACGCTGAAGACGTCCAATAGGCGAGTAGCCGCCTCTTCCTCAACTGACCATTCAATTGATCAATAAAAATATTACGACTTTTCAGTCCAGCGGAAGTCTTACTGGCCATAGCATCTGATTTTCCCCACCCCAAGCTCAAAACCACCGTCCGAACCTCAAACGGCGCGGTCAACATCTCAACGGCGCGCATCATGCCAGACGACGCCGAGTTCTTCCTCGACGTCGCCACCTCCAACGCGCCGGTGAAGGTCTTCCTACACCCTGAATACGAAGGCACCTACGACCTCAAGACGTCGGTATCTGGTGCCGATTTGATCTGGGACGCGGATTTGCGCGACCCAGCTGGGAAGGGCAGGAACAAGACGTTGGTGGAAGAGAGGGGGCAGAGGACATGGAAGGAGGGTAGGATGTTCTGGGGAGAGAAGGCTAGTTCCGATGGGTCTATTAAGGTGCGGAGCTCGGTCAAGCCGGTTGTGTTGTATTCCAATCCAGAGAAAATGCATGGAGTAGATGCAGATGTCGGTTTTAGTGATGTGTTTTCGAAATTGGCTTTCCTGTCGCAGTAGACGTGATTTCTTGTACCAAGTTTATTTATTGAATAGCAAATTTTTGGAACTTCCTCCGTTTCGCGCTTGATATTTGAAAGTCGAGTCGCTCTTGGCCAATTTTCCCAGCGCGCGCCGCGCGGTGTGGTTACTGGTGCGCGCCGCACATGATTGGACCCTTGGCACGTGATCGTAAATTACGCGTCGCTTCGGGCTTCGGGCGCAAACCACCTCTTTCTTTAACATCTTCATCTCTTTCTTATTTACATCCCGGATAGACAGCTTAGAACGCTGCAAAGTATACCCAACTACCAACTAATGGCCTCTGTCAAGCTATACGTGTACGATCTCAGCAATGGAATGGCTCGCCAACTTTCACGGCAACTCACAGGCAGACAGATCGATGGAATCTGGTAAGTCTCGAGCGTCTTGTATTCTATTTGAGACTGGACTAACGTGAATGATGTCTTCAGGCATACCTCTGTAGTTGTGTTTGAAAAAGAAGTATTCTACGGCCAAGGAATCAACACTACAGCTCCTGGTCGATCACACGCGAGTAGCTCTCGTCGATGTCCAAGTGAATGAAACTTATCTCAAAACATTTGTGTTAGCATGGGCAACCAATGCAAATTATAGATATGGGGGAGACAGCATTAGACGAAGAGACGTTTAATGAATATATCCAAGATATGTCGCAACACTATACTGCTGACAAGGTGTGTCCGCTTGAATATTCTAAAAATGGTCAAACTAATTATGATAAAGTATCATCTTCTAGGTATTAAGTTTCTTGTTTTAGCTTATCCAAAGTGCTTATATGATGTTCAGAGTTCAACTGCAATTCGTTCACGGATGATTGTGTCGGTTTTCTGACCGGTGGAAGCGTCCCAAGCTTCATCAAAGGTATATTTAAATCGCCCACGAAAAGGCCCACAATCCTTACGCACAGCAGATTTACCCACAGACTTCTTATCCACCCCTTTCGGTGCTGCCCTCCGCCCAACCATCGACGCAATGTACCGCCGACCCACTCCCGGACCCCCAGCAGCACCAACACCCTCAGCAGGTCCCGACCCTCAACTCGCTGCTTCCATCCTCCAAGCCGTAGCATCGCAAGCGCAGGCCGGAGGACCTGCACAAGCCGCCGCCAACGCGAGTCCAGCGACGAATTCGCTCACGGCTCCCGTGCACATCATCACCAACCCAGCGTCGTTCAAAAGCTTTCTCAACAGCCACAAGGCCGCTGTCGCTTTCTTCACCAGCGAGACGTGTCCGCCATGTAAAATGATCGAGCCGATCTTTGAGCGGTTGGCTGAGGAGAAGGGACTGCATGGAGGGCGAAATGGGGCGGGCTTTGCGAAGATTGATATTGATGTTGGACTTGGACAGACGTTGGCTTCGGAATGGAAGATCACGGCTACGCCGACGTTCATATTCTTCTTGGCTGGTGAAAAGGTGTGGTGATTGTTCATATTTCGCTTCACTCACTAAACATCGTTACTTAGCTCGATGAACTATGTGGTGCAGATAGAAGCGAGTTGCAAACGCAAGTGGATCTTCTGCTGTTCCAAGCCTATCCACGTACGCTAGTCCTCCGATCATCATGAGCGATTTATAACACCTTTTAACAGCACACCCTCACACATCTATACCAATGCCGGCCGTACAAGCACTATCCATGAACCCAATTTTGTTCTCCCAAGTTCCGCCTATCGACACCGCCCTCACCAAGCTCGCATCCTTCATTGACGCCCAATCTTGGCCCTCCACCGCTGCGCAAACGAAGGCACAAGCAATCTCCACGCTCAGTAGCACTGTCGGGCCCTACCTCAAATCGCGCTTCGCCACCACCCCGCCCCCAGCCGTCCTCCCGTCCGCCACCCCAGCCATTCTTGTCCCCTGGGCACAAACTACGGAGGTCCTCGTCACTGCGCTGTCTGTCGACTCCCTCTTCCCCTTGGTGGACATGTGGCGCCTCGCCTTCCTCGACCCTGCAGTGGGCGTGTGGGCGGCATCAGCCTCCCCGGATCCCATCAACGCCTTCCTCCCCAAAGCGCTTGCCACGCACGATAGCTCGGCACCCTCCAAGGGCGCCCGGAACTACCTCCTCACTGTCCTGCGCATGCTGTGCAATGCCCTCTCCTCCCCGGCGCTGGCTCGGAAGATCCTGGGCGACGCGCGCATGCGTGGCGCGGTCACTGGCGTCCTGGTGCCGAGTCTGCTGCATGCGGATGCGACGGTGCGTACGGCCGGAGCGAGCTTGAGCTTTGATATCGCGGCCGTGGTGCAGAAACGGAGGGTGGAGGCGGTGCGCACGGGGAGGGGCATTATGGAGGAGGATGAGGCAGAGGAAGGGAGGGATGAGTGGGATATTGAGATGATTAGTGCGCTGCTGGAGGCGATAGAGCGGGAGCGGGAGAATGAGGAAGTTGGTGAGTTTATTCGATATCTATAATGACGATAAAGAAAAAGTACTGAAGTCAATTTAGTTCACCGCCTCGTTGCGGCCCTCGCTTTCTTCCTCCGCCTATCGCCACAGTACCAAACACAACTAGTGCCGCTCCTCCAGGTACTGCAGAGTAGAGATATTCTGCGTCGCAAGTTAAGCGCTGGGGAAGGATGGTCAGCAGGCAATGGAGTTGGGAAAAAGGAGGTCCGGAAGCTTGTAGATGAGGTCGCGGAGAAGCTTTGCGCTTGAGTGGTTGCATGTGCGTAATCTTGTGTTCATAGGAATGAGTAGGTGTGTAATTTAAGTATTTACAAGATACCATGTCTTTGGAGAGCGCTCACCATCACTTTCAAATAGGTTTCAAGCTTCCATTCAAGCTTCAAGCTCGATGTTTCAAGGACTATGTACCATTCGGATATTGTACAAGTGGAATGGATTGCTTTATTTCAATGTAATATCGGTTGGTGTACAGAACGAGTCGTAAATGCATCCATAATCACGATGACGAGTGCGCGGTGAACCACGGTCGTTATTCGAAGGTTTCAATTTTCAGAGCCTGAAACAACTGCTAAGATTGCAGAAATCGTCACAAGCAATTGTCTCTACGTGGTGTGCAACACGGATTGCAGCGAGCCCAGTACAGTACATCGCTCTACATATTCACGAATATCTTGGAATTTCCACTCCAGATCATCCCACTTACGCGCTAATCTTTTTATTCTTTGGCTCTTCATTGAAAGCCTTCAACTCCCCAAGGCGGCATCCACCCTGCATCTCCCAGTCACCCCAGAACGTGCTGACTCGATACCTGATTTTGTACTAATTAGCAGTGCGCTCCCCTAAGTCGAGCAAGGAAAAGGAAAACATACGATCATACGATGGCCAAACGCACGCCGTGCACACTCTGCGACCGATGTCAAGCAGGGTCCTGTCGGCATTGGAGTCTTCATCAACTCTGCAGCATCGGTTCCGGCGTCCATAACAATCATCAAATTTATGTGGTCATTCGGTTCGTAGCCACAAGCGATGTATTTGCATGTCTCGGTCGATTTGTCTGATAATGTTGGGACTCCAATCCACAGGGTGATCAGGCGGTTGAACATCAAACAGTTGGGCAATCTTGTCGTCGTCAAGCCTGTAGCCTTTGGAAAAAAGTTGCATGCTCGAGTTGAGAGTGATTGTTGAAAGTTGAACGTTGAGTAATGGAGTCAGCAATGGACTCGGGAAATGCCGACTTCGTCGACGTCGGGTTCGAGTTGTAAAGGAATAAGTACCGAGGATTCTAAACGACGCATTCATTCGTCAGTTCAGTTATACGCGTCTTGAAGAATATAGTTTAGTAAAAATGACGTGCGCTGGCGTAATTGTGTTATTTAATTGTAAGTATTTGACCGTGAATAGTGTTACGATCTTAAGCGCCCGTCCGGCCCATCCAATCATTATATTCCCGTCCTTCTTTTCCGTTTCTAGTCTCGTCTATGCTCGTCCGGCTTTCAGTCCAGTCTGTTGTCTCTCCACTCTTAGTCTACATTTCTATCCGTCTCAGCCTAGCCTTATTATTTCTCAGTATATAATCTCTCCGTAGTCTACTTGTATCGTCATTTCGCAGTCTGATTAATTCCATCTACTGCTTGTCATCCCTCTTTCTTCTCTCATTTTCTCAAGTCGTCCTCAGTCGTCCTCAAGTCCTAACAAATAGATGCTTGTCCTTTTCCGCCCAAATACGAGCACAACTGTTACGCATGTTATGAGTCTAAATCATCAATGCATCATGTTCTATAACTCGACTCCCAACTAGAGTCTGTGCCAAGTCTGTGCATGGATTATAACTTATTAGATCTTGGAATTGGTAAGGAATTGGTCAAAAAATACAGGCCATGTCTACAGTCCACACAGCTCTAATCGTGAAACAACTCATTGTGGATAGGTAAGGAACATAACCGTGATGCATGTTAGGACTTGAGAGTGACTGAGGAAGCGAGTGAGAAAAGGAAAAGTGACAAGCAGTGGGTGGAATTAACCAGACTGGAGTCGTCAGACCCCAACTTTCGATGATGAATGCGCCCCCAGCAAGTTTCATTATTGCCGAAACATATGTATGTCCGCAGGTCTTTCTACGGCCTTTCCTTTCAGGCGGAAGACCAAGCAAAGGCAGCAATCAAAAGTCAATTAAATGGCCTGCAGATGGACGGCACTATCGATTGGATACTCATGCATATGCATGATTGGGCCGTATTGGCACGCTTCGGCCCATTTGACGAAGATGAACACAATGTCCGAGCACGCAAAAGGTCATCTAGCGGAGACCAGCTCGCCCAAACCCTCATTCACGCATTTTCCGTGAGTTTGTGAGCTCCGTATTTCTGGCGGCTAGAACTAACACATTTATTCTAGAATTAATGCCCTGTCCGTCTCGCGTGTAAAGTATACTTCTCTCTCCTTCCCTAGCTTGCCATTCCTATTGTTTTGTATTTGGAGATCCATTCCGGAAATTGTATACTTTTGAGTCGCCGTAGGAAATCTCAGGGTAAATTACATCTAAAAGCACAAAACATATCAAGCCTGGCGCTGATTAAACGCTTGGACTGATAAAAAGAAGCTCTTGGATATCGAAGACACTCCACGCGCATATATCTGGTTGGTATACATCTGTGCAGCAATGTCATCGTCAAAATCTACACTTTCAAGCAAAATAGTAAGAAAGAAAATGCTTACGAGGTCGTCGTAGATGATAGCCGGCACTTTCTTATCGCATATAGACGATCCTGGATGAATTTTAATAATCTAGGCTGTCTCGTCAGATACCAAAATCCAACACAGCAAAATAGGAGGAAAAGAAACACACCGTCTGACCCATGGTCTGTTTGTACGTTCCATCTGGCTGCAAGAACGCCGAATTCCCAGCCAACCCATGCCCCATACTCCTAATTACCCCATCTTCCTCCTCCTCCCCACCCTCCTTCTCTCCTTCTGCATTAATCCCCAGCCGCCGACACACGACGACCAGCTGCTCCCTAATATCCTTCGCCTCAATGAACGTGCGCTCGTTCAAAAAGTGCTTCCTGCACCACTCCCTCCGAGCGCTCTTACTATCCGCCGCGGCGATCTCCCTATATGCGCGGAGCGCGTTGAGTATGGTGAGGTGATCCCCGCGCAGGTGGATGAACATGCGCCGTGCATCGGCGGCGGCTGTGCGTTGGTCTGTAATGTCGAGGAAAAGTTTTGAAGACGCAGAGAGGATGGAGACGATGTCGAGCACGGCGGATACACAGCCATATTGGACGGAGGCGACGACGGCGCAGGAGTATTGAGGTTCGAGGGGAAAGGCGGCCATTTTACGTCCTGCCGGTGTGAGTTTTTGTTTTTGGTCGATGGCACCGAGGAGCCAGAGGGTCTTCAGGGCAGAAGCGACTTGAATGTCCTCGTAAGTACGTCGATATATGATTACAGCATATAGAACGAACTCACTTGTGTCGAAGTCCGGCTTATCCATAAGATCCAGGTCTTCGAGATTCTGCCCTAGCGTCTTCAGATTGAGGATGCTCGAGGTAAGACTACATCTCAGAATCTCCGGTTCCGCCGAGACAGCCATATTTTCGAACGCTTCCTCGGTGTATAACCGGAAACAAATGCCACTGCCTTCACGTCCGGCACGACCCGTACGCTGCATCGCAGACGACTTTGTGATATCCCTCGTTAGCAGCGTATCGAACCCTGGACAGCTGCCGCGTTAGCATTGGACGGCAAGAAAGAAACAGAAAGGAACGTGCCTCCTCCAGATATCCGCGCGAGATATTGTTTTTCTTTGCATTTTCCAGTGTCTATTACATATTTGATGCCGGGTATCGTAATGGATGTTTCTGCGATGTTAGTTGCGAGGATACATTTGCGGGTATTCAGTGGTGTAGAGTTGAAGGCTTTGTTATTTTGCGTGTGGTCTTGGGCGGCGAACATAGTGCATGTAAGGACCTAGAGAGGTGTGAATAGGAGTTGTGGAGATGAGCAACGTACTCACTTCTTGTTTATCTGCGGGGAGTTGTTTGGCGTAGAGTTCTATTGATTTTTGCAGACTTTCGATATCTTCTTGGCCGGGTAGGAATATGAGAACGTCGCCTGGGGGTTGGTCAGTGTGTATTTGGAAAAATGTCCGCATCGCTGCATCTGTATAGTCTAGCTGGCTTTCGGCTGCATGGTATATTTTGACGGGGTGTTGTCGGCCCTTGACATACAGGATTTTAGCACTGTTATTTAGGTGAGTAAATGCTATGCAAGTCAAATAAAAAGAACTGACTCGTGGTAGAACTTGCTGAACTTCTCCGCGTCCAGCGTAGCACTCATGATAACAATTTTGAGGGGATTCGAGGCGTGCGCCTTGCCTTTGCCCTTGGCATCGTTCGGCTGATTCCTCGATTTTTGGATGTTTTTGAGGTTGGCAATAAGCAGATCTGTCCGCAGGGTCCGTTCATGCGCCTCATCGACAATGATAACGCTGTAATTGCTCAACAGGGAGTCGGACATGAGTTCGCGCACAATCATTCCGTCTGTGAGGTACTTGATACGCGTCTGGTCGGATGATTTCTCGTCGAATCGCACTGCGTATCCCACAAGGTCGCCGAGGGATGTGTTTTGCTCTGCGGCTACGCGGTGGGCGAGGGAGGTAGCGGCGACTTTGCGGGGCTGGGTGACCGCGATCATGCCGTTTCTTGCCAGGCCGGATTCGAGGATGTATTGGGGTACCTCTGTCTCAGAGTGAGTGCATACACGGTGAGGAGGAGGATGTGGGCTTACGGGTCGTTTTCCCCGAACCAGTTTCTCCGAGAAGAATTGTCACCTCGTTCTTCCTTATTTCCTCGATCAGTGCGTCTCTTCCTGGATTCAGGTGTGTTAGCAGAAATTTTTAGGAGAATGACACCGACGGACCTTTGGCTATAGGAAGCTGACTTCGCTGCTCTTGCAGCGCTTTAGCTTTGGGAGTTCGAGCTCCGTTAATTTGACTAGGTCCGGCGCCGTTCACTGGAGAAGAATCGCTGGACTTGCGACGCTTCTTGTGTTTGTGTCCGTTGGCCCCTGGTTCATGGTGGCCATTAACGACGGAATTCCTGCGTTTGAGATTCTTCTTCCCCCTGCTCTCGTCGTCGCTGACGTCGACCCAAGATATGGATTTGGGACGTTTGTGGTTCTTTTCTGCGGACTTGAGACCGAAATATGCTGGATTTCGAACCAGGGAGATGGGTTTTTGGACTATGGCCGGCATGAGAGATAGAGATGAGGGTTATCTGGATATAGGTGATGCTGGCATAGAAATGGAAAGTATAGTTTGCACTCGGTTCTGGTGAAAATAAATTATCGTGAGGCGATGCAAGCGCAGTGGGCGGGCTTTATTTGTCGTTGTTAGGCTTTCCTCCTGACCAACTTCAACTTCAAGCGAAAAAAATTGAAGTCCATGTTTTCTCTCGACCTTCGTTAAACCTTTGTGCTATTAAAATTTGTTTCACACAATGAGGCCAAGAAGGCTTATATCGAATACCGGGAAAATTTTCTGAACGTGGTAGCTGTGTATATGCAGCTGACTGTCTCGATCACGAAAGTCACAACTCGCCCAAGGTGATTTGATGACATCTCCTCGTGAAAAGCATCCTTTGAAAATATTGTGTGTTCAAACTGGAGGTTTCCATTCAGCACAATCGTCCATTGAAGCTTGTGCCTTTATTTTAATTGACGAAATCATTTTTAATTGAGCGATTGTCACGCGTCACGTGTGTCACCTCCTATCCGCGACGGCGCGAGTAAATTGCCCTTCAACCACAACTTCATGGGCATTGCCCGCCATGAGCCACAATAACCAATGGAACCCCAATAACCATCCCAATTCTACGCGCAGGGATCGTCAGCAACGCCCGCAGGATCCTCAGCCCCATGCGACGAATTTCCAGGGCCAACGTCCAGCTGATGCCATTCAGAATGGCCAAAGGCTTTTGGCGGTGTATCCTCCAGCATCTGCTACTCCAACGCATCATGGCAGGTCTCTTCATTTCAAAAAAAATATTCTCGAAGCTAATCTGTGAACTAGTTTCGCGACACATCAGTAACATGACATTGACCGCTGCGCCAACGTTTCCTCAGCCGAACTACTACAACGTGCCTGCAGGTGGTTCGGATTTTTCGCAGAGAAATCCAGCGCCGTTTTCCGACTACGATCAGCAACTGAGGTATATAGCGAGTCAACAGCAACCATCGGATGGTTCAGAATACTGGGAGAATACGCGCAATGATGCTGTGAGGATGTTGAATGAACAGGCAGGCCCGTACGTATGGAAAACACGCATATTGTCAACTTCTAACTGAATATATGCGCCTTAGATCTTATCAGTATCAAGAACCAGCACATTGGTCACCTCCAGCACCTCCTTCGTCATTCCAGACAACACCTTTTGCTCAGTCAATATTTCAACGTACCGCGCCCAGTAATGCATATCCAACACCCCCACCGGCACCTATAAATCATGCTTCATCTTCTCTTGCTTTCGCTTTAGGTCCTCCGCCTGCTTCAAATCAATTCCCTCCCCAATTGCACCCACAACCACAACTGCAGCAGCAGCAGCAGTACACTGCTCCAGGTCCATCTCATCCCCAGGCACCGCAACAACATCATAATCACCGTTCTCAACCCTATCCCGAACCCGCAAAAGTATATCAACCTCACGAATCACAGGCATTCTATGAAGATTTTCTTGAGCGTAAAATCCAACAAATAAATCCGCCTCTTGCTCCCGTTTTGAACCAGCCCTCCCGCACTGTTACTCCACCCCGAAAGGCGAAACAACTGCCTCCAGAGGAAAGTCCTGATCCGCTAGCACTGCGCTCAGATGCTTCTCCAATTACGCCGGCATATGCGGTTACGCCCCAGAAGAGGAAACCCGTAGTTCTGATAGAATCGCCTTCTATCAAGCGCATGCAGTCATTGAAAGCAAACCCCCACTCCTTGTCCAGCCAGGCGCATACATCTAAGCTAGAAACACCTCGTCGCGCCGTTCCGCTGACTCCCAGCACGAACGGTACCACCACTTCGAGTGCGTTTTCGAAAATGTCTGGGATGTCTTTTAACAATGTTACGCCCACGCATAAGCGCGTCGTGAACAAGGCATACGTGTCTATACCGCCGAGTCCTTGGACAACACCTACTTCGACTCGAAAGCCGGGCGAAAAGTTGGAATATGACGACTCGCCGGACTTGGGTGGGTATGGATCCCCGGAAGAAGGTCCTTCCAGTCCGACGAAAAGAGGGGGGATTCCTGATTCTGTCAAGAGTTCTGCACGGCGTACAGGCGATAGGGACGATCGAGGTACATTTTCCTTCGCCTTGTTAGGCGACATGCCTAATTATCTTTTTATTAGGACCACTTGAAAAACTGACCTCACTGATTGAGGACATCTTCGAGGCAGAAGACACCCTCCCCTCAGAGCTCGAACCCTCAGACCTGAACCATGACTTCTTCTCCCCACTATCATCCGACCTTTCACGGCCCATGCTCGCGGCCTCTGTCATCCGCAAACTCACGAAGTACATCAACCACGTCGCGCGACCGACAAAACGCCTCCGGCAACCCACCACAGGTGGTGTGCTTGGCACGCCACGCGCTAAGGGTCGCATGGCGGACATGGACACGCAAATGCTTTCGCGACTGTTGAAGATCCTTGAGAGGAGTGTGCGTGCTGGTGAGGATGTGGAGCCGTTCCTGCATCATGCTGTGAGTGGACCAGGTCATGGGGCGAAGAGCGTGTCGCCGAGGAAGCCGAGTACGAAGAAGGGAGGTGCGAAGGCGCAAGGTGGGAAGGGCGATCGACCGCGATCGCGGACTCCTAGGGACGACGACGAGGGTGCTGAGGCTGAGTCAAAGGCGTCGCAATCTCATTCGCATTCTGTTCCGAGCGTAGATGATTCGGACTGGGAGAAGCTGGACGCGCAGCTTGATGTTGCGCTTGAGAGCATTCTCGCAGCTGACTGCTGCGTTGCTCTATTGGCTAGCGACAGACTAACGAAGCAGGTATGGTATTTTCTACTGGGGTCTTCGATGGGTGTATGCTGACGATATGGCGTCCTATCAGCTTTACTCTGAAGAACTGATCACAGCATGCCTGAACACGATCAAGAATCAACTCACCAAGATTCTCTATCCCTTCGTGGAAGCATCCGCCGAGGCAGGCGCTACACTATCCATCAACCCTCTCCTCCACGCCATTGTGAAAAACACGCATCCCAATGCTTCAGCCTGTCGACGCCAACTCAGCGAACTCTTTGTGGCGCTCTCCGCTGTGATCCCCCGCGTGAACGACCTCGTGAACGCGGAGGCGGTCTCGATGTCGGATTCGATTATCATTCAGGCGGTGTATATCGCGATTGGGCCATTCTTCGTTGCTGATGCCGGTACAGAGGGTGACACGAAGGGGAAGGATAAGAAGGAGAATGTTGTTATCAAGACTTTGGGGAAGAGCGCGATGAGGGGATTAAGGTTGGATGCGCTTGCTTTGATTCGAAGTGTGAGTTTTTTCTTCTTGTCTTGTTGATAGGGCAATGTTGCTGATTGAAATGTATGTAGATTTTCGCGAACCACGAGGACCAAAGATCTTGGATTATCGAAGAGATATTGACGTCTCTTATCAAGCTTAATGATACCAAGCAGAAAGCGGGACAATACCGGTTCGTCGTGTAGCATATATTCTCCATCATACATGGTACTAACACGCCGCACAACTTAGTCTACGAGATGGGCGCTCGATACGTACGGTCTCGGCGCTGCTTCTTCAGCTTGTCCAGACATCTGCGCACGATGTACGGATTGAAGCGAAAAAGATCAATAAGATTCGCCAGAATGCTTTTGCGCTGAAGAGGCAGGAGAGTTTTTCTGAAAAGGAGAGCCAGCAGCCGCCTCCACCTGAGCCGTTTCTCGACGACACTGACCGGGAGGTATGTGCTTGAATAATGAGTGTGCATGGCTGTGTTCATTGCGTGTGTTTTACAGGAAATACGTCTTTACGGGACGGGCTTGGAGTCGGCTACGAAGGCGGCGAAGGCTATCATCATCTTCCTTACCCAAAGGTCCGGGAAAGGAAAGGCAACCAAGAACTCAAACGAGGCTGAATATCGTCTGATCTTCGATAACTTGATCGATGACCTACTTGTTGTGCTTTTCTGGCCAGAGTGGCCTGCTGCTGGTCTTATTTTGAGCATTGCATCAAAGTATATGGTACGTCTTCTATCCTATCCCCTGTTGATTTGACTAGAATATTCATTTGAATTTTAATGCAGGTTTCATCTTTGGATGACATCAAGACGACCTCGCAGACAGATAGTAATGCCGCTAAGACTATGGCACTGGATCACCTTGGTGTCATCGCTGCGAGAATTCGTACGAGTATTCTCAAAGTTCAGAGGGAACCTCCTTCGAAGAAAGGCTTGAGGTCACTTGATGATGTATGTATTTTATTGTTCCGTCACTTTATCGACGACTCAGCGTTAGCAGATCGTGGCGAATGCAAACTTGAAACACTTGAACCGTTTCTTAGATGCCCATCAGGATGTGGCGTCTCATTTGTGTAAACGATCGTCAGAGGATCAAGCATACGATGTGTGTGGATTCCAAATTATTATATACATGCCTTGTCTCATCATTTTAACAGAGTGCCAGAGAGCTGACTGCTGCCACGCTCGGTCAAGAGCTCGCAGCGGCTTTGAAACAAGTTCAGGGTTGGATTGAGCATCCTGAAGCCGACGAAGATCTGAACCTAAAGGATCCAGCTCACCTGGATGCATTTGGGCAACGCTTGAAAATTGCCTTGCGAAGTCTGTGGAAAGATATCCCGAGCGATGTCTTCGATGTTGGGTACGTTAATCGTTGAGTATGTATGATTATAATTACTGAATTCTGGTTGTCAGATCGCAAGAAGAGGTTTCACGAGTTGATGGTCTCGCTGAGGAGATCGGCACCATTCAAAACTTACGCAACTCGTTCAACCCGATTTTGACGATGATCTTGAATGCTCTCGATGCACCTGCCATCTTCATGCGGACGAAAGCCCTTCGTGCCCTTGGCCAAATAGTCACGAGCGATGCCTCCATTCTTGCCATGGTATGTCATGCATTTTTTGAATGTATTTTTCTAATTACTGACCTTTTGATGCAGCCAAATGTCCGTCGTGGAATCGAAAGCCATCTTCTTGATAATTCGCCTGCCGTTCGCGACGCTGCAGTTGAGTTAATTGGAAAGTATATGATTGATTCTCCAGAGGTGGCTGGTGACTACTACCAGAAGATTGCTGATCGTATGGCAGTAAGCATGTTGCTCTGATATCATGAGGAAAAGCAATTGACTTTCTTGATAGGATACGGGTCTTAGTGTTCGGAAACGTGTCATCAAGTTGCTGAAATCTTTCTATCCAATCACCACCGATGCTCGTAGGATTGACATCGCCACTCGACTGGTTTTACGCATGCTGGACGAGGACGACACGGTCAAGGATTTAGCCATCAAGACGATCGAAGAACTTTGGTTCCCTCCCCTCCCTCTGCAGTCTGCTATGAAGGGTCGCTCTAACGCTCCAGCAGCAAATCCCCATGACAAGGCTGCTTTGTTGTCAAAGGTGTCCGTAATCATGGGGACATCTGCTCAATTCAAGGATCGCCAATCACCTTTGGAAGATCTACTGCATAAAATCATGGCGGATAAAGAAGGAAACGAGAAAAATTCTCTGCACGCTCGATATGCAGAAATTTGTGAGGCTTTGATTGATGGTTTGGTTGATGCCTCTGATCTGCCTGACTTCGTGAGTGGTGTGCACGTTGTTTAATTTCGACGTTAATGCTAACAATCTCGTTGTAGACTGTTGTCAACTGCATCAGAACGATCTACCTACTCACATCTGCATATCCATCGATCTTGTCTGGCACGAACGCTTCCACCCTTTTACCATACCTCAAGAATGCGAACTCGGTATGTATTTTCTTTTGCTTGTCGAATATAAGTGCTTACTTTCCCCAGGGCGAGGAGTTGTCCACGTCCGATTATCTGTTAAAGATATTCAAGGTGTCGATCCCCCATATGCCAAAGACTGCCGCGAAGTTTGGTCATGAACTCCAAGCAGCCTTGCAACCCATGATTATCAAACCTTCAGGAGCAGGAGGAGTCCAAGTTTGTGTTCTTTGGATATATCATTTACTTGCATTAACGGTGATACAGATTCTGCAAGAAACCGTTGGATGTATGTGTGTTGTCGTACAATATCTCACCCATGACTTTGTGAGATTGGTCAACCTTTTGAAGTCGTGTAACGGTAAGCACAATCGTTTTAACCAACGAGGACATGTGTTATAACAACATTTCCAGCCCGCCTTCAACAAATTATCAAAAGACCGGCTTCTCAAGAGGCCAATGCCAGCGAATTCCGTGCTTTGGTCATTCTCGTCTTCATTGTGTCACTTCTTACCGAAAATTGCAATTTCGATAATCTGCGAAGGGATAATCCCAGTACGTTTTTACATTTTTTAGAATCTGAGCGTTAATCTTATTCCTGAATAGACCTGGTTACCGATCTTAATGCCATTTCACAGGTAAGTATTACAGCTTTATTGCCATCTTTCAATTATTAATCGTTCTTCAGGGCTCGATCAGCGAACATGTATATAACACTTTGTTGACTCTGTATGAGAAGAATAACAACCCTTCGCTGAGGGGTCGCATCCTTCAATGTCTTGGTATGTTGTATATCTATTGGACATCCGCCCAAATTTAACGTTCTGCATTAGGCTTCCTCTTTCGTGCTCACCCTACGTTGATGACCATGGAACGTTCGGCATTGGTCATGGACGAAATCTTCGCATCATCCGAAGAGGAAGGGAAAGGACGTTTGCTCAAGATCATCCAGGACTTCCTCGTCTCCGAAGCCTCCAAGCATAGTGCGAAAGAGAAAGGTTTGTACATTACCCATTCCCATTAACTAGTGCTAAACGGAATTCCAGAATCAACGAAGTTAAAATCGAAAACAAACGAGGTCAATATGGAAGAATTGGTTGGTAATACCGACGGATTCGCTGATTCAGGGTGCGTGAAATTCTCAACGAAGTAGCCGCTGGTCTTATCATATTGTGTTTGTTTAGCGTCAGCTCTGCTATCGTCCAACGCTATTTGGACCACGTCCTAGAAGCCGCGCTATCGCAGAATGCCCAGATTCAAGCAGTGGCTATTGATGTCCTAAGCTTTACCATCAAGCAAGGTCTCGCTCATCCCCTTCAGGTATGCTCAAATACTGCCAGAAATATTCGCATTGCCTCATCATGACTATTTCAGTCGTTCCCTGTTATTGTCGCTCTTGAAACTAGTCCTATGACGGGTATCAGCAATCGTGCCAGCGCACTGCATTCCATTCTCCAAGGAAAGCATGCTTCTTTACTTAATACCCGGTATACTGTCAGTGCCCGGAAGACGTTTGATTACCAGAAAAAGATATCCGACGGCGTGGTGCGAGGTATGCTGACAGCCATCTCCAAATCATGAAATTACATGCGACCAATTCCACACTCACAGGCTTCCGTATGCAACCAACACCCATCGCGCTTCTCCAGCGATGGTATTCGCATATACGCGAGAAAGGCCCATAAGGCAGGATTTCTTGAAATCGTTGGTCAAGATTTTCCAAGAAAATCGTCCTACGAGTCGACACAGGTATGTCTCCCCTTTCTATCTTACTATTTGACACTAAAATACCCCGCAGGACGAAGTCAATTACATGCGATACATGGCTGAAAACTTCTCTGCGTTTGATTACAAGACCCAAGAGGAAGTTCTCACTGTCATCAAGTATCTCACGAGCGTTCTCTCCACGACAGGAATGCAATTGCTGGACATTATTTCTCCCTCGCATACTTTGACACACTTGCACGCCCCACTCCCATCCCAGCCTTCCCAGTCCCTGCCTCCAACTCAACCTCAGTCAGAGCCTAGTACCTTGACCGATGCATCGGAACAAACACTAGTGGTGAGTTATCATGCTACCTAGTCCTTAATCGATTTGACCCCCTTTTCAAGGCCGACGCCATGGACGTGGTTCAAGAAGTCCCCGAAAAAAGAAAAGGCCGCCGAGGTGAAGCAATATGATCAAGTTGCCCTAATGCGCACATCCGTCATCATCGCTGTTGTTATGCTTCTTAAAGCCCACCTCAAAGCTTTGTATTCCCTCTCCGAGGAGTGAGTGGTTCCGTTGTCCTGGTGTAGACTATGTTGACCATTGTTATTTCCAGCAAATGCAACAAGTTTGTCATCGGAAAGAAGAGTGCCATCGGAGACAAACCAGCCACGAAACGTCATGACAATCCCATTTCATGGGACCGCCTTCCTTTCTCCACGATTCCTCTTCTCACCACTCAGGATGCTGAGTTGCAGAAGGCCAGGGTAAGTCCACACGATGATACCACCCTTAGAATTGGACTAACCCTTTCTTAGTTCCTCGAAATATGGAACGAAGACGGCCTAACTGCCGAACCAGAAGAGGAAGAATTCCTATAGACTGCTAACTTATTGCTCATCATCGTTGACGCATTGCACCACTGCTTATTCATTTATCAATGGCCCTTTCCTTTATTCTTGGGCTTATTCTATCGTTATTATACTGCTGTGCTTTTATCAATTAATCCTTCCAAGTTCCTTGTCCACTCACGCGTCCACGATACCCGCAATGTGTTGTATATCGTATTCATGATAATGCTGCTTTACATAATTAGATATTGTCGTAAAATGCTATGTTGCTTTGGCTCCCTTCGGTAGATGGTGGCGTTGATCCTGTGCTGTTGAGTCTGAACTTGAAGACACAAAGTTGAGAGTTCTGAAAGGGGTTTTTTTTTGACAAACCAAGATGCACTGTGGGTAGTTCAACTTTTGGTAAATTCTGATTAGCATCTGTCAGTTGCCTATGTGCGGGATATTGAGGATTCCCCCCTGTCCTTGCACACCAACTAGAAATGCCTACCTTGGGGAATTCGCTCTAATCTGTCTTTCCTCAATGAGGATATAAACTACCGAGACAATGGGCTATTTGTAACGCTGACAGTTCGTCCTTGCGCTCGCCTTGTGGACCGACATAACCACACGCTTTCAAAGATAGTCGGAATAATAAAACTTCCATTGTACAATATAGGAAGGTTATGTCAATGTCTACACCATATGACTGAATACCACGGTACAGTGAATCTCGCGTTCTATATGACTAATCTGGCCAATGAGTGCTGAGAGGACGAGGACATCCTGGATACGGAATTTCCGAGCGTCCGGCGGCTCGTCGGACGATCGAGGACCACACGTGGACTCCGCGCGGACTATCGATCACGGTGTCAGCCGCCATAGCTGTCACTGGATGGCGCACCTCATTCCCTGCAGCGCCGCCCATAGTCGTAGTACTTAAACAGGAAGTGAATAATTTGTTCCGAATCATAATCTAGCCAAATTTTATTGGGCGTTTTCGCGAACAGAGTCTGATACACCAGATAGGACTGCCAATCATTAAATCAGACGGCAGTCACGCGGCAGATAACTTCAAAGGCCGCTTCTGGTGCAGAATTAATAGATACACAATATTTGCTGCATTTCAAGAGCTTGGAAGCCAGAAAACAGACAGTAATGCCTATCCTCATTGTATAGAACTTAATCAGAGTGTTTTGCAACAGAATTTTGCCCTTAACAAGTAAGGGGATTAACACCAACTAGTCACACGGCATCTGCATTTCTTAACTCAATATCTTCTGCTCCGCTAAAAGCGATTCTCCCTACGTCCAACAGGCCATTAATTACATCTCAAAAATTTCCTTACGAACTTCTAAGGCAGCAAATTCGTCCTCTACCATTCGTTGAATGCTTGCCAAGCAGATAGTGACTTATGCCGAAATCGCTGTTGCGGCTGCAAGTCACATTCAGCATACTTTCCGCATTGGGACCGTGAGCGCTGATGACATGATCGGGCGGCAAACGCCGTGCGGCCGCCGGACTGTCGGCGATTCCAGATCCAGGATTTCCTGGAGAGGACAGGGTATAGGCGCCGGGCAAAATCGTATTTTCCCACGTCGTCATACGGCACGCAAAGTGCCGAGCGGATAAGCGCCCGACTAAACCTCGTTTAAACCACATCCAGAATATGTTTTCCTTGATTGAAGATCGATAATTATATCTTCTTCTCCAGGGCTGTGTTCATTTGTCAAATGACCTGCTTACTCAACGGCATATCGTGGCTTCGTTGAATAGAGCGAAGGAGGCATGATTTCCAGGTTAATTATCGTTCAATGAACAACAATCTTTCTATAACACAATACTAATTAAGTCGTTGGCGATAACATACGCAGTGGAATATGTGCTCCGATAGCGGTTCCGTATGTTTGGGCGTCAAGACTCAAGGGAGGACCCCCGAAATCCCCCATGAGGTCTTTTCTTGGAATTGAGGGTCAATACCCAAAGGAAGTGAAAGAACTGTACCAATCGTACAAAAGCCGGAGTCTTGACATTATAAAAGTATCTATAACGAGGTCATTTTAAGGCGTATTCACCCATTATCCTACTAGGTTTTGCTTGTCTGGATTACCAACAACCCTTGCCCAGGGATGGTGGCTATTGTCGACAAAGGCCTCGCTTCTGCCGGCAACTTCGTCACGGGCAAGGTTGTTTCCGTCGGACGAGGCAATAGCTAGTGAGCTTTTTATTGTTTAATTTTGAGGCAATTCTCAGTCATTTTTGACGTATAGTGAAGGCGACTCCTCCAGAAAAGGGACTCGGACGACGACAAAAAACATAGAGACTCGGATGAGTACGATTCTAACGAAAACGAATACTACTCCGACGATGGTGATGACGACGATTACGACGAGAAGCGCCGCCGCAACTCCAAGCGCTACTACTCCGACGACGATTAGTTCTGTTAATTAACCAACCGGCGTTCATCCGTCCACTTGGTCTTTTCTTCTTCGCAATTATTTGGAATACTGTGTACTTCTTTGAAAAATTTGACTAGTTCCATTCATCTTTGATACACGTTAATCTCTTACCTTCTGTTGGGTATGTCATGTTATAGTGTCCCTGATTTATCCATTTGTATCTCGTCGAGATAT